>RJWJ010000577.1:0-207883 GCA_004363605.1 Indri indri
AAAATGCTAATATCTTCTCGAAACATCCTCCCAGACATACTGAGAAATAATGGTCTACTAGCTGTCTGGGCATCCCTTGACCCAGTCAAGCTGACACATACAATTAGCCATCAGGGACATATAAAAGTGCTTTTCCCAAGTTGTTCAAACTGTTTATAAATGTACTGCCAAGGTACAATGACCAAATTATTGTGAATAAGATCATGGCCTCCCAAAGTGAATAAGATCATAGCCTATCATAGCCTTGAAGAATAGCTTACTATTAGTGCTCTGTAGGTTCCAAAGGGGATACAATATACATATATATGAAGTAGAAAATAGAAATATTTTTATGATTAGTTACCACTGAATTAAAGAAATTGAGGCTCGGAGAGTATGTTTTCACAAGATCCCGCAGTTCGCAAATGGCAGAGCCAAATTCATACTCAAGTCTTCAAATTCCAAACCAGGGATCTTACCATTAACCCAGGAAGGACAATGATGTAGCACTTGTGTTGCCACTGTCCCTAGCCATGTGTATGGCAGACCTTGCTCGTAGATGGAGGTACTCTTTCCCGCTGAGCTAGATTCAGCCTCAGAATCCCCAACGCAGCTCTCCAGGGAGTCACACCAATGAAGCAGGGTTGATACTCAACTTATTTGTCCTTTTACATTATACTATGTTGAAGAGGACATCACTCACTTGAATGTATAATTTCTGGTATGTTTGTACTCGATAGCCAATAATGCGCCAATTAGTGTCTTTAGCTCTTGGTACTTGTTCCAGGCCATAGAACCTTATAATTGATTGAACAATAGCAGATCTAGGTGTTCTCAATCATTCATCTTCCTCTTTGGAGATCCTCTAAAGAGGTATACAATTCTGCCTGAACGAATGAGTTATACGAGCGTGAACAAATGAAGGACACATCTCTGAAGGTATTCTTATCTCCCCAAGCTGTCTAATTATGTCTCCAACTGGCTCACTGAGAAGCAACAGCCCAACATAAAATCAGTACCAAGTGAAATGGAGTAACTATCTGGCTTTTGGAAATTATAGGCTGTGTCTGTTTACATACGCACCAGTTTATTTAGATTAAATTGTTCCCTCCCCACATGCACCATTTATTGAGGTATAATTGACAAATAAAAATTATATATATTTATGGTGTACAACATGATCTTTTGATATATGTATATATTGTGAAATGACTGTATCAAGCTATTAACATATCCATCACCTCATATATTTATCTTTTTTTGTGGTGAGAACATTTAAGATCTACTCTTAGCAATTTTCAAGTACACAAAACATTATTATTAACTATAGTCACCATTCTGTATAATAGATCTCCAAATTTATTCATTCTGTCTAACTGAAACTTTGTAGCCTTTGACCAACATCTCCCTATTCCCCCTTATCATCCCCCTGCCATGTAGCAACCACCATTCTCCTCTCTGCTTCTATGAGTTCAACATTTTTAGATTCCACATATGAGATCATGCAGTATTTATCTTTCTGTTCCTGGCTTATTTCACTTAGCATAATGTCCTCCAGGTTAATCCATGTTGTCACAGATGATAGCATTTCCTTATTTTTAAAGGCTGAATAGTATTCTGTTGTGTATATATGCCACATTTTCTTTTTTTTTTATTTTTATTTTTTATTTCAGAGTATTATGAGGGTACAAACATTATGGTTACACTTTATGTCTTTGCTTCACCCAAGTGCAGGTTAAAGGCATGCCCTTCCCCCTTACAATGCTCCCCGTGTCCTTTAGTTGTGGGTTTACCCTCCCATCCCCCTAATCCCTGGAGAGTATTACTGCCATGTGATCACCCTAGTGATCATCAGTTAGTACCAATTTGATGGCGAGTACAAGTGGAGCCCATTCTTCTGATCTTGTGGTGCCTCACTTTGGATAATGGGCTTAAGTTTAATCCAGGAAAGTGTAAGAGGTTGTAGATCACTGTCATTTCTTATGATTGAGTAATATTCCATTGTATACATATACCAAATTTTAATAATCCACTCATGGATTGATGGATATATGCCATATTTTCTTTAACCATTCATCTGTCAATGGACACTTAGAGTGATTCCATGTTTTGGCTATTAGACTAATACTGCAATGAACATGGAAAGTCAGATATCTCTTCAACATACTGATTTCAATCCTTTGAATACATACCGAGAAAAGGGATTACAGGATCATAATTTTTTGAGGAACCTCCATATTGTTTTTAATAATGGCTGTGAGTTTTGTTTTTAAAGTTGAACTTAGTAAAGCAATTGATAGCTTTGTTGATGATCTTCCTGAAGTCTCAATTGAAGCAGATTTGCATTTTTCAACTGCTAACTACTTATTTTGACTTCAGCTATTAACAACAAATGTTTCTCTAAGGGTGCCTGGGGAATCACCTGGGGAATTTTTTAATATCCTAGATATTATCTGATGTGTGGTGGTATTTCTCAAAAATATGGATTTTTAACAAGTTCCTTGGATGATTTAAATGGTTTAAGAACTACTGAAGGTTCTACTTTCAACTAAAATGTAGACAATTATAAAGGACTGTTGAGCTAATATGCAAGTAGTTGCTTAGCAGATAAAAGCTTAGGGAGTTAGAGTCAAGATGGCTCACTAGAGACATAGGTTGTCAGATTGCCTCAGAAAGAAGGAAAAGTTTTAGATGAAAAAAAAACATAGCCCAGGTGTAATTCTGTGGGAAAAGTGCCAGAACCTACCAGGGATTCCATGGGAACAAGTTGTGGAGCAGAACAAGGAGCAAAATTTCAGCAGAGACCAGGAAAGGACACAACAAAAAAGGAAAACTACAGACAGATATCCCTTATGAACACAGATGCAAAAATCCTCAACAAAATACTAGCAAACCAAATTCAATAGCACATCAAAAAGATAATCCATTACGATCAAGTAGGTTTCATTGCAGGGATTCAAGGATGGTTGAACATAGGTAAATCAATAAATGGATTCACCACATAAACAGAAAGAAAAACAAAAATCATATCATCTCAATGGACGTAGAAAAAGCATTTGATAAAATTCAGTACCCTTTCATGATAAAAACCTTCAACATACTACGCACAGAAGGAATATACCTCAAAATAATAAAAGCTATATGTGACAAACACACAGCCAATATCATACTGAATGGGGAAAAGTTGAAAGCACTTCCACTAAGAACTGGAACAAGATAAGGGTGCCCACTGTCACCTTTTCTACTCAGTGTAATACTGGAAGTCCTAGCCAGAGCAATCAAGCAAGAGAAAGAAATAAAGGGCATCCGAATTGGGAAAGAGGAGGGAAAATTATTCCTGCTTGCTGATGATATGATCTTGTATCTAGAAAACCCTAAAGACTCCACCAAAACACTCCTAGAATTGATAAATAAATTCAGCAAAGTCTCAGGTTACAAAAACCAATGTACACAAATCAGTAGAATTTCTATATACTAATAACAATCAAGCTGAGAGTCAAATCAAGAATGCTATACCATTTACAATAGCTGCAAAAAAATAAAATACCTAGGACTATACTTAACCAAGGAGGTGCAAGATCTCTACAAAGGAGAACTACAAAACGCTGATGAAAGAAATCATAGATGTCACAAACAAATGAAAAAACACCCCATGCTCATGGATTAGAAGAATGAATATTGTTAAAATGTCTGTACTGCCCAGAGGGACCTACAGATTCAATGCAATTCCCATAAAAATACCAATGTCATATTTCACATATCTAGAAAAAAATAATTCTAAACTTCATATAGAACCAAAAAGAGCCTGAATAACTAAAGCAATCTTAATCAAAAAGAACAAATCTGGAGGCATTACGTGACTTCAAATTATACTAGAAGCCTTTAGTAACTAAAACAGCATGGTTCTGGTATAAAGGTAGAGAGGGAAAGGATGCCCTAGACAATAAATGGTGTTGGGAAATTGAGATAGCTACACGTGGTACAATGAAACAGGCTCCCTATCTCTCACCATATACAAAAATTAACTCGAGATGGATTAAAGACCTAAATGTGAGACCTGAAACCATAAAAATTCTGGAACGTACTGTAGGAAAAACTCTTCTAGATATTGGCCTAGGCAAAGAATTTATGACTAAGACCCCAAAGGCAAATACAGCAACAATAAAAATAAATAAATGGGACTTAATTAGATTAAAAAGTTTCTTCACAGCAAAGGAAATAATCAACAGAGTAAAAAGACAACCTACAAAATGGGAGAAAATATTCACAAACTATACATCTGACAAGGGGCTAACATCTAGAATCTACAAAGAACTCAAACAAATCAGCAAGAGAAAAACAAATAACCCCATTAAAAAGTGGGCAAAAGACATCAATAGTTTTTTCAAAAGAAGATATACAAATGACCAACAGACATATTAAAAAATGCTCAACATCACTAATCATGAGGGAAATGCAAATTAAAACCACAATGAGATATCACATTACCCCTATCATAATGGCCATTATTTAAAAAAATAGATGTTGGCGTGGATGTGGTGAAAGAGGAATGTTTATACACTGTTGGGGGGACTGTAAATTAGTACAGTCTCTATGGAAAACAGTGTGGAGATTCCTCAAAGAACTAAACGTAGACCTACCATTTGACCCAACAATCCCACTAGTAGGTATCTACTCAAAGGAAAAGAAGTCATTATATCAAAAAGACACCTGCACCTGAATGTTTATCATAGCATAATTCATAATTGCAAAGATGTGGAATCAACCTAAGTGCCCATCGAGTTATGAATGGATAAAGAAAATGTGGTGTATATATATGTGGAGTACTACTCAGCCATAGAAAGGAATGAAATAATGTCATTTGCAACAACTTGGATGGAACAAGAGAATATAATCCTAAATGTGGTATCTCAGGAATGGAAAAACAAACACCACATGGTCATAAAGTGGTGTAAAGGACATTGGAAACTAAGAAGTGGGGAGGATAGAAGGGGTATGACGGATAAAAACTTACCTGTTGGATACAATACCCAATACCTATTAGGTGATGGGCATATTAAAAGCCCTGACTTCAGCATTATACAATTCATCCATGTATCAAGAACCCTTGTACCCCCTAATATTTTGAAATAAAAAATATATATTAAAGAAAGGACTGTTGCTCTTACCAAGGGAAAAAAATGTATCTATACTTATCTGTCTGTCTGTCTGTCTGTCTATCTATCTATCTATCTATCTATCTATCTAATTCTTTAAACCAGTGAACAGTGAAGAGGGTAAGTGAAGTAAATTCCTAAGGATACTGAAAACAGGGGAAAGAAGGGATTGGAGAATTTGAATACAAGCCAACAGAAACTACCTAAACAAAAGCACAGAGAAAAAAAGATTAAAAATAAAAGTATTAGCAACTTTTGGGGACAATATCAAGTAGTGTAATATATATGGAATTGGAGTCCCAGAAGGCAAGAAGAGAGAAAATTGGGCAAAAGAAATATGTGAAGACATAACAGACAAGAATTTTCTAAAATTGATTTAAAAAATATAGAGAGCAATAAACCACAATGGAAGAAACTCAGTAAAGCCCAAGCAGAAAGAATAAAAAGAAGTTTGCTTCTGGGTACATCATAAATAGACACTTTATATTGGGAGGGGTTCAGGGAGTGGGAAGAGGGACATGGATGACAGCTGACTTCTCATCTGAAATAATAGAGTCCAGGAGATAATGGAATAACATCATTAAAGTGCTTAAAGAAAAATAACAAATGTCAATCCAGAATTCTATATCCAGTGAAAATACACTTCAAAATGGGGGAGAAATAAAGACACTTTTAATGAAACAAAAGCTGAGAGAATGTGTTATCAACAGACACAAACTACAAGAAATGGGCCATTTTGTTTACATCACTAAAATCTCTAGAAGTTTTTATAAACTAAAGGGAAGTTATCCCAGATGGAAGCCAGATTCCAGATGGAATATATAGGAAGGAATGAAAAGCACTAAAAGAGGTAAATAAGTGGGTAAATATAAAAGACTATTTTTCATTTTTTTAATTTTTAAAAGATGTTTGAATGTTTAGATAAAAATAATAGCAAGTATTGTGGGGTTTATTACATATGTAGAAAGAAAACACATGACAAAATAGCACAAAAGGATGAAGCGTGTAAATGGAATTATAATGTTTTAAGCTATTATTCTGTCCATGAAGTGCTATAATATTTATTCAATGTAGACAATGATAAATTAAGGTTGCATATTGAAATTATCAGAGCCACCATTGAAAGAATAAAGAGGCATAGCTAAAAAACAGTAGAGGAGGTGAAAGGAATATGAAAATAATAATCTAAGAGAAGGCAGGAAAGAAGGAACAAAGAAACAAAAAACACATGGGACAAATACAAAGCAAAGCAAGATGTTTCATACACCTAAACTAACAGAAATCATATCAAATATAAGAGACTAAACAAATTAAAAAGTAGAGATTTTTAGACTGGATTAAAAAGTGACGGCCCTCTATTCGCTATTTATAAGACAAGCACTTTATTCTGCAGTTTTGGGGAGGAATTTGTTCAAGTCTTTATTTTTACTTATCTCTTATATGCTCATTGATTTTCTTTTTTCTCCTTGTTCTATCATTACTCAGAAAAGAGTGTTGAAATCTCCAACTAAAACTCTCTATTTCTCTATTCTCCTTTCACTTCTATCAGTTTTTGTATCGTGCATTTCAAAGCTCTCTTGTTAGGCGCATAGACGTGAAGGATTATGTCCTCTTAGTGAATTGGCCCCTTTATTATTACAAAATGTCTCTCTTTATCCATGGTAATATTCCTTATTATGAACTCTACTTTGCCTAATATTAATATATCTACTCCAGCATTCTCTGGATTACTGTTTGTGTATGTGTTGTTTGTTATCTTTTGATCTATCTATATCTTCATATTTAAAGTGGTTTCTTATATAGACAGTATATACTGGGTTTTGCTTTTGTTCGTTTGATCTGACAATATCTGGCTTTAATTAGAATATTTAGACCGTTTACAATGAATATATTTACAGGATTAGGTATATATATCCATCATCTTGCCATTTTCTGTTTTCCCAACTGTTCTTTGTTTCCTTTTTTTTCTTTGCATCTTTTGGCTGTTGTTGTTGTTGTTTGGTTGCTCTTGGTGTTCTGCTAGCCTCGTTATTTTATTTTTGATAAATTTTAGAATAGCTTTAGATTTACAGAAAAGTTGAAAGCTAGTACAGAAAATTCCCACTTCCAATTTCCTTGTTGTTAACCTCTTACATTCATATGGTACACTTATCACAACCAATGAACCAATATGGATGCATTATTATTAATTAAGGTCCACACTTCATTCAAATTTCCTTAGTTTCTACCTAACACCTCTTTTCTGTCCCAGGATCTCATCCAGGATAGCATGTTACATTTAGTTGTCATGTCTCCTTAGGCTTCTCTTGGCTATGACTGTTTCTCAGAATTTCCTGATTTTTGCTGATCTTGACAGTTTTGGGGAGTACCGGTCAGGTATTTTATAGAATGTCTTTCAATCTGAGTTTGTCTGATGTTTTTATCATGGTTAGATAGGAATTATGGGTTCTTGGAAGGAAGACCATAGAGATAAAGTATCATTCTTATGACAGCACAGGAAGGGAAGAACAAATTCCTCCCCAAAACAGCAGAATGAAGTGCACGTCTTACAAATAGCATATAGTCATCACATCAAGATGACTTATCACTGTTGATGTGAACCTTGATCATCTGACTGAGGTAATGTTTGCCAGGTTTCTCCGCTGTAAGGTTACTCTTCTCTCCCTTCTTCCGTCCTGGACTCTTTGGAAGGAAGCCATATACACAGACCACATGTAAGGGGTGAGGAGTTATGTTCTACCTCCTTGAGTGGGGAGTATCTCTGCATAAATTATTTGGAATTCTTCTGCAGGAGACATTTGTCTCTTCTCCCCATTTATTTATTCAATCATTTATTTATATTAGTATGAACTAATATTTATATTAAACCTTGGGTTATAATCCAGTACATCATTTATTTTATTGCTCAAAGTGTTCCAGCTTTGACCATTAGGAGCCTTTTCAGTTGGCTCCTATATGCCTTTGACATACCCCTCTGGCACTACAGTCTCCTTTTGTGTGTTATCTGTCCAGTCCTAGAATCAGCTATTTCTCCCAGGAGCCCTGGTTCCTCTTCTTGGAGATGGCATTAGAAACCAAGATCTGGGTGCTGGGTGTGCTCATTGCTACTGGGATATTTCTCCTAGGTCCTCTCAGCTAACAGAAAATGGGAATGTATGTGTATATTTCCATGTATCTACACATACCTGCAAATATTTTTATATGTGATCATCCGTAGCTATAGTAAGCTAAACATGAGTTCATACTGATATCTCTAACTCTAATCCACCACCACATAGATCATTCTAACCTTCCTCTCTTAAGAGTACTTCTTGTAAAATGTTATTTCCTGTCCTGGCCACTTCTTCCCTCTTTCCCCTAAATCACCCCACCTAGAAATGTTTCACCTTAGCCTTTATAAGACCTCCATTTCTGAGCCAACATTATACATTTGCTCAATAAAATCACTCTCCAGCTATGGGAAGTCTTTGCCTAGATGTTAAAAATGTGGAAGATCTACACTAGAAAGCATCAGACGACTGCTGTGTTAACCTCTGGCTCTTCCATTTGCCTCTAGAGGCACAATTAACATATTTAATTGCTCTGTGCCTCGATTTCTCTGTCTATAAAAGCGGCATAATATTTGACCTATTTTCTAACTAGACTGTTGTAGAGATCAAATATATTGTGGAAGTAAAAATGACTTCGTAAAATAAGAAGTACTGAGAATATATAAGGAATTAGAGCAAACTTTGACCAAGCTCCTAATCCCATGCCTGATGTTGTGAAGAAGGAACAAACACTGTCTCATTTAACTTCAAAATGGGGTACCTTTTATCATCTCCATTTTACAAATGAGGAAACCGAAGCTTATAAAAGTTAAGAACTTAGTAAGTGGTAGTAATAATAACACAGAGTTAACGCTTTCTGAGGGCTTACTATGGGCCTGGCACTGTTCTAAGAACTTTACACATATTAATTCATTTAATTCTCACACCCACCTGATGAAGCAGTTTTCTATTATTCTCATTTTACAGAAGAAGAGACTGAGGCACAGCAAGGATTCCATAGCTATTAATAGTAGAAGATAGCGTTGGCACTGGAATCCAGGACACACGCACATGCACCCTCCCTCTCTGTTTTCCCAGGTCTGTCTTAACTACTAAATTAACACATGGACTGCCACACTAGAAAAAAATTTTTTTCCTTGGGGCCATGATGTTTTATTATGAAAATAGAATAAAAACTTCGAAAACAAAATGATCCTTTGTAATTTAATGAAAAATTTGTTGTTTTATTGTTTTCTATGTGAGAGTTATATGCAGCTTGAAATATAGTTCTCGCAGCTCCAAAAGTGAAGAGACGTGTGAGTTACATATGCTTCAAGAGGCCCCAGGCTCAAAACTAGCGTGAGTTAAATACAACTCACACAGCAGTCAACGTGTTAAACTGCCCCCACCATTACTCATTCTGCCCCCACCACCATTTCTCATTCTTTTGACAGATATTAAGAACCTACTATATGTTATTCATTGGTCTAGGTACAGCAGGTCCAATAGTGAATAAGACACAGTGTCCTGCTCTCATGATGCTCATGTTAACAAATATAAGGCAATGAGATCGTGTTAACTTGGAAAACTTGAGTCTCTACCTAGAGTAGCCCCTTTCACTTAAGATCACCTAAGAGATTTTTCCTTAAGGGGCTATGCCAGCAGTAATCTACGGAGTGCAGCATCGTTTTCATTTGATGTGCTGGTTGTTTTATCCCAGAATTCAGAAAAAGGTAACTGAAGGTGTGCATGTCCTTCTCAAAAGTACCCATCCACAATTACGCATCCCTTGTGTACTTGCTCTTATAGGACCTCTCAGTCTTTTTAATCTCAACTGTCCTCGGGGCAGCTGGTTCCAGCACCTCCTTGTTGAGGAGAGTCAGAATTCCCTAATGAACATGCACTTGTTCAGGCAAGACTGGGGCTAAACAGACCACAAGACGCCATTGCGTATGGATGTGATGCTCAGAGCTGCGGCAAGATGAAGCCAATGAAGAAAAGAGGACAAATCCAGAAAGCCACAGAGACGTGAGCCAGCACCCTGGTGTGCCTTGGGCGGAGTATGGCTGCTGAAGGATTTGTTACACAAGATAATAAATCTCCTCATGGCTTAAGCAATCCTGAGTTGGATCCGTGGTTACTTGCAGCTGAAAGCATCCTCACCAATACAGCATCCCAAAGGCCTCTTTGTTATTAAGAATATGTATGCCTGGGAATCTGTGCTATAAACCACCCCATTTCCCAGAGGTGGAACTCTTCCACAAATCAATGAAATTCTCAGTCTTTGTGGTCAAATGCCCTCTGTCTGCCCTTTTCTTTTCCTTAGCTTTATCCCCTTAAACGGCTACTCAAAGACACTTGGTACATAGAAATCGCTCTAGCATTACCAAAAGCATTTAGCAAAGCTATGCAATGCTGACTGGAGACACTTGAAGAGAAAACAATGCTTTGAACTACAGCACGTTTCCTCGTGTTATTGAACAACACATAAATGGGACCCGCTTAGCCACATCCCCCCACTGTGTTATTCACCGTCCAGCTGCTTTGATGAGTGCCAAAATGCTTCTGGGCCCTCCTGCACACACTTCTTTCCTTTCCATTCCTTTCCTTGATTGCATTCAAGAGAACTAAAAACAAACAAGGCATGTTAATTACTAAGGGTTATTCATTATTTTGTTCAAAGCCTCAAAGCTCCAAAGAATCAGACTTTATTTTCTGAATTCGTTCACCACTGTTGCAAACCAGCCAACATGGGAACAAGCTTTAGTACTTGCTGAAAATACTCTTTCACTGTAAATTGTAGTGCCCTGGAGCAATGTTACGAGATCCTACCGTGGGCTGTAGGCAACAATTAAGTCTATTTGAAAAGACACAGATAAGACTGCTTAGGAGTTAGGAAGTCCAATGAATTCCCAAAAAACCTAACGTTGAAATTTCCCTTGCATACCCCGGAAGGACAATGTCCTCTGCTTTGTCAATTCCATAAACTATACTTACTCATTCTTTTCATGGTAGGTCTACAAAGTACAGAGAATAATAAAACCAATACCCATACAGCAGCCATAATAATTTAATAAGTGCTAACATATTGCCATATTTGTGCCACATATAATTATAATGATGGCCATCTCTTTGACTCATGAAATAAATTGTTAAATTAAACCAATAGTCTCATTTGCATTTTTCTCTTTAAGGGATATTTACAATTAAACCTTTCAATTCTGAGCCTTTTGCAAGGATGATTTCAAAACACAAGAGTTGGGGGACAGGAATAGACCATAAACGCTCCAAATGGGACTTCAACGAGGCTTCGTTGCCTTCATTGGTCTAGGCACTGCAGGTCCAGTTGAGTCACAGCTGGTGAGAGAGTCTGCGTGGGACATTCACACAGGACACTTAGAGAGATAAATGTTCCGTAAGCATCAAAGTGGCTAGATCTGAACATCACGAGCTTCAGGAAGACTAAAATTCTAAAGTTACTTGGGTCTGTGTTCCGTTGACTTCCTTTAACGCGTACATATTCTGAGATTTCATTTTACAAAGATCTTCATTTTATGGCCGGGCGCGGTGGCTCACGCCTGTAATCCTAGCACTCTGGGAGGCCGAAGCGGGTGGATTGTTTGAGCTCAGGAGTTCGAGACCAGCCTGAGAAAGAGCGAGACCCCGTCTCTACTAAAAATAGAAAGAAATTAATCGGACAACTAAAAATATATAGAAAAAAATTAGCCGGGCATGGTGGCGCATGCCTGTGGTCCCAGCTGCTTGGGAGGCTGAGGCAGGAGAATCGCTTGAGCCCGGGAGTTTGAGGTTGCTGTGAGCTGGGCTGATGCCATGGCACTCTAGCCCGGGCAACAGAGCCCAGACTCTGTCTCAAAAAAAAAAAAAAAATCTTCATTTTAAATAATATTCATACAATTTGAATTGTGGACGTTTAGAAACTAAACTCCTATCTGCTCCCCTATTTAACTGACCCACACAGTCACATCTAATCGTTGCAGGGCTGAAATGACTTTCTGCCAAATACGAACATAGCAACGTTTCCCACAACTCCCATGCCAGCCATATAGTCCTGTTGAAAAAAATTTTTAGGGCATTTATAGATTTTTGTAGCTTTTCTCTGGTTTACAACCATCCTAGAATAAAAGCAAAGTTCAAAAAAGGGCAAAACGCAACATGTTGACAGATACAGGCATAGCTAACAAGAGCTAGTCTCAGTAATAGTCTACGGTCCTAAGCAGAAGAGGGCAAACAACCTCAGCAAGATCATGTATTTCTCTCTCTTTATGATTACGTACTGTATCTTGGAGAAGCTTAAAAAAAATCAGACATTGAGTTCTGGAAATAGATAGTGGCGATGGTTATGCACCATTGTGAATGTACTTAATGCCACTGAGTTGTACACTTAAAAATGGTTAAAACGGTAAATTTTATGTTATGTATATTTTACCACAATAAAAATATTTTAAATTAGAAATCATAAAATATTAAAAGAATAGTTGAATAATAGGGCAAATTAAATTTTTAAAAACTAACCTTCTCTCATGGCTTTTGAGCAAACAGAAAGCATTTTCAGAGTTGACAAGATAAAGTTTACAAATACTATGTGATGTTCTATTTCTCAAACACTCATGCTCACCAGGAAGAAAGCAGGATATCTGATGATTAAAATGATAAGCAATTCCAAATTGAAAATATGGTTCTACTCTGCTTCTGGACAGGGCCCTCTCTGCCGTCTTCTCCTGTCTGGACATCCCCAGTCAGTCATCTTGTCAATATGCCAAGTCCACATGGCATTATTTGATATTAAGAAATACAATTTTAATCTGTGTTAGTTCACAGCTAATCTGTGTTAGTTCATCCTTGTTTACTTTGAAATGCCTTTTCCTACTGGCACAATGTGCAGATTGGGTTACTGTGGAAAAGCCCTGACAAGGCTGTATACAGGTTTTATTAAACATTTAGCATCTGTTTCCCAAAATCTGCTAGTGAGGGACTCAAGAAAGTTAATAAGGTGATCTAGATCATTTTATTATAGGGACCTGTCACCTGGGAACTGTGTGCCTTATGTGTCCCAGAAATACCTGACTGCAACCAAATAGCAAAACAAGCCATTAGCATTTCTCCCTGACATGGCCTTAGTTTACAACCAGCCAGTATATGATGAAAGTTTATGCTCCCTTTCCACATAAGTTATTTTTCCAACTAAAAATTGTTTCCAGCTGTTCTGACCCAGATGTGTTGGCAGCCCATGCTGCGAAGGCCTTTTTACAGGTGATGAAGCCCGCTGACAATAAAGTTTACACAACTTGTATACAGCTGGTCTCCAATACAATTTTAGACTACTAATGGCCCCTTCCCCCACCAAAAAAAGCAGTGGTTTCTGACACCTCACTTGGGGTAGAGCTAAAAGAGGATTTCAGTGCTGTAGGCCCAAACTTACATAGGCCCTGGACTTATGAAGCAAGAGTAAGACAAATGCCCCAGTTTCCCCATTCCCCTCGGGAATTCAGCCTGCTCTAACTGAAAATAGCTCCAGCAAGAAAATGATCAGAAATGGTCCCTGCGATTTGGCTTCCAGGAGAGGTGAGTTTGATATCCGCACGAGCCCAATGAGTTGCCATCATCTTTTAGCTTCACACTGTCCCGTTGTAGACTGTACCAACTCCACCCTTTCCTTTACGCTTAATCAAAAGGTCATTTTTATTATGTAGAAATTGTTCATAAATTTAGCACAATATGCTGTTCCATCAGGAATTCATAGGCTAACCAAAGCAATGGATGATAATTGGGGTGAAAACATCCAAGTTTTCCCAGCACAGTCCCAGATAGTTGACATATATCAGATCTTTCATTTAAAAAAATTAATAATAGTGGAATTCAACAAGCTGGGATGGGTTTAGTAGACAGACTTGGCATTCTGGGCTTTCACCAGTCTTGATCAACAGTGATGAGATACACATATAGTAAACTGGGTTCTCATTTTATCTCCTGGCTAGATCAGAAGGGTGACTGGCAATCCCCTTCTCTCTTTTCCCAACCGTTCCCTGAGAAGCTGCCATGGACACCCACTTCGAAGTGCAGCGTGATAAATGGTAGTGTGTGCAGCCACGAGTTTCTGAGGACTCAGTGGTGGTGGGAGACGTACTCACCCTGCGCCTGCCCACCTCTCACTAGCTCCTGCTGTAGCCTGGGAGGTCCAGGAAACTGCCCAGGCACATGTCAGCAGGGTCAGTGGGAAATGTGAGAAAGTATAAGTTAGTTTAAGTGAAATATGTGCAGGAAATGGAGGCTGAGCAGGTCGTCGCAGAGCGTACAGACTATAGTTTGAATATTCTTACTTACAGTACTTTTGTCATTTACTTTATAATTTATCTACAACTATTATTTATTGCATCGTTTGGTAACACCTATTTCTTTTGGCAATAAACCCTTTGGCAGCATTCACTCAGCTTGAAAAGGTCGAAGTATTATACATTTTTAGTGAACAATTAAAATATTAAAGTTGTAAGTGGATGTATAACTTGCATAAAATATCTGTTGACCTCTAGCATCCAGTATGGGGATATTATAATGCTATCCCTGGCCACGTAGAAACTAGAAAACAATAATTTGCTGAAGAAGCATCAGCATTTACTTCAAAAGTCAGTAGTTACCTTAAGCAGCCCATGCCCAAAGATGAAGATCTAACACATGCAGCTGTACAAGGTGTGTTTTCATATCATTCTATGAAGCTTCATTTTTCAGTTAAATGCAATGGCTGTTCTAAAGTAATTTCATTCATTTTCAATTGCAAATTTTCTTGTGCATGCCTGAAAAATTATTACAAGTCTCTTTTAGCAGAATGTGAACTGTGTACGCAGTAAAATGGCACCATTTTTATTTATTTATTTTAATTTAATTGTATGTATTTAAGGTCTACAACATGATGTTTTGGTATCCATAGTGAAATGATTATTACAGTTAAGCTAATTAATACATCTATCATCTCACATTGTTACCCTTTTTATGCATGTGGCGAGAGCATCTAAAATCTACTCTCTTAGAAAATTTCCAGCATATAGTACAGTACCATCAGCTATAGTCCTTATGCTGTACCCCAGGTCCCTACATTTTTTCATCCCACATAACTGCAACTTTGTACCCTTTGACCTACATCTCCCATTCTGCACCCCGCTGCACCTCTGGTAACCACCATTCCACTGTCTGCTTCTATTTATTCAACTTTTTTTTTTTTAGATTCCACATATAAGAGAGATCATGGAGTATTTTTCTTTCTGTGACTCGCTTATTTCACTTAGCATAATGTCCTCTAGGCTCATCCACGTTGTCACAATGGAAGGATCCTCTTCTTCTATAAAGCTGAATACAATTCTATTGCAGTGGTGCCCACTGCACCAGAGACTGGTTTCATGGAAGACAATTTTTCCACGGATGAGGGGTGTTGGGGGGTGCAGGCGGAGTTCAGGCGGTGATGCAAGTGATGGGGAGCGGCTGTAAATAACTCACTTGCTGGCTTGCCTGCTGTTCCACCTGCTGTGCATGTGGGGGGTGGGGGCTGGGGGGGGGAGGAGGGACCCTGACCCTGCTGGGTCCCTAAAAGGCTGTGGACCAGAGCAGTACCTGTCCACTGCCTGGGGGTTGGGGACCGCAGATCTACTGTATGTGTACTGCAATTTCTTTATCCATTCCTTTGTTGATAGACGTTGGGGTTCATTCCGTGTCTTGGCTACTGTGAAAGTGCAGCTATCATCTCCTTTGGATAAATACCCAGCAGAAGGATCGCTGGGTCACATGGCAGCTTTGTTTTTAATTTTTTGAGGAATGTCCACATTGTTTTTCATAATTGCTGTAATATTTTACATTCCCATCAACAGTGTACATGGGTTCCCTTTCCTCCACACCCTCACCAATACTTGCTATCTCTTCTTTTTTATGATAGCCATCCTAACAGGTGTGACGCCAGTTTTATATCAGGGTCATCAGATGCTTCCAATGAAAAATCAGTCAAGTCTAATAATGGTTCCTTAACACAAAATTCATGAAATAAAACTGAACCTTTAGAAATTCATTCTGTCGAACGTGAAAAATCTGACATCATTCTGATTACTACTATAAATCAAGTTTAAAGGTTTCATCATTAAAGAGAAACTTTGTTTTTGAGGTAATAAATTTTAGTGGACAGAATCCTGATGGAAACAATAATCTTACTAAATTAAGAACCTGGGGAGCAGAAAGGTACTTGGATTATAGGGGAATGTATATAATTAGTATAATATATTGGTCCAAACAAGCTGCAGTGGCTACCAATGGAAATGAAAGCTGAGCTGTCAAATTTTCCACACACCGACATACCTGAATCACAAATTCTCCTTGCTGCCTACTAGGTAACTTAAAAATATCTAAGCCTTTATGACAGACTACTTTGTTAAAATCAAGTGTCCTACAGTACTCTGAATTCTGGTTGCCTTTTGTTCAAAATCATTTGGAAGATGTTAATCAAAGAATTGAGCGGGGTTTTTGAAAAACTTCAGCTTTTGAGCTTGAGGTTTTTAGAGAATTGCAATTATAGAAAACGACACTGACAAACAGGTAGGATCAACTATTTAATATGTAAATATCAAGACCCAGTGCAAAATGAAAATATAGGATCCCTTGTTCGAAAATCAAGAATTTCAAGATGGTGACAGCAGAGCATTAAACCAAGCGCAGGGCCCTTCTAAACACTGGGTTCTGTGCGACTGCGTATGTCATGAGCCCATGAAGCCAGCTCTGCAAACAGGAAGACACTGAAATTTATCCTGCAAAAGCTAGGCAGGGAAGGGGGTAACAAGAGCTCTAATAAAGTTCAAGATTTCATTTTGAAATTCTATAATTGTGCCTGGAGCATCTCAACTTGTGAAAAGATTATTTTGATGGAGCTTCTAATTTCATTTGGATAAATTTAGATTCTGTCCTTGAATGGAAGGTAATAGAGAAGGCCTGCAATTTTAAATCAGCTAAATTTGGTGAACCATTCAAAAAAATCATAAATAGAGACAACCTATTTGACAAGTTGTGTCAAAGAAAGGCACTCTGAAGATAGGCCAAAAGTACCTAAGGAAAATATTTGGGCTAGATTATTCACACATTTTTATTTTTTATTTTATTTATTTATTTATTGAGAGAGTGTCTCACTTTGTTGCCCGGGCTAGAGTGCCGTGGTGTCGGCCTAGCTCACAGCAACCTCAAACTCCTGGGCTCAAGCGATCCTCCTGCCTCAGCCTCCCAAGCAGCTGGGACTATAGGCATGTGCCACCAAGCCTGGCTAATTTTTTCTATTTTTAGTAGAGACAGGGTCACACCCTTGCTCAGCCTGGCCTTGAACCCCTGACCTTAGGTGATCCTCTCACCTCGGCCTCCCAGAGTGCTAGGATTACAGGCGTGAGCCACTGTGCCCAGCCACACATTTTAATATTTTTAAAAAGTATAATTGAGAGTAGTCTTTTTTAGCAGAATGGCACTCAACTTACAGGGTACCTCTCTACCTATAGAGTATTTTTTTACAATTAAATATATTGTGGTCTACAGGGAAGAGTCAACTGAAGCATCAACAATTTCAAATTTGTTAAGCCCAAAATGCAATTGTTACGAGAAAAGTTAAAAAATAGTAAAACTACTGAAAAATACATTCTGCAGAAAAATACCATGACAGATAGACCAAGAAACTTACTAAAGTATATAAATATGTTTTGACAATAATTATTATGTCTAATTTTTTTTAAATGTTCAGATAAAATAAGAAAATTTTCAAATTTGCTTTAATGCACATAGATATACACTATTTTATTTCTTCAAAAGAATTTTATCTTTGAACACAGGTTTTGAGTAGAACCATTTTATAGGTCCATCAATATATCAGTTTTTTTTCCTTAATTTTTTTTTTTTTTTTTTTTTTTGAGACAGAGTCTCACTGTTTTTGCTAGGGCTAGAGTGAGTGCCGTGGCATCAGCCTAGTTCACAGCAACCTCAAACTACTGGGCTCAAGCGATCCTACTGCCTCAGCCTCCCGAGTAGCTGGGACTACAGGCATGAGCCACCATGCCCGGCTAATTTTTTCTATATATTTTTAGTTGGCCGATTAATTTCTTTCTAATTTTAGTAGAGGTGGGGTCTCGCTCTTGCTCAGGCTGGTCTTAAGTAAATTTTTTAGAAAAGATATCATTCTAATTTATACTCCCTTCGCTGTCAAAGTATCTTGATTGGGATGACATTATATGGTTTCCCTAGTAGTGATAATAATAGCCACCATTTATTAAGCACTTGTTGTAAGCCCAACACTTTACAGGCATTAGTTCATCTGACCTGTAAAACAAACCTATGAGAGAGGGAGTGTTAATATCAACCAATTTAACTGATGAGGAAACTCTACCTTAGGTGGTTCAGGTACTTCCCTAAGTTTCAGTGGCTGTGAAAGACTGAACCTAAGCCTTGTCTGACTCTCACATCAGGGCACTTTAACCACCCCCCATGAGATGAGTTCACCACAGATTCTGATTTTTTTTTTTTTTTTTTTTTTTTGAGACAGGGTCTCACTCTGTTGCCCGGGCTAGAGTGCAGTGGCATCTTCATTGCTCACTGCAACCTCCAATTCCTAGACTTAAGCAATCCTCCTGCCTCAGCCTCCCCAGGAGCTGGGACTACAGGCACACACCTCCACACTGGCTAGTTTTTCTATTTTTTGTAGAGACAGGGTCTCACTCTTACTAAGGCTGGTCTTGAACTCTTGGCCTCAAGCAATCCTCTGGCCTCAGCCTCCAGAGTGCTAGGATTACAAGCGTGAGCCACCACACCTGGCCAGATTTAAAAAGGAAAGTTGCCCAGTGACATTTCCAGGAACGAACCCAGATCTCTGATGTAACCGTCAAAAACCTGCTGCCTCTAAACATGACTAATCTGTGGTGCTCATCACAGCTGATTAGCTCATGCCTTCACATTCTGGCACTGTTAATAAGGGGTAACAGAAAGTCCATTCAGTTTCCAAGAGTTATTAATCACCAACTATATCTGCGCAAGGCCCTGTGGGGACACAAAGGGAATCAGATCTCGCTCCCTGGACTTTCCCTTGAGCAAGGAGGCAACTGGTGACATGTGCCATTTAAGTCCCCTGGGGTGATGAGCCTTCACCTACCTTGGTCCTACAAGGGTTCTCCTCTGGCAAAGAGAGAAAGAGAGTGGAGTAAGAGAAGGGCGGGGAGAGGGGGAGGAGGACACTGACCCGCAGGGCTGGGTTTAACCCTTTCCAGCTCTGCAGAGTCTGAGGACCTGTACCTTTGTCACAGACACAACACTATGCATGAATGAAGACACCTACCCCAAAATACCCAGTATGGATGTTAAAGATAAAAAGTGTTTATCAAGCTTTCTGGTAGAAAAATCCCCTTAATTTATGAAAATTCTTGATGGCTATCATTTCACCATTATTCTGTGCTGTGGGCTGTGTTTTAATTTATAAACAAATAAAGGCAAATAGTTGCCTGAATAACTGGCCAAAAAAATTTGCTCCAGAGAGATGAACGAATCAGGAAAACTGATGAAAACTGATCTCATCCCAAAACACATGATGTTGCACCGAATAGATGTGCTTTACCTTAACGCGTGTGATCTTGACCTTATAAAAGGGGACATGGCATGATGCTGTTTATAAACCAAAGTACACTAAATCAAATTTAAATACAAACTATGCAGATCTTGACTAAGATATGGTATTTATGGGATTTTTACTGGGTACTCAAAGCCATATTATGGTACTCAGCTTGGTGCTTTCAAAATTCCATTATTTATTCTCTCACGGAGTGGCTGTGCGTTGAGAGAAGGCACAAAAGGGAAACTTTCTAGTGGGAGGATCAGCATCTCTTCTTTGATATCCCCCCACTGGCCTTAGCTCAGAGCCTTCCAGTACACTTCCAGCTATTACTGAATAAACACAATTACTTTATGTTCCCGATACCAACTTGTCCTTGGCAGTCTGAGAAGGGATTTCTTGAAAAGTCATTAAAAGTCTGACTCCAAAACTCACTTCAAGGCAACCCTTATATAGGGCAGGATCGTACAAGATGAAATTCTTTTATGGAGCTGACAAAGAGGAATTTAGGAAATTCCCTTTAGCAACTATAAAGAAGAGAAGGACCCATTGCTCCCCCCGACCCCTACAAATAGCTCTTCCTGAAGATGTGAACAGACCCCCTTCAATGTCCTAAGACAGGAAAGGAAACGGTTTTTTCTGGAGCCATTCACACATGCCTGGCTTTAATGTGGCTGACACGCGAGGAGGATGAAAAGCCTTTGATTAATTGTCTCCTCTTTGGATGTCCCCCTTCCGCAAAGCCATCATAATAATGGGTGACTATAGTAGATGCTGTGACTCGCTGCTCAGGTCCGCTTCAGTACCGAGGTGCGCAGTCCCCGAGCTGCTGGTAGCACCAGCTGCTCACAGCTCAGTCTGTCCTCAGGCCTTGTCCTCAGCTGAAGGGAGCCACCTGCCCAAGGGGATGCCCCTCCCTAAGAGCAGCCCACGTATACAGCCTGGACCACTCTGAAGGACCATCCCAGCTCCCTGTAGGATCATCCAAGGCCTCGTGTTGTAACTGCATCGTACTTCCGCTTCTCCTTCTGTCCAATCCTGTGTCTCTCCCAGCTCCCACCTCTCCAAATAAACTACCTGCATGCAGATCTCCATCTCAGAGTCTGCTTCCTGAGCAACGTGACACTGAGCATGCACAGAGTGCCTGTGATGTCCCAGGTACTTCATACGCTTCTTATCGAACCTGTGCAGCATCTCTGCAAAGTGGATCTCATGAATTGCATTTTATAGACGATAAAGCTGAGGCTCAGGTTGTATTCCTTGCCTAAAATCACACAGCAAGGGGCCTGTCAGACCTCTAGCTCTTCGACCTTAACTTCCACACAGTTTACCGCATGCATGGCACTACACTAGGCTCCAGTGATTCCAATCATAGATATTTTATAAAATGTAAAGTTCATGAAAATAAAAACTGTATTTTGAAGATGAATGGAGTGTGACTATAAAGGGGTAGCACAAAGGAGTTTCTCCATGGCGATAGAATAAATAAGGTCTGTAGATGAGTTAATAGTGTTGTACTAATTAATATCAGTTTCCCGGCTTTGATGATGTACTATGGTCATGTAAGACACCAGTGGGGGAAGTTGGGTGACAAATATAGAGGAATTTACTAACTATTATTTTTGTACCTTCTTTTGAGTCTAGAATTGTGTTTCAAAATAATGTGTTAAAAATCTTTAAAGCAAAAAATGAATTAGGCATAAGAGATTCTGATGTCTTAAGAAAAATAATCTTCAAAAAATGATTTTATTTTATTTAATTTTTTGACACAGAGTCTCACCCTGTCATCCCGGGTAGAGTGCAGTGGCATCGTCATAGCTTACTGAAACCTCAAACTCCTGGGCTCAAGAAATTCTCTTGCCTCAGCCTCCCGAGTAGCTGGGACTACAGGTGTGCACCATGATGCCTGGCTAATTTTTCTATTTTTTGTAGAGATGGGGTCTCACTCTTGCTCAGGCTGGTCTCGAACTCAGCATGGTGACCCAGTTAACAATAACATATTGTATATTTGAAAACTGTTTTTTCTTTTTTTTTTTTTGAGACAGAGTCTCACTCTGTTGCCCGGGCTAGAGTGCTATGGCTTCAGCCTAGCTCACAGCAACCTCAAACTCCTGGGCTCAGGAGATCCTACCGCCTCAGCCTCCTGAGTAGCTGGGACTACAGGCATGCGCCACCATGCCCAGCTAATTTTTTCTATGCATATATATTTAGCTATCCAGATAATTTCTTTCTATTTTTAGTAGAGACGGGGTCTCGCTCTTGCTCAGGCTGGTCTCGAACTCCTGACCTTGAGTGATCCACCCACCTCGGCCTCCCAGAGTGCTAGGATTACAGGTGTGAGCCACCGCGCCCGGCCTGAAAATTGTTAAAAGAGTAGATTTCAAATATTCTCACCACAAGAAAATGATAAGTAGGTGAGGTGACAGATATATTAACTCACTAATTTAATCCTTCTACAACATGTACATATATCAAAACATCATATTGTACCACACAGATATATATAATTATTATTTGTCTAGTTAATTTTTTTAAAGAGTGGGACACAAAATCCTGGCTCAATCCCATTCATTAGTATCTTCACCTATCTCACCAGAAGGGTCTTTAAGTAGTGGGAGTGAGAGTCTGGGAGGCTCATGGTGGCATGTACGTGTTTTCCAAAATTCTAATTTTTACTTGAAAGTTCAAATTTGATCTTTGGCAACAAGTACTGACAATTATTTTCCTTGCTGTGACAGACTCTCTCTGTTCATTTTTGAGAAAATATCCGCCAGACACCCAGGTCTGAATAACCATAGTCTGTCACTTGTTCCTTCAAGTAAAAATGGTATTCCATGGAAAAAGCAGGTAATTCAGCTTGCCACTCACCGCACGAGTGCTTTTCCTCGAGACAGCCTTCCTACTTCAGAATACACAGAAGTGCTTCATGCGTACTTCCCATTTTGCCACACAAAATATTTAACAATACACGCACATACGTTGAAGAGTCAAACAGTAACAATTTTTACTGCTCATCAAAGGCCTTCTGAAGTGAAATTGGCTTTTCTTCCTTTTTTCCTTTTTGTTTTTAACAGCATAGTCCGTGGTGGTGAAGAAACCAATGAATGACTGGTAGTACAGTTTGGTGTCACTGCCTTGATTTATGCTAAAGCAGCTACAGTTTCATTCACCAATGCTTTTGTACCCTCAGTGCTAATGTCAACACAGTGAACAAGGCAAATAACCTCCGAGGAGGCCCCCCAGGGGTTTGTAGACCACTCTTTGAGAACAGCAGTGGTACAAAGATGCAGGCAGGGATGGGGGTGGCATTGCTTGGGAGAGGGTGCAAAGGCCACCCACAGGACACTGGGCCATCCCTTTGGGCTGAGACATGAAAGAGGGATGGAAGTTTTCTGTGGGAATGAAAGGGAAGCTGATGGGCTAGGCAGAAGGAATAGCGTGTATTAATAGAAAGGCTCAGAGGAACAACAGTCAGTGTGCACAGAGAGCCTCAGGTAACACAACGGTCACACTAGCAGCCCAGCCTCACGACCTTCACAGTTCACAATCCAGGAATAAAAATCCACTTTTTAGCATTTAACTCGTGCCTGGCATGGTTCCAAGCACTCATTTAATCTTCGAAATGGCCCTATGGAGTAAATTCTATTATTATTATCATCTCCTTTTACAGATGAGGAAACAAACAGGGGAAACAGAGGCGAAATGACTCACACCAGATCCCACAGCCAGGAAGTGACACAGCCAGGATTGGACACAGACGGCCTGACTCCAGCCCACTGGGCTATACCGCTTGCCAGGAGGAACAGAGAAGCCCAGGAGCCCATTGTCTTCCAATTTGGGAAATCCCAATTGCCGACCTAGGTCACATGCTCATCCCTGGGACCAATCCCGTCAGGGGACACTTGCCCACCTCCACGGGGATGTCTCCAATCACACTAGGGATACGATACAGCGACAAGAATGATCTATTGCAACACCCAACAACGTGGATGGTGAGTCTCTCTCCGTAACACATCCGTATGATTCCATTTATATAAAGCTTAAAAGCAAGCAAAGCCACCCAGTGCTGTTACCGGCCAGGACGGCGCTCACCCTTGTGGGGGTGGTGGGGTGGGGGTGATGTTCTGCTCTGTGATTGGTTGGATTCACTTTGTAACAATTCAAAAAACACTCGTGCCCTTTTTTGCAAGTATATTTTTCATTCTATTAACTTTAAACTTTTTAGTAAGCCTATAGTGTAAAACAATTAAGAATGGGGGAAAAGATTCACGAAGGAATTTTATTTAGCCAGGGTGGCAACTGGACTTCTCAGGATGAAAAAAAATTTATGTGCCACATCCTAAGGGATAACTGGAATAATAATAAAACCCGAGGATGAAGGGGCATCGTGTTTCAAAGGATCTTAATGAACGTTTGTTCAGGTTTCACTCATTTGCATTGTAAAGCAAAAGGAAAGATCCAGAACACAGAAGTCCCCAGCTTTTTCCAATTAGGCGGCCTATGGCAGGGCGGGCAGAGGTGGGAGCCCAGCGCCTCCCTGTACCTGTCACACTCCTGGGAGCTTTGCTGTGCTTTATGGGTTATAGATGTCTCTCAACCTTTTTAACTCATGCTCCCTTCTTTAGGAGATGTAAGTATCTCCCACTTTTCTTTAATGTTATTTGAAATTTCAAAATTCATTAAATATTATGACAAAAAGCAAAGCCGAGCCCCAGGACAAAGCGCTGCTTTGTTTTCAAGCTGCCTGCGCGGCCCCCACCAAGGCCCCAGAGTGTGTGCTTGCCCTCCCCTCTCCTCCCCTGGCCCCCATGAGAAGCCTTGGTTTATAAATTAGAAGCCTTTTCATTTCCTCCAGGTTTTTGATGAGAGATTTGGGGATGAGGCCACCAGGTGGACGCCATGCTAGGCATTTACAAGCTCGTGGTCTGGCTTCCCAGGGGGCCGGGGGACTAAGCAGCAGACATACCTACTTTGTTTCTAATAAAACCCACAACTCTTTACTTATTAAATAAGTATCATTTCATGGTAATAGCTACTATTTATTGGGTGCTTCCTGTGTGCCACACAGAGTGTGAGGTGCTTCCGGAGTTCTGTAACTCCATTCTTACCACAAGCCTATGGGGGGTGTGTCGTCATCCCTGCTTTATGGCCAAGGAAACCGAGGCTCAGAGTGGTGTCTGTGTGACCCGCCCATGGTCTCACAAGGAGAAGGCAAGGATGTGGGATGTAGGTCCCAGCCAGGCAAAGCACATGCGCCTGATTAGTGGCCACGTAACTATGTGGCAGAGCCGCGATTTGAACCTTTGCGGTTCAAGTCCAGAACCTCCACATTACACCAGAGTCTGATTGTGAGAATGACTGCTGATTGCCTGGGCTTGTGCTGTGCACAGGGGCCTTGAGCCCCACGGTCAGTGCAGTGCCCAGTCCTTCTCCAGGCACACTGGTCCAGCTAGAGATCGGACTGCACAGGTGAAGTTAGGAGGGGCCAGGGTGAAATTATGCAAATAAGCACCCTGGCATGGCTGTCTCCGGAGAGGACAAAAGGATGAGCAACGATGGTCCAGTGAGGTGGATAGCAGTTCAGATCCTACTCATTTGATCATTAAGAGAAACTTGACCTTGTTCCTGGCCCTAAGATCATGAAGAAGGATGAACAGTTATTCTGCATTTATAAATAGACAACTCAAAATGTATTATTGGCTTGCATATCCCCTTGACTAGCAACGAGGAGAAGCTCAATGTCAGCTGTCCTGATTTACACAAAGGCCAGGGGCCTCTGCTGCCAGGAGGGCTGGCATGAAGCTGCAGCTGGTCTCCCCAGAAATGAAGGGCTTCCTAGAGCAACAGGGAACAAGCCAGCAGGACTCCCTGGAGCCATAAAGAGCAGCTCTAAAGACAGGGAGGCCATCAGCCTGCGAGGGCCCACCCCAAACGTGGCATTTCTGCTTTCCTGCCAACATTTTGGTCATCAACCTACCACCATGCCACCTCCAGGTAATCCCAGGTTGCAGACTGGCTTCCAGACACTGAATCTATCACTCCTGGACAAGTATTCTTCCTTCCTTGACTTCTACGGGGTCCCAGCGCTGCTCCTTTAGACCTCTAAATACAGAAGGGAGCCTTCTGGAACAGTGGAGGGATCCACTGCCCCTTCCTGGCATCCTCCCAACCCTCCATATGCAGGGGAGCAGACTGTCCTGAGGGGCTGGTTACACCTCTACACCCAGAAAGGCTGTTCACACACCCTCCTAAAGAGAGGACCACAGTTTCCATGGGTCAAGTTAGAATCTAAAAAACAAACACAAGTTTAACCATGTGCTAGCTTCCTGCCATATTTAGAATGAGATTTAAAGAAATAAAAACACTTAGAAACAATTGAGTCACTTTTTCACAGATTTTTCAGCTGTTATCAATCACTGCCTAAAATTAGCAAATGAGTGGTTCTAGCTTCTTGCTACTCAAAGTGTGGTCCCTGAACCAGCAACATGGGCTTCACCTGGGAGCTTATAGTGTATCAGGCTCCCCTCAGACCTAAAGACGCAGAATCCACATTTTTACAAGATCTCCAAGTGGTCTGCATACCACTGCTGCTCAAACTCACCCAGAGTCTCTTTTTCCTGGCCAGAGTGTTTTGCCAGGCAGACACCAAACACTGTATCAGATGCCAGAACCCCTGGCCATAGATTTCCATTGGCTGTCCTCTGTCTCCTGTACAGGAGGCCTATTTCCTCTGCACATGGAAGTTTCCACCTGCCTTCCCAGTTCTATACATTCTTCTTATCTTCCCCGTATCTCCCGTCTGCCCCCATTCTATTCATTACTGTCATATTAGCCTCTCTGGTCATATCCCCACGCCTTAATAACCTTCAGGTTTACTCCTTCCCCTCTGCCTACTAAGTGATGTCCACTCTCCCTGGTCTGAGCTATATCGATCAATTCACTATTCCCTCTTCATTTCACTGTACCTCCCTCCCAGGACCTGAACTCCATTACCCTTCTCTGCAAATTTCTGCTTACACATTTCACCTGCCTTCAACACCCAAGTACACCCTTCTGCTATTTTGTATCCTTCAACACTGGCTAAAATGCTTCCTCTGGGTGGCCTTTCCAGCTGAACGTAATCTCCTTCTCTGAACTGTTCAGTGTTTTGTTCCTCAAAACACTATCCCTTTCCACCTTCCGTCAGTCATTGGTATATGCACCTCCTGTCCCCTGCTACAGTGAACACATTTAAAGCGGGAACGATGCCTTATTCATCTTTGCTCCTAACAGAGCTACTAACACTCAGCTGAGGTGATCAGACAGTCAAATTTCAAACTTGGAACACACAATTCAACACCCCTCCTTCTTTTCCTAATTTGCGTATTTATAAGAACCTCAAGTATTAAGACCGTATTTAATATTAATGTATAGTTAACAAACTGCTTTTACGGAAAATATCAAAATTTCTCTAAATGAGGTTATCTTGGATAATCTAGACCTGTGGTCCCCAACCCCTGGGCCGTGGCCTGTTAGGAACCAGGCCGCAGAGCAGGAAGTGAGCGGTGAGTGAGCGAGTGAAGCTTCATCTGTATTTACAGCTGCTCCCCATCACTCACATCCCTGCCTGAGCTCCGCCACCTGTCAGATCAGTGGTGGCATTGGATTCTCATGGGAGGGGGAACCCAACTGTAAACTGAGCATGCGAGGGATCTCGGTCGCACAGTCCCTATGAGAATCTAACGCCTGATGATCTGAGGTGGAGCTGAGGCGGTGATGCTAGCGCTGGGGAGCGGCTGCAAATACAGACTATCATGAGCAGAGAGATTTGACTGTACAATAAATGTAATGGGCTTGAATCATCTTGAAACTGTCCCCGCCCCTGCTACCAGTCCATGGAAAAATTGTCTTCCATGAAACCGGTCCCTGGTGCCAAAAAGGTTGGGGACTGCTGATGTAGACCATCTGATAGACATTCAATAAATGGTTGTTGAATAAAGAATGAATGAGAACAAATGATTTTTCTTCAGTATAATGATGTGTTAATCCTTAGTTCTCCACGCTACGTAAGCCACACATTGAATTTCGAGATGAGACAAGCACACAGTGTTAAGACTAACAGCCCGATGAAAGCAAGAATTAAGAAGTTCCTACCGCAGGGAGACCACGGGATGTGACCGTGAGGTACTGAGGCGCATTGCCCCACGTGCTGCTGGAAGCCCTTTTGTTGCTGTAGTCACACACACTCCCATCAGGCCTCAGTCGCGAACGTGCTGACTGAAGACTTCACTTCCCAGACTGATTAAAGCTCTGCCAACATCTAAGCTGCCACTGAAAACTCAGACAATTTACAAGCAGCGGAGTGCGTCCTTGCTGATGGAGGAGGAACACCTACCAGATTCAGCTGTGAGGGGAGTGGGGCGTGGTGAGTTGTGAGAAATGCAATTGGAAAAGTCTCTCATTTTGGCTAAATTTGCCAACTTTGATTTGCGCCTTAAAATTTAACTCTATTTTACCATGACCCCATGGAGTAAACTTTTGTATGGGGGCTGTGTTGCATAGAGTTACCTGTGCAAGAAGGAAAGGGGGGATGCTAGAACTTTCTAAAGCAGGGATTGCTAGTGCTCAGGTCTGTTCCCCGCAGAACTGGGCTTAGCCCTGTTCCTGGCCTTGGAAAGTGACTAAGTGATATGGATCATTATCTGTGCCTTGTAAATATTTTGGAACATGGGATTGCCTGAGCAGCCTGAACAGTCCTGTGGAAAGCTTAGAAAAACCACAGTCAGTCCATAAGAGTTAGCAGACAACAATATCAGATTTTCAAAATCACTGAAGTCTTAATAAAATAATGAAGTGGAAAATGCTTGCTTTATCTTTTCTTGAAAAGAAGATTCTTCAGATGCTAATTTCTCTTTTTAAACAATGTCATAAAGCTTTAGTCTTAATCTCAGCAGCTGATCTCCTGGGAAGAGCCAATAAACAAAACGCCTGTGATATTTTGTCATTGGAAATTCAGCTAGAAAAACAAAACTCAAGCAGTTTTAGTGTTTGGTCACTGAATAGACTCTGGTTTTGATTATAAACACCAGAAGTTTCAGAGATCTGTTTGTAGATGCCAAATGTATGCAGAGCTGCAAACAGGCACCCTTGCAGAGTTTGCTTTAAGAAGCAGGGATAGCGACACACCCAGCAAGTCCTACCTGTAATCTCCTACTGTACTAGCAGATGGAGGTTCTGGCTAATTAGCGTGGAATTGTTTCCATTAAAGCCTTCCTGGAATTCAAATCAGCTAAATTAACAGCTAGAGAAACAGCCACAACTAATTACATCCCACTGTTTCTAATTAAATTGGAAACCTTGGGTGCAGCAACCACCACATCACAAATAAGGAATCTTTGCCAGAGATGAACTACTTCAATTTTTCTTAGACCGTCAACAGCCTTTGCCAATAGAATTAGCTCACTGAATATGTGCAGGAAAATGGACTTAAGCAAGCCACTTAAAAGCATTAACTGATTCAATGAAACATTTTGTGCCAATGGCTATAGTAGGTACAGGTAAGACTTGAAATGTGGGGCTCAAATGAGAGACTCCTACATAGGAGGAAAGCAATGTCTGTTGTTTATGATTCCATTCCCAGCACACTTAAGGAATCATTTGCCTTCTGAAATCAAAGAGAAACTATCAGACTGGCCAAAAGCATTAAACCCTTTGGGTCTTCTGCCATTGCTGGTAGCTTTGGATTACTGAAGTCAAATAACTATGATGTCAGTATTTATAAAGCAGATTCCAAAGACTGCTTTATAAATTAGGATTGTTTTCCAATCTGTAAGAGAAGCGTGACCTTTAGGGAAAAGGACAAAATCTTTGTTCTAGTAAGTGTACCTTGAGCATCCATTAAAAGGCTGTCAACAGAACCCACTGCAGAGCTAATCTGCGATGTGGAGGAGCTCTAGAAAGGCTCTGATGCCCCCAAACCCATTCCCTTCCTGCTGGTGCATGTCCAAAATTGTGCTATTGTGGCATCTTGGCTTTGGACTTGGGCTGAGATTCCTATTAAAAGCCCCTCGAGGAGACACGCTTGGTTATTATGATCTAAGAAGGACTTAAGCAGGCCTGGCACTATGGAAACTTAAAAAATGAGTGAGGTAAGTTTCTGAATCTGATCTTGCCATCCAGCCTGTCCCCATTCGTCCTTCAGTAAAGTTCCTTTCTTCCTATCTTGAGTCCCAGGCCTTTGATATATCTCTTTCCTTTATTACATCATTAGAGATCACATCTCTCAGATCCTTGGTTTTACAAAGATATAAATGATTGATACATGTTTAGTGTGTTACTTCTTCAAAGGACTTTTATATTTACCAAGATTCAAAGCCTGAACATGGAAAACCTCCAGCCAAAGGATTTTCAGGAAGCAGCCAGCTGCATGCCAAAAATTGTCTGCCTTTTGTCTATAAGCAGATTTTGCACAGGGTGGACTTTGGTAGCTGGTCTTCAAAGATGCCCCCCAGTGAACACCTGGTATTTTCACTCTTGGGTAGTCCCGTGTAGTCCACAGGGCAGGCCTGTGATTTTAAAGAGTTTGCGAAGAATTGCTCTTAATTCTTCTTTAAATGTTCCATAGAATTCACCAGTGGAGCCATCTAGCCTTGGGAAGATGATGATAATAATGATTACTAATTCAATTTCTTATTATAGATCTATCTAGATTTTCTGTTTCTACTTGAGTCAGTTTCAGTAGTTTATGTCTTTCTAGGAATTTTTCCATTTCACCTAAGTTATCCAATTCCTCATCATACAGCTGTTCATAGTATTTCTTTATAATCCTTTTTATTTATGTAGGGTTGGTAGTAATGTCCCATTTAATTCCTGATTTTATTAATTTTAGTTTTTTCTTTTTGTCTTGGTCAGTTCAGCTAAAGGTTTTTTCATTTTGTTGATTTTTTTCAAAGAACCAACTTTAGGTTTTGTTGATTTTTTCTAATGTTTTTCTATTCTATATTTCATTAATTTCCACTTTAATCTTTATCATTTTTTTCTTTTGCTTGATTTGCTTGCTCTTTTTTTCCCCCAGTGTCTTAAGATGGACCATTAGGTTAATGATTTGAGATTTTTTCTCTTTTTTTAGTATAGGCATTTATAGCTATACATTTCCATCTAGGTACTGCTCTAGCTGCATCCCGTAAGTTTTGCTATGTTGTATCTCCATTTTCATTCATCTCAAAGTATTTTATAATTTCCTTTGAAATTTCTTTTTGACCCATTGGTTATTTAGGAGTGTGTTGTTTAATTTCCACATATTTATGAATTGCCCAGATTTGTTTGTTATTGATTCCTAAATTTATTCCATTATGGCTGGAGAATGTACTTCATATAATTTCAATTCTTTTAGACTTGTTGAGGGCTGTTTTATTGCCTGGAGAATGTCCCATGTATACTTGAGAAGAATGTATTCTGCTATTATTAAGTGAAGTGTTCTATAGACGTATATTAAATCTAATAGGTCTATAGTGTAATTCAAGTCTTCCATGTCCACACTGGACATGTCTAGTTGTTCTGGCCTGTGGTTTGATTTAATCAAAAGAAGACGTGAATACCTGAACAGAACAGAAAGGTGAGTAAGAGGGAACTCCTGCCTGAGTGCTTGAGTTGAAACATTAGTCTTTTCCTGCTTTTGAACTTGAACTGGAACACTGGCTCTTGGGTCTCAAGCCTGCCGACTTTCAGACAACACAATTGTCTCTACTGATTCTCAGGCCTTTGGATTCAGACTGGAACTACAGCATTCTCTTGGGTCTCCAGCTTGCTGATTGCAGATTTTGGGACTTTTCAGCCTCCATAATGATGTGAGCCAATTCCATAAAACACAGACCACACATATCCTATTGGTCTTATTTTCTCCGGAGAACCATAATACAGAAGACTTTAGAGTGACATTCCGGGATTTGTGAACCAAACATTACGATGGCTTGGCACACAATAGGAAGCTGCATGTTATCACATGGCAATGACTATTGCACTTCTAGGAGTCCTGAGCTACCATACAAGAAGTGTAGCTAGCTTGCTGGGGAGACCACAAGGAGAAGAAAAGCCCTGACATCACATAGAGAGGGAAAAAGACCCACATATGATGGTGTCCCAGTCAAGCCTCCAGATGACTCTGGCTATATTTAATATCCTCTGGATCAGAAGGGCATGAAAGTCTATCCCTGGACTTTATAGGTTCATGAACCTTCCACGCCAACCATATGTATAAGTAGATACACTTTTCCTTTCCTTAAACAAATCTTAGCTGGCTTTTTTGTAACTTGCAACCAAGAGTCTTGCTCCTAGTAGAGTAAGTAAAGGACTAAAGTTATGTTGAAATTATTATGGTTGAATAGACTATTTTATTTAGTTGTGGCTTAATTCTGGGACTGAACTATGTGGGTCATGGCTTTTAAAGCATTGTAATAATTTACTGAGCATCTGCTCAATGCATACATTGGTATTAATCTCAATGAAAAAAAAATCCTCCAAGGTAAATGTCTGTCTTAGACGCTGAGATGGACATTTGCATGTAGGAAGTTTATTGGGAGTGTTCCGCAGTAAGGAAACAGGATGGCAAAGGGAGAGGCTGAGCACCTGTGCAGTCACAATGAAGGCCACAGCTGATCTCACAGGGGTTCTGGAGCTGGGAATATCTTCAGAATTGCCCTGAACTGAGACAAAATTGCTGGACCTTTGAACCTTTGAATCAGCCCAGGCCACTCTGGGGAGAGGTGCAACCTTGGATGAGGTACATCCGTCAGCCATGGTGACACCCAGGAAAGGACTCAGCTTTGAGCCATCAGCCGTCAATAACCTCAGTAGCTGGGGGAATGAATGCTATGGTGGAGAAAGGGGATCTGGGTAGTGTACCACATCCTCCATTATAAACCTCACTAATTTTGCAGCCTGGGTTGAAATTCTACTAGTCTTTCTGCCTCCAAAGTCCTGATCATCTCCATTGCATGTCCTTGTTACCACCACTGTCAGGCTGGTGACCCATTCTGGGAAAGTTAAGACCCTGTTGCTGTGTCTACCTTCATCTGCAAATATGCTTCCATCGCACTCACATCTAGAGTTCATAGGTGGAACGTATATTCTCCCAAGTAAAAAGATGTTCGCTAATACTGACAAATACTACTACATTTCACAGTTTCCAGGTAGCATATTAAGAAAGGGCTTGTGTTGGGTAGAAATTTACAGACAAAATGATGAGGGCAAAAAAACTTCATAGGAATCTTTCCGGCTATACCAAGCACAAATAAACAAAAAGTGGTATTACACTTTGCCAACTAGCTCAGACAGAATTTAAGGAGGAAAAGTTATTAGTTATGGTTGAAAGGAAATTGGCAAGAAATGTATATGGCCTGAGGCATCTTTGTTCAAGAGTAGAACTGAACGTCCTTTCAAGTAACTTGCTTATGCTACAGGATGACCCCCTCCGTGCCCTTCCCCAGCCCCACTCCACCCCTGCTCCCACACTCTTTCTATTTCCCTCTTTCTCTTTTCTCCCCAGCTCCACGACCCACCTCACACATACTTAGAATTCAGCATCTTGTGAAATACCATGCTGTACATCCACGGCTGTGTCTGCTCAGTCCTTCTTGCTGGGGTCTGCTTCTCTGTCTGCTCTAACCGCAAGGTCGCCTGCCCTCAGAGGGTGCACTTGACCAGCCTGTTTCCTGAACTAAGGAAACAGAGGCAGCTCCTCTTTAATAGTGAAGAGTCAGACGTAAAGCCAGGCCTCTCAGTGGCTTTGTTTTGTGTTGTGTGAAAAACCCAAAACCAACATGCAGAGAAAGGGAGAGGTGAGAGTGCTGGTGGCACCACTCCCTGGTTCCAGGTGTCCCCAGACCAACCACACTCTTGCCCCCTTGGAGATTGGCTATGTCTGCCTTGAACACCTGTCCCTTTGCCCAAGCTAGCCAGAGTTGGATATCTGTTCTCAGAGTTCTAATGTCCTGTAGACATAGTTCTAAATAGGTGGAACTTTCAGAGGATATCTGGTACAACCCTCTGTCCCCAGGCAAGAGGATCCTTAAACAAGAAAGGTGGCTGTCATTCCTAAGATTCCCCAAGGAAAGAAACACTACTCTTTCTTTCATAACCTTTATTCAATATTTAATTAACTCAAAGTATTTCCTCATTTTCCTCTTTGCAGGATGTCTTTCAAGCTTCCTCTCTAGAATGGAACCCTAATTCCCAATACCTGAGGTCACCAGGAAGGCTCAGAATGTACCACGGAAACCTACAGGCCCTGTTTCCACGGGCCATGAGGGTGACTCTGTCCCTCGGCTTCACTCTCCAGAACTGAACTCCCCGCATCTTCCCTTAGAAGATGTTCTCATCAATGCCAACACTGCCCACGGCAGAACCACAGGGGAGACTGGCAATAAAATCACTTAATTAGCTGACAATAGAAAACAGATGGGCACCCTTCACATAACCAGCCTTCTTTGACTTAAACACAGAGATTTCATCTTGCTGTGGCTTTCTTTCTTCCCTGGCTTAGGGATCACAACACATTTAAACATTCTGCATAGGCCTAATATCCATTCTTTCTTTTCACACCGTTTTTTCCTTCTTCTTTGGATCTCTTTAGATACTTTAATCTTTCTCAAAATGTTGAGCCCAAACCTCAAACTGATACGTGGGTGAGGCCTTGAGCAGTGACATGTGAAGTGGGGAGTTATTTCTCAACTCTCGGTGCCAGGCCGTGAAACATGCAAGTATGAAGTTTGAGTTTAAAATAACATGGTGACCTTTCTCTCTACTCTTCTAGGACTTTCTGAGTCAAAACCTGTGCCCAGGGCTCCTTGGTAGTCTCTCAGGGGATGAGTGCTACCCTGTTCACAAAATGAGGGGAGGAGTTTGCGCCGAGCCTCGCAGTCACTGGCCCATACCCGTCACAGTGCTCATGTCTCTGATGCTCTGACCAGGGATCCATCCAGGACCAACAATCCCGCCCTTGTTCCCGCTGGGGCCTCTTGGAAGATTTTTGAGGCAGTATGTTGGGAGTCTCTGAAGGGTCTGTCATTCTTTGGGGACTTGCCAGAGTTACAATAGACCTGTTAGGACAGCTGTGATCCCAGGGACACGCACAACTTCTGTTTGGTTGGGCATTTTTGATATGTCTTTGAGTAACCTTTTTATGCCCAGGCCAGGCCCTTCCTCGCTTCAGGGAAGGAAGGTTTGGGGAGCATTAAAGAGACGCAGGTTTCCACTGCCCTCTCATCGTCTGCACCTTTGCTGGTTTCCCCCACCCATGGGGAAGAGGAGGCTCGCAGCTGTCAAGAATCTAAGGATGGTTCAGCAGGGAAGGCTGGGAGGAGCCTTTGGCTTAGGCAGGAACCTGACAACTAAAGGACTCAATCTTGGTAAATGCAGTCAGCAGAGAATCAAGGGTGGTTTTAGTTGATTTGGTCTAATAGGCTACTAGGAGGTTAAAAATGTCTGAGGCATGTATTTGATAACCACTAACAAATCTAAAACAGCAAACCCTTTTAGAGACACAAGAGAAAAGAACGATGTGACCAAGTGACATTCTCAGCCTCCCAAACACTCCTAGTACAGAAGAGCTGGGAGAAATGCAATCTATTTTAGGGGCTTTGTCAGTGACTTTTTTAAAAAAAGGAACACATTTGATTTCCCACTCCAAGTATTTATTTAAAGAGGCCCTGGGTAGGTGTGGGTATGAAACTGCTGGTAGCACAGTAGCCCAGAAGACAGTGTGGGATGCGGGGCCCCGGGAATTGGGAATTCCTTCTCCTCCCTCATCCTGATCCCTGCTACTGCTGCTGGCGAGGTTTATGAGCCCTCGTCATTTATTATGTGAGTTTTCTATATTTGGAAACACTTTGGGGGAAAATTTTCCACACTTAGTAAGTCATTAACCCTGAGTCTCTGATACATATATTTTTCCACACCCTTCCTTTACTCACTGAAATGTTTATTCTTGAGAATGTTCCTTTTGGATGCAGTTGAATCAGGGAGACACAGAGACAATCCCCCCTCCCCAGAAGTTCTGGTCCCGGGTGTGAGTGGCACGCTCTGGCTCTCTTGCAGGTCATTTGCTGTGGCTCTTGGAGGGCTGGATGGAGGTGGGGCGTGGGCTGCTTTTTTAGAGATGGGGTAAACGCGCTCTGTGCTTCTACAATTAGGAGCTTGGCTCAGGCTCCAAAAAGCTTCTGTCCTTCCCTCCCTAATGCTGGAAATGAGCAAGTCAAGAGGGATGGTTTTTTAATCATAATTTTTCTTATTTATGTCTTATGACAAAAGCAGAACAGGTTAATTTCAGGGAAATACAGGTAAGAAAAAGCAAAGGCATCTAGAATTCCATCATGGAGAAAATCACTACTAACACTATTAAGGAGTACACCTTACCCAGCCTTCATCTATGCAAGTATAAGAATGAAAGGAATAACGTACTAAGGGGCCACCATGGGCCGGGTGCTGGGCTGTGTGGTTTATGTCCAACATTCCATGTAATCCACACAGCCAGTCTACTGGTCACTCCCCTGGGTCCCAGCATGGTGTGTGGTTAGAGTGTGGGCTCTGGAGCCAGACTGTGCAGGTTCTCAACCCTGCTCTGCCATGCAAGGGTATGTGATCTCCAGCAAATTGGTTAGCATATGTGCCCCAGGCCCTCGCCTGTCAAATGAGGGTAGTAACAGCACCAGTGTCCTATGGGTTGTCAGGAAGATTAAATGAGTAAATGCACGCAAAACATCTACTGCCTGCTACCCATGAGTGCTCAGCTCAGTGGAGTCATCTATTACCTTCTTTGTGGAAACACGGAAACATGTTCAGAGAAGTCAATGACTTGTTTGAGATCCCACAAGTATTAACTGACAAAGCCAGGTTTGAAACTTAAATGTCTTCTGAGTGCAGATTCTTTATGATATACCGCACATGGACGAGAGAGAGAGAGGTCAGCCCCCTCCTTAACTCTGTGTTGCAAAGATCTCTTGCTTACTGTATAATACTCCAGCTCTGGATGTGCCCTTGACCACGTCTAAGTCAGTGGGTGGAGACCTGGAGGCGCTGGCAAAGGCTTGGCCTCGTTTGGAGCAGGGCTGTCAAGCACAGGAACCCCTGGAGCCCTTGTGAACAGGCAGATTCTCGGTTAATAGGTTGGGGTGGGACCTGAGACTATACTTCTGACAAGTCCCCATGTGATGTCCATGCTGCTGGCCTGGGAACCACACCGCAGTGAGGTGACCCTGCTTTATCCTGCACCTTCCTGCTGCCGCCTCTTTTGTTCACACAAGTTGCCTCCCATCTCGCCTCATATCTGGAGTCTGAAATTCTGAGGCCGTCTACATGGTCCATCCCAACGTCAGAGATCCTGTGGTGGCTCCTCATGGAGCCTGGGTGGACCGGCCTGAGACCCACCCAGTGGGGTGCTGGCTCACAGCGCGCCCAGTCATCAGTCTCAACTCGGGGGCTCTGTGCAAACACTGCTGGGATTGCTGCTGATCCCCCGTCTGAAACACTTCAGGGGACACATGTTTAGGATTCAAGAGAAAACACATATTCACTCTGGAGCCAAGCACGCCCGCGCGGGGGGTGGAAGGGAACACGGGAGGGTGTGGGGCGCAGCTTGGTAAGGGTCATCCACGTCCCACCAGCAGTCCCAGGGGTGTTGAGTCCTTCCATTCTCAAACCTTTGGGGCCCACGGCAATGCAAATTTCGCGAGCTTTCCATATGGTGCCGTCTGGAAGCCCGTCCCTCAGACAGGACATCCTTTAGAATGCAAAGGAAGTTACATTTACAGCCTCTGTGGAAATTCCACGTAGTGGTCACAGGGTATGAGACACAAACCAAGAGTTCTGAGTGTGGCATCTGGAGTGGGTGTTGTATGAGTAGAATAGTCTCAGCGGCCCAGACCCTGAACGTAGAGGAAAACTCTGTCTTAAAAAGATATTTCACCATGGTTTTTCCATGACGTGACTAGCTTTTCACTCAGTTGTTTATCCCAACAGACACCAGGTAATTCCCAACAAAACTAGAAGTGTAGGGAAAGATACCCCAGGAATTAGGAATTTCTCTGTCCTTTCTTCCTCAGGACACACTCACTCTGTTTCTATAGCAGGCACTAGCTGTGGGTGCTTATGGGTCTGCTGCTATTTTCACCATTTCCCTCACTACTGGGGATTTTCCATGGGGACATAAATCTCTAAGCCTCATTCTAGCAAAGTACATTCATTGCTCCCTCAATTGGGACAAGTGAAATATTTGGAAATTCCCATGGCCTTGGCCAAGACCTTAATGGGGTGGGTTTTAAAAAAGTTCCAATTCCCCTTACTTTCCGTGCCAGCCAAGGGCACATTTCCCTGGCACATCACATCCCCCTCAAAAAATAAAGCCCCTGGATTGGGGGCCTCTGTCAGCCTGCCCCTGTGGGCCCTGAACTTAGCATGAGAATACTCAATGTACAAAAATAAGCGGAGCAGGAAGGTCATTTATTCAGCTAAGCCTCCCAGTGGTGGGGAAACTTCCTGTTACCAGACATCTGAGATTGGGGTCAGGTCTGGTCTCCTCAGCCCTGTGACCAGTTCGCTGGCTCAGAACCAGAAACCTGACCACTGGGGCTGCAGCAGCAGGAAGAGAACAGATAGGGTCAAGCTTGGACTTAATGTCAGGTCTGCCCCTTCCTGGCCGTGTGACCTCCTGGAGCCAGTGCTTCTGTAAAATGAGGATAATGACACCGCACGGGGAATTGTGAGAGCAGGCAACATATTTAAACGTGATTTCAAAGCTGTCAAGTGTTATTTCATGCATAATGTGGGCTTTTTATGAAGAGTACATTAAATGAGAATGCTCACACAGACACACACAGTGGTGCTCCAGTAAACGTTTAACAACTGGCTTTCTAGAGGGGGCGATGCCCTGATATTTAGCATTTGTCATTTTCCATGGCGTGAGTATTCCCACCATGGCTGATTTCAAAGTGCCAATGCCACGTCACTGATCTCAAGTTGAGAGGAAAGCGCACGTGACTGACGCCTGCTGGCTGGGCTGAGCCAGCTGAAGCACACCACTATTTGGGTTTCACCCCTCTTATGTAAAATACCTCACACAGTGCCTGAAACAGGGGTGCAGACCTCCTCGACCTGCTCGTTGTACTTTCACCAGGTGAGGCTGCCCAACAGGGAAATGGCAGTGCCGCCCTGTTCTGCTGAGTCAGAATTTCCGAAGGGTGCTCCCTGGGGTGACGCCGACGCACAGCCCTGTCAGGAGCTGCGGTAGCAGGCTGCTGACTCCTCAGGGGCAGTGGGTCTTGCTTGTGTTTGCGGCCCCAGTCCCAGGACAAGGCCTGGCCACTTGGTGCTTTCCTAAATGAAGCGATGGAAGCTCACTACCTAGAGCTAAACTGATCCAGAGAGGGATGAGACCCCCTGCCACGTGCCCTCTGCATGCCGACCCTGCTGACCTGGGGCCCCGTCGCCACCGTTGGTGCTGGTTCTGCCACAGCCCCTCTTGGTCCTCACCGCACAGTCTGATCTGTGGGACCTGGGCCCTCTCATTCCACCCCCTTGCATGATCCCCTCTGGACCCTCAGGACCCCAAGAAAGCCCTTCTCACTGCATCTGTGCGGCTCCTCAAAGAGCCGCCTGGGCAGACGCACCAGACTCAGACGAGGTGGGGCTGCGAGTACACGTGAGCCTGACCCCCGCTTTCTCCTGCCCCCAGTACAGGCTTTGTCCATCACAGGCCCTCGGGACACTTTCTTTCAATGAAGAAAAACAAGTTCCTGGAAGAGACTACGGGAAGGGAGGAGAGGAAGGCATTCCAGGGGAATTAATTACTCCAGGAAAGACCTGAAGTAATTGGTGCTTCCTTGGCCTGAGTATAATAGCAAAGGAAAAATGGTTTTTAAGCCAAAAATGTTCACTTCTCCATCCATTACTGAATGTATATGTCCCACCCATTTTTATGTTCTCTCTCAATCCTGCATGCCAATATAAATACCAACTCCTTGTCTTTCTCAAAGTAACCCAAAGAAAATGAGAAGGTGTACTCCAAGAGTGGAACAAAAAATTCCTAAATCATCTGTTTTAGGTGGAAATACAATGACCAAATTTTCTCAACTGCGAGGTATAACAATTGCACTTACAGGGACAAGGAAATAGCCTACGTGCAACCAGGACTAGCATAGAAACATCCAGCTTTAAAAGCTACGATAAATGGTTTTAATGGAAGAATGCCTGAGCTGGAAATTAAATGTTCTTATACACACAGAACAAGTGTGGCTTCTCTGATTTACAGAAAAAGAGGAAAGGAATTGGCATTTATTGATCACTTAAGATAGTCTTAATTTAGACAGCGTGTTCAGCACAAAGCACTACTCTGCACACAGCCCTGTGAATATCTCTTGACCGCATCTTAGAGATGGGGCAAAGACGCACAGAGCCTTAGCAGATGCGGCAGGGCGCACCGCAAACGAAGGGCAGAGACGAAACCACCACGGGTCTCCTGACTGCAGAGCTCATGGCTCCTTCAGCCATGGACACAGATTCCAGACCTGGCCGCTGCCCCTGCTTTACAGGAGGGCCTCCAAAAAGGATCCTAGGAATAGTGTCAAGAACACAGGAGGCAAACACATTTCCTTTGCCTTTCTTCTAATGCCCCCCTCGTGGAAGCAAAGCACGAAAAGTGAGAGAAGGGAGGAGCAGGGTTTGCAGCAGGGAATAGGTGACCAGGGACCAGATAGAAATTCTTCAGTTCACAGCTATTAGGTCTACAGGCCTAAGACACCCAGAGGAATGATGCTTGATCTTAAAAAAAAAAAAAAAAAAAAAAAAAGAAGCAGCAGGTTACAGGCAAGAAATGATTATTTAATTTAAATTGAAAGTATGATCTACACTTGGAATTCATCATGCTGCCTCCATTAATCAGTTCCTATGGGCCTCACCTGACCTCTGCCCTAACACCCCCAGCTAAAGTCCCGAAAGGAAGGGAGTCTGCCTCATTCATCTTAGAACCCTTAGGACCTTGCCGACAGAGTTGCTGGCAGAGAAACACAGTGTTAAAAAAATTTGTTAAATTGGACTTTTTTCCACTTTTATTCCCAGGGTAACCTTTCTGCATCTTTTAACACTCACCCTAGGCTTCCCTTCTCCTCTAGGCTAAGTGTCTCAACTGGAGCCTTCCACCCTCACAACCTCCTTGCTTATATACAGGTGGTAACAGGGTTTTAGCACTCCCAGAATTGTATTAAAATAATCTGTTATGTTCTGAGTCAGACTAGACTTTCTTTAGGGCAGGAACAGTTTATTATTGAGTTTTGTACCCTAAGCACCTAGCACAGTGCCTGACACATAAGAAATGCTAATTAAACATCCATTAAATAAAATTGAATCTGGAAAAGACTGGTGAAAAAGCAAGTCTCTAATATCTGAAATCTTTAAATATAGTCTCTGCAACCTTGAGCAACCATGAGGACAGGGGTCATTATGTCAAACTAGTTATAAAACATGGTTCTAAATGCAATGTAGATGGCTTAGTACCTAACAGTGGGATTTGTATATTTTTAGGAGTATCCATTCAAAGCATCATTAGTTGAAATCACCCTGGAATCACCTGTGATTAAACAAGGGGAATGACTATATACCACGTAGCATAATAAACTCACTGCCTTACTGAGGGGGGGCGGAATCAAAACCGCACTGCGTCCACTAAGAGGTCAGCTCTAAATTGGCAGGGATCCTCCAGAGATGGGACTAGGGAGCTTCCAAACCACCTGCCCAAACCACGGCATCTCAGAAAGCCAGGGCTGGACGCTGGGCTACTCCTGTTTCTGTACTGCAGGGCTTCTTAGAGACTTGAATCATCTAATATCCATGGTAGCTCCTCATGAAGGGCAATTTTGTCCATTTTGTGTTGCCATAAAGAAATACTTAAGGCTGGGAAATTTATTATGAAAAGAGGTTTATTTGGTTCGCGGTTCTGCAGACTGTACAAGCAGCATGGCACTGGCATATGCCAGAAGGCCTCAGGCTGCTTCCACTCACGGCAGAAGGCAAAGGGGGGCTGGTGTGTGCAGAGACCACGTGGTGAGAGACGGGGAGAAAGTGCCAGGCTCTTTTTAACAACCAGCTCTCTCAGGAACTAATGGAGTGAGAACTCACCCCAAGGAAGGACATTAATCTATTCATGAGAGCTCTGCCCCCATGACCCAAACACCTCCCGCTAGGCCCTGCCTCAACATTGGGGATCAAATTTCAACATGAGGCTTGGAGGGGACACACACAGCAAAGGGACAGAGCACACCTGATTTCCAAAACTGCTTTCACCATAGTGTCCATTTTAGTGGCACTTCTATTAACACCGTCCGGGTAACACTGCACTACATCATCATCTGCCCTTCATGAAATTCAGTTCCGCAAACACTGGGTGGCCACCTCCTCACTATGCCCAAGGCAATGTTCTAGGTGTAGGAAGGGCCACAGAGAACGAGGGACAGTTTCTGTCTTTGTCTCGCTCGGGACATCAGAGGAGGCAGAATCAGAGCAAGGGCAGAGAGCAAACCAGGATGAAGATCGGAACATGACAAGTGCCCTAAGCGAGAACAAAAGTGGTGTGGGGTTTAAGGGGAGGAGACAGCACCTGGCCTAGGGGTGGACGTGGGATCTGGAAGAAATCTCAAAGAAGGGGTGACTGGGAAGAGGTCGGTTTTCCACAGCAGACGTAAGGTGGTGAAAGGAGGGGAGGGCACCAGAGGGCAGCAGGGAAGAAGACAGACGTGGGAGGGGCGGGCTGAGCGTGGGGAGGGGGCTGAGGCAGGGAGTGCTGTGATGGGGAGAAAGCTTGGGAAGGTGGTTTGGAGTCACGTCATGAATGTCACAGCAAACAGTCTGTGCTTCATGGAGAACTCCGGAAGGCTGTGAAGCAGAGGAGTGCCACAACTAGAGCCACATTTTAGACCAGAGACTTCCTAATGCTTGCTCTTATATGATCTGCTAGTTTACAAATAATTCATTAGGAGATGACTGATCTTGATGCGATACGGTATACTATGAAAGCACATTCAGTTTGTCAGTCTACCATTCTCAAAACAACAAAATATACCCAAAGAAGATATAGTTCGTAATTATTAGTGACTCTCATGGTTCTACGTTATGAAAGGAAAGGTGACAGGTGAAATCTGCTGTATTAGTTACCTATTGCTAAGTGAAATTTAGCAACTTAAAAACCACATACATTTATTATCTCAGTTTTTGAGGGACAGGAGTCCAGGCGCAGATGAGCCAGTCCTTACCTCAGGGTCTCTCACAAGGCTGCAGTCCAGGAGTTGGCTTGGGCTGGGGTCTTATCAGGAGGCTCAACTGGATGAGGGTGTACCTCCAAGCTCAAGCATTTGTTGACAGGATTCAGCTCCTTGAGGTTGTTGGACTGTGCGACTTCCTCAGTTCCTCGCTTCCTTCAGGGCCTTGGGGGCTGTTGGCCGGAGGCCACCCTCAGCTCCTGACCACAGGGGCCTCTCCAACAAGGTGCTCTATCAAAGGCACCCAGGGAATCTGCTAGGAAGACAGAAGTCACTATGTTATGGAACCTACTCATGGAAATGACATCCTTTCAATGTTGCCAATATTTTATCGTACAAACAAGGTACTCAAGGGAAGGGGATTCCGCAAGACTGTGACCACCAGGAACCAGGGATCGTCGGGGCTATCTTAGAGGCTGCCTGCCACATCTATACTTCACAAAGTTCCTAGAACTAAGTAAACTTGTGAGAAATTCACAACATTTTAAAATAATATGTCCCAAATGAACATACAGAATGTGGGATCAATGCAGGAAGCAGTTTATTTAGGGGAATGTTATAGTCAAGGATGAGTAATCCTGTGTCAATCACTGCTTCCTCAGCAGGACGGGACTGTACTGTAAGAACAATCACAGGGAAAGGAAAGCCAACCCCCTTACCACAGCAAACCCCACAAGCTGCATATCTTTCCTTGGGACTAAGCTCAGCAGTCTGCTTTCATTCAAGTCCTCAGTCCCATGTGGGCACTGGGAAAGGAAAGACACTCTTTTGTTCTGTACAGATGAAATAAGATACTCTTCATTCTGTCTAGTTCATAGCCCTTCCTGGGATTGCCTTTTTCACATAAAGAATGTACCAGTTACATTCCTGAAAATGAGAAACCAAATGTTGTCAGGGCTGATTTGTGATTCTTGTGATTCTTGGAGGAAGAAAGTAAAGACAGACAGGGGAGGGTTTAACTGGATGCACGTAACAGTCAGGGAAGGACAGTAGGATTGGCTGGGTCAGGAGACGGCTAATAAAATACAATGTCTTTGATCTACAGGTCACTAGTTTCTTTAGGGTTGCCCTGAGACATTCTCTTGAAATATGCATTTTTGGAATTCTTCCAGAAAAGCTTCAAACCTTAGGGTTATCTTTTTCTTTTTTGTAGTGTATGGGTTTTTGATTTATCATTCCTTATGAAGTTGTGGGTGAGATTTCACCTTTATTTGTTCAAAAACCATCCAGGCACACACAAGTGCTCTCCCTATAACTAGTAGTGCGTGGATCCTGCCAAGATATGACCATCAGTATTTGTATTACAACTGAGACAGAAATCACCACCCTCACCAGAGCTGTGAAGTGAAGGGTCTCAAAGCCTCAACTTGACCATCAGACATTAACTGGGACTTTTTCCACCAGACTACAGAGCCCAGAGAAAACGCCACAGGATATTAAACATGTCAACACCATGGTTTTCAAGAAGAAATGTGAGAAGCTGGCTTTGGTCACCAAGGTGACCACACTCAATCACTGACTAAATGCTTGCCTGGCTGCCTTAGGTTAGTACCCTACTGTTGATCCAGACAGCAGTGCGGAACAGCACAGAATCTTAACTGTATTAGACAAAAGGAATAAAGAATTTAGAGTATAATGTCAAATTATCCACATTTTTGCCTTAGGGTAAAACCACGTTAGAGTTGTAAAACGGTGGTGTGTTTTGTTTAAGGAGGTGTTCGGTAGTGAGGGTGGAGGGGGAGTTAAAGTTACACGGGGTTAAGTTCGGGTCTGTGTTGCCAAGTTTCACCTCAAAAAGCAGTATGCTTTCTCAAAAGTCAATTTTATGAGTCGTGAGGAACATTACTTGAAAGGGGGTCAGGTCTCCTCAAAAAGAAGGACAAAGAGGTAGAAAAGTACAAAAATCCGGAGGGGAGAAAGCAGATACTCAGGTTCACATTAAGAGTGACTGCACCGTTCCTAATATTTTTACTCTGAAATATAACACACATTCAGGAAAAACGTACAAAATAAAAATGCATTAATATAACTCGATGTTTTGGCAAAAGAACCAGGTTAACCATGCCCCAAGCTAATATTAATAACTGTGATATCGCCAACTCCCCGGAAGGGCTGTATGCACCCGCCCAGCCATCACCCATTTGTACCCACCAGAGTAACCACTAGCCTGTCTTTTGTGGTAATTTTTTTTTACACCTGGATTCCTTTGTTCAACATGTTTGAGAGATTCACTCATGTCGTTGCTTTGGTATAACTATAGAAAATTCATTCTCATTGATGCAGACTACTCCATTGCATGACTATCCCACCGTTTACGTATCCATTTTACTGTTGGTAGATATTTAGAATGTTTCCATTGGGGGGACATTATGGATAATGCTGCTATAAACATTTCTATATGAGGGTTTTGGTGCACATGTGCATGCATTTGTGCTGGTGTGTGTGCACGCACCTAGGAGTAAAATCGTTGGGTCACAGTATGCATATCTCCAAAGTTAGCAGATATAGCCCAACTGTTTTCTAGAATGTTTGCAGCAAGTGATGTTCCCATCAGCAATGTCTAAGAGTTGCTGTTACTCTACATCCTTACTAACACTTGGTATGCACACTTTTTTTTTTTTGGAGGCAGTATCTCACTCTGTTGCCCGGGCTACAGTTCAGTGCTGTGGTCATACATAGCTCACTGCAACCTCAAACTCCCGGGCTCCATTGATCCTCCTGCCTCAGCCTCTGGAGTAGCTGGGACTACAGGCATGTGCCACCACACCTAGCTAATTTTTCCATTTTGCAGAGACAGGCATCTCACTATGTTGCTCAGGCTGGTCTCAAACTCCTAGCTTCGAGAAATCCCCCTGCCTCGGCCTCCCAAAATGCTAGGATTACAGGTGGGAGACACCATGCCCGGCCAACTGCTATTTTAACGTTAGCCATTCTGTTGAGTATGTGGTCATATCTCATTGTGATTTTTTGTTTCTCTGATGACTGAGTATAAGCAAATTTTTATACTTTTATTTGGCTACCCTCTTTTGCAAAACACTCTGTTTTTCATTGGGGTTTTTCTTATTGATTTTTTTAAAAAATATTCTGAGTACACATCTTTTTTCAGTAATATGTATTACAAATATCTTCTCCCACCTCTTTAGCTTGTTTTTTAATTCTTCTTGTCATATATTTTGATGAACAGAAGCTCCTAATCTTTTTTTTTTTTTTTTTGAGACATAGTCTCACTCTCGCCTGGGGCGAGTGCCATGGCGTCAGCCTAGCTCACAGCAACCTCGAACTCCTGGGCTCGAGAAATCCTACTGTCTCAGCCTCCCAAGTAGCTGGGACTACAGGCATGCGCCACCATACCCGGCTAATTTTTTCTATATATATTTTTAGCTGTCCAATTAATTTCTTTCTATTTTTGGTAGAGATGAGGTCTCGCTCTTGCTCAGGCTGGTCTCAAACTCCTGAGCTCAGAACAATCCACCTGCCTCGGCCTCCCAGAGTGCTAGGATTACAGGCGTGAGCCACTGCGCCCGGCCAGAAGCTCCTACTCTTAATGCAGCCCAATATTAAAACTTTTTTCCTGTAGGGTTAGTGCTTTACTTTACTTCCCCCAATGTCATGAAGATATTTACCTGTGTTATCTTCTAGAAGCTTTATTATTTCATATTTAGGTCTATAATTCACTTGGAATTGATTTTTATGTATGGTGTTAGGTAGGGGGTCAAGAGTCACTTTTTTCTAGCCTGGATATCAAAATGACCCAGTACCAATTACTGACATCTTCCTTTCTCCACTGTTAAGCAGTGCCGCCTTTGTTACAAATTAAGTGTCTATATATGTGTATTTCTGGATTCTATATATTCTGCTCCATTAGTCTATTCGTCCACACACCAGGATCATTTACTGTCATTTTATAATAAGTCTTGATATCTGCTCTTTTAAGTCTTCAACTTTGTTTTTCAAGATTGTTTTGGCTATTCTTAACCCTTGAATTTCCATATACAGGCTGAATAACCCTTATCCGAAATGCTTGGGACCAGAAGACTTTCAGATGTCAGATATTTTTTGGATTTAGGAAAACTGGAATTATACTTATGGCTGAGCATCCCAAATTCTAAAATCCAAAATCCAAAATGTTCCAATGAGCATTTTGTTTGAGTGTCATCTTGGTGCTCAAAAAGTTTTTAAATTTGGAGAATCTCAGATTTTGGATTTTCAAATTTGGAACCTGTATATTTTACAATCGTATTTTTAATTTCCACAAAAAATTTACTGGAATTTTGAGTAAGACTATAATTGAATTTATAGATCAATTGGGGAGAAATAACATCTTTACTATATTGGGTTTTCTAATGCATGAGCATAGTATTTCCCACCATTTACTTTAGGAGTTTAAAAAAACTTTTTTAAATTGACATATAATCATTGTACATATTTATAGGATATACAGTGATGTTTCAATACATATAATGTATAGATTGCCTGCAAATGTTTTAGTTTCTTTTGAGGTATTTAGCTTTATCAACCTTTAAAAAGATTGATTCCTCAATATTTCAATTTTTCGTGCCATTATAAATCGTATTTTTTCTTTTTCATAATCCCTGCAGGCTATGTGTATGTGTAAATTGAGAAGTGATTTTAAAAGCTCTACGGAAATTCTGAATTTGGGTATCAATAATTTTCATCAATTCTGAATAATTTTCAGCTGTTAACTCTTCGACAAACACTTCTTCCTCATTCTTTTTCATATTCTTTTGAAAGTTTGCTTAGACATACCATTCTGGAAATCTATCCTCTTTCATTTTTCTCTTTTTCTGATATAGAATACATTATCTCCAGAGCTATCCTTCACTAATTCTCTCTTCGTCTCTGTCTAATCTGTTGTTTAACCCAGTGATTCTGACACTTGGCAACATGTGGAAACATTTTTGTGTTGTCACAAGTGGGAGGAGTGTGCTACTGATATCTAGTGGGTAGAGACCAGAGATGCTGGTAAATATCCTACAATGCACAGGACAGCCCCCAGCAACAAAGAATTATCCAGCCCAATTGTCAATAGTGTCAAGGGTGTGAAACCCTGGTTTTACCTATCTTGAGAGAGAGAGAGATGGGTTTGTTTAATTCCTTAAGTAACTCATCCTCCCTTGGAATAAGTATGCAGTGGAGAGAGGCTGAATTGTTCCTCCTATTCTTTCCATTCCTAGCATGTGAAACAGAAATTTTTCTCTTTTCTAAGGAATATTAAGGGGCAAGGAATAAGTGTTCCTCCCAATAACTCCTACACCTGACACCATTTTCCCATCAGTACCACCCTTAAATAGAGACAAGGGGCACCTATGCCCTGGGACTTTCACTTTAAAAAGTCTCTTTATCTCTCCTCCAGACACTCTTTGTTCATGAGACCTAGGGGACTTGCCTACCTAGAGCCTGTACTAGCCCCATCTTCTAGACCCTGCTTGAGTACCTGGCCCAGGAGTTTGCTGCCCATAGGCCCAAAATCTGCATGCAGAGGCTGCATGTGCCTCTCCCCAGGCCTATCTTCTGCCAGTGAAGTGGCCTCTGGTCTGTGCACTCTTAGGTCTCAGGGTCGCCATGTAGAGCTGTTCGTGGGTGGTATGGACAGACCTGAGACCTGCACATGTGTGCACAGGGCCCTGCAGAGCAGGGTGGAGCTGAGGGAGGCAGCTCTCCTTGCACCCTCTCTTCTGGTCTGGAATTCTCAGATGTTTGAGAACTCAGTATTAAAATATGGCCTTCCAAGTCATCATAAAGGAATACTTGTCAAGATCAAAGCATAAAACAAATTTAACAGTTTCTTAGCTTGATTTATGACTTTAAAATATCTAGATATATAGCAAGTAGGCCTCTATTTGTACTTTGGCCCTGAGTTCCATAAACATTAAAGAAAGGCCTCCTTCCATGTACTTTATTGAAAAGCCTAAGTTAAAGAAAAAGCCAATCTTTCTCTTTTCACTCAGATATATGTATATTTATTTATATAAGAAATAGTCTGGAAGGATATACAGAAAAATGTTAAAACGTTAACAGGTTATCTTCTACAGGAGTGGGATTCTGGATGATTTTTTTCTTCTTGCTTATTTGTATTTTCTAATTTTTGGAAGATGAACATGGAACACTTGTGTTATTTATTAAAGAGGGAAAGTGAATGTTAATTAGGGCATACCTACCTGAAAAAAATAACCCTACATCCTACTGATTATGGTCAGGGGAATCAACTTAGTATGGGAAACACACTCTAGTTCTGTTGCTATTGTATATTTCTTGTGAAAAAGAACTAGTGAGGCATAAGCGCGTCTTCTGGCCAGACAGCTATGAAAATACCAAGACAGCTTTTATCAGCCCTGGCACCAGACATCCTATAGGCCAAACGGATTCAGCAAGTGCAGTGGCGAAGGGCACACAGAAGACTGACAGATTCTCTGCAGCATTGTTTCTCCACCCACAGGGTCATGACCCCCTGGGGATTACAGAAACTGGAGCCAAGCTGCTGGATACCCCTCTCCACGCATGCCACCAGCCCCTGGGAACGAACAGACCATCCACAATGCCCCTTTCAATAACTGATCGGACACCGAAGCTCACAGACTATGTCACATACATCATCTGATACGTTCTGCTTGGTCTATAGCGGGATATTTGCATTTTATAGCTGGGGAAATTGAGGCTCAGAGGGGTTCAGAGGCTCGAGTGTGGTTATGACTAGGAGGTAGTGAAGCTGGGACTTCAGTCCACATCTCCTAACCCTCCAACTTCATCTTAGTTGGTCACGTCGCCATTTCATTATTTTTTGACCTATTCCTCCCCATCACCTTTTCTCTTTCCTTCTCCTAGCACCAACCTAAGAAATCCTGATGATGAGAACTTGGTTCTTTCCGCTTCACGTCATAAAAATCCACCATATATTTTCCTTTATCTCTTTCCTTATTTCCACTTGCAACCGAGAAATGGGGAAAAGGTCGCTACAGGATGAAAATGCTGAGAATCAAACCACCTTAGTGCCATGGCCAGCGGACTAAATGTCATCAGGCTCCCAAGTGGGGAACAGAAAAGGCTGTGTCAGTGTAAATTATCAAATGGTTTCTAAGACACTCTTATCTGCATTGTATTGCTAGAAAACTTTTCTGTTTTCAAAATACGTTACATGCATCTTCTCAACTGACCTTATTATAATACCTCTGTATGATGTGGATCACTAACAAGCTACAGATGAGGAAAGTGAGGCTCAGAGAGGTTAAAGGACTTCTTTGAGTCCCACAATAATAGAGTCTTCAAGAAGCACGTCTGTCTGTGAGCAGCACTGTGTAATAATTTCTGTATATGCCTATAGATAGTGATGTTCATTTGAGCCCTCAATCTGGAAAAAGTTAGCAATGCATGGGTTAGATGCTTAACAACATTAACATGATTTACCTCCCCCCACCCCTTTCTGGCAATAACATCACAAAAGATTAAAAAAATGGCTGATACTCACCGTTCAGAAGACCACTTTAATAATATCAGTTTTCTGCCTCGTAGCCCTTGGCAGGATGCCCTTTTCACAGATCACAATGTTGGCTCAGGGCCAAGAGATGGTGAGGTTGACTCACAGGTCACTGCAGTTTATAAGAAGTCAGAATAATAAAAAGGCAGATCTGACATCACTGGCAAGGGAAAAATTTTAGTGTTGTGCTAAGCAAACTAATTACAGCTAGCTCTGAATAATATGGGAGGAATACAGAGCTGCTGAACAAAGCCGAGCCCAAGGGAAAAAAAAGTCTACATAAAAAGGCAAACCACCACACAAAGAGCCTGCAGATACTTTCAAAACTGACCATGAACTTGTTATTTATCCTAAAGTCAAAGAAAAAAACAGAATCCGCCCAAGCAAACACTTCTAATTAACCAGTGTGAAAGAGAGAGTGCTTTATGATAAAGTAATAACACACACACACACACACACACACACACACTTGATTTTCAGTTGGCTTTGCTGTAAGCTGCATATCCAGAATAAAAAGTACTTCTTTCTTCATGAAGCTGCTGCAATTTAAAAAAATTAGAAAAGAAAAATGTCAAGATAAGCGCAGCTTTTAAGTTCACTTGGTGAAAACCAAGTAACAGCTACAATTACTATTAGGTCTTGGTGTGTGAAGGACTGTAAGAGTTAAAAGCAAACCAGCACTACCTTTAGCCCACAAGGGATTACTCTTTTATTAGTATAGTCTTGGGATTAGTGGAAATGTCTGTCTAATGAATGCAGCTACTATATTTGAGCACATGCCTGAATAAGCTACTTGTTGATTGAAACCTATCTATTTATAAGCACTTCTGCATGTTGTGAAAAATCCATCTGTATGACCACAGCATGGCACCCACCATCTGAATAAAGGCTCTTTGCCATGTCACTATAGGGCCTGTTGAATGAACAGGCAGAAAGGAAGTGTGTTGCATCCACTTAACAGATTTTATTCCTCACTCTTGGCCAGTAAAGTAGAGTTACCTTATCTAAACAGCAATTTAGATAGATATAGATGTTATAAAAATAAAAACGAAAGAAAAAAAAAAAAAGAAATGTTTTCCATCAGACTCACCCACGGTTTTAACCTAGTAGATCTACTATAATTTGGATAAATGGTCACAAAAGCCAAACTGGCCAGACCTCTGCTTTATGTCATAATCTTTGAACTAAGTCTGGAAAGTAGGTGGATTTACTACACATACTTGTTATCATTTTTTTATATTTCTGCTCGTAAATACCACCCTAGCAGCATATCTAACAGAAACAAGTACAGCATGAAAAGAATAAGCTGAAACAAAATTAAATAAGTCAATGCTTTCAATGTTTGGGGTCGTCTTTACTGTGCTAAGACTTCATGTGCAGTAGCGCCAAGCCCTCTGGCCCTAAATGGGGACCTCAAAGCCCACTCTGGGATTCTGCCGTTCCCCTGCTCTACTCCCCGCCCCTCGGCACACACCCTTCTGCTCTGCCTCCCAGACTCAGTCTCTGAGCTTCCTGAGTCTTGGTTCTGGGTATTGAGAAGGGAGTATTCCACTGGAGTTTATTCTCACATCTCGGCAGGTAGGGTCCCCATTTATCATGCTACTTCTATAGAAAAAGGCTGACCAGTGATTTATTTTTTAAAAAAATAATTAACAAACAACAAGCTAGTATTAAGTACAGACCTCACAGAATGATGCCAGGCAAACTGTCCAGGTATCCCATTGTTAGAGAAGAATGAAATCCAGTGGAGCACTACAAGCGTCAGCACAGCGAGTAGAAGAAATGCAGGCAGACTTTGACTCCTGGCCATTTCTCTTCCTAGAGTTTGTGACCCTTAGTTTCCTAGTGATATCACACACTGACCTTGTTTGAGAGTAAAAGATGATGCTATGTACGATGCCTGGCACAAAGCGAGAATTCAATAACTTGTAGCTGTTACTATTCACACTGTAGAAACTCAGTAAGATTAGAGGATCACATCTTTTCTACTTTTCTAATTGACAAAGCAAAAGAATAATTCTAAAAACAAAAGTATTAATACTAGAAAACTGAAGTTGAAACTTATGAAAGATAAGCCATTTGGAAACAAAAGTTATTTAAACATATTAATACAAAGCACCGAAGACCCTACAGTAAATGATATTCGGCTGTTTAAACAGATATTGTGTTAGTAACTCTGAAGCTGGGTGAAAGTGTTGCAAAAGATAGGAAGAACTTGATGGAAGGTACCACTGCCACCACACCTATTTTATGGATGAAGAAACCAGTAGCTAAGTGATAAATATTAAGTGTTAACAGGTGGTAGAGATGAGGTTTTGATTAGAAAACTGCAGGCTTTTCCTAATTTACCTTCATACATATCCAATTATGTTAAATATTCACAGAAGTAAGATTATTGAATATAATAGGTCTATGTATTTAAAAAAGAATATATCTAATAACTCTCTCTTTTGAGATCATTCCAAGATAAAAGAGGATACAGGGCAGCATCCTAGACTTTGGTCCGGCATGCACTGGAGAACAGGACAGGAAGTAAATAACCCTCTTGTGACCTGGTTTGTGACTGCTCACAGTCACCGACGCCTTCCTACCTCACACCCAAAGGAAAGCAAACTGAGAACCAGAAACTTCTAAAACTTTGAAACTCTACTTGAGCCTTCCACTTGCTTCCTGAAATCTTTGCCCTTTTCAGTATTTCTTTTCTATCTATTTTCTATTGGGGTTCACGGCTCGGTACTGACAAAGAGTTAATTTTAAAACTTTGTTCCATCCATCCACTCGACCATCTGTCCATCTGCCATCCGTTTACCTACCTATTCCTCAATGGCTTCCATAAAAGATCGAAGATCCTTAATGTTAACTCATATTGCTACCTCATTTTATTGATATTTCTCACAGGTATTGTCTCCTCTGTAAGAGAAACTGCTTTGGGGGCATATCAACATTTTTTTAGGCTAGTATGATAATAGAAAAGAGAAGCAGGTGGTTAAGGAAAGAGAGCATTCAGTACTGGTAAACATTCATAACCAAAATTCATTAATGAAAGAATTTTTTAAAGACTTTTTTTTTAATGTTCAAGAATATATTTATGGATTATGAATTTTTAAATTTCCAGAGGCAGCTGAAACTCACAAAGAAGCTAGGAGTAGAAATTATCCACATCTTATAAATAAGAACATGGAAAAAAACAAGGGTCAAGTGATTTATGCATGGGACCCAAAATTCAGCAACCCAAGCCAGGATTTAGAATTCCTCACTGTGACTTTTGTACTAAGATTATTAAGCTCAGCTGCTGCCTTCAATATTTTTTTCCCATAGACTAAGAAAGCATTTTACTTTGGCATTTTTGTAATATGGCACCATTTATAGCTGTCTTCACCCACAATAACCGAATTAAACAACCATCTTTAGGGCTGGCAGTAACAGCCTGGTTACCAGTGGTTAACGGCTGAGTCAAAATTTGGGTTATGCCACGTTTTTTTCCTACATTTTCTTGACTTAGAAGTTAAACCATGCTCACATGTCCAATATAGCCAAGGTTGTATCTTTCTGGCATAAACACAAAATCTCACAAGAATAAACATTTCCATCACCAAATCCCCTCTTTTATCACTTTGAACAATAAAGCAGCCAATCAAATGATTCCACTAACTTGTAGTATGTGATTTTTTTTTTTCTGTTTAGACCAAGGTTTTCCAGAGAATGATCTAATCCATGATAGGCTGATAGAGAATAAACCCTATACTAAAAAGAAAAGTAATTTATTTGCTCTTTGTGCCAAAATACCTCAAGAATAATGAAAATACAGAATTCAACTGTAACTAGACCTAAAGAAATTTATTTAATGTACTTCAGAAAGCACAAACATTTAGAAATATCACAAAAACAAGCATGTTAGCCATAAAACAGAAATTTATTTTAAAAATCAGTCTCTTGTATTTCAGATATACAAGTATATCTTTCACCGGAAGGTGAAAGCACCTCTTCCAGAAACTGCTCCCAGCATGGTCAATACTGATTTCGAAATTGGTTGCTTAGGTCTTGGAGCTCTATTACTAAGGTGTCCATAGCTGCCATTTCATCAGCTAACTCCTGGGAAATTTCTCCACTGGCCACATCTGTAAAAAGTTGCTGCAACATAAAAAAGCAGAACTATCAAAACAATGAAAATGTCTTTAAAATAAAATAGATATAGAGTATAGAATTAAAATGCCCTTTGTATAATAATACCATAAAATTATAATAGCAATGGTAGCATTTTTTCTTTTCATCATCCTGGAAATGTACTAGCTGCAATAATTAAACAATGAATCAAAACGGCATGCCTGAACTTATCAATTCAAATGAGCTCTCCTCTTCAGAGCAGTTGCCTAATTATCGGTTATTCATTTCAATGATATAGGGTGGTTTTTGGATGAACAGACGTTATTCGACCAAACCAAACCAATTTATCTATTGTGTATGCACGCAAAACAAATTTATATTCAATTCACATAAATTATACTCTTTCTGCTACTTATTCGAAAATTAATTTTGGTTTATGCCTCAAAGACCACAAAGATTATCAAGATTTGGCAAAAGCAAAAACACTCAGCAAAATAAAATAAAAATAAATGTGCTCTCTCCCTGGAAAAGGAATTGCCTTGGGAGGTTTATTGCAACATACTTCAATAATACTACCAAAACTGAAAACATTTTGAAATGCCTCTCCAGGAACTGCCTGCTGAGCCAATATAGGCACCCAAGAAAATCAGCTTCAGGATTTTATGACCACATTGTGTGTGTATGTATATACATGTGACCATGTGTATGTGTTTTAATCAGAAATATAATTTACTTAGCTTGACATATCTTTTTCATCAGGTTTGACTAGATGATCTGTATAGCAATTCCTAACAGAATGACATAAGAATTGCTGCAATATGTTCAATACAGACAACACCTTTCAGGAAAATAACCTGGCTTCACATAGAGTGAGTGTGTGTGTGTGTGTGTGTGTGTGTGTGTGTGTGTGTGTGTGCGTGTATTTATATTCTTTTCTAAAACTAAGAATTACAGTGCCTACAAACCCTAATGAATCTGTATCACTTCCCTATGAGGTAAGGCACAGAGAAACTGAGGTTTATAAAGAATGAATAATTTGCTGAGTGTCCCAAAGAGTGTGAGTGGTAAAACGTGTTCTGTCCCAGGCTCTCTGGCCCTCTCATGAACAGCCCCCTCATGCCACTCTTAGCAGCAAAGGACAGGGTGCTAAAGGAAAAGGAGTCACTCTGTCCTGGGAGAGCATGGACTGGATGATTTCTTAGGTAAATCTCTAGGTTCTGGGAACTTATTTCCATGAAGTCCCTGGCCTAGCAAGACCAGAAATTCGTGCAAACCACACCTCCTGCAAGCTACATAACACAGTTACCTTAATTCATTTTCACTTTTAAAAGCATTCTAAAAAAGAGACTTTTGGGGCGAATGCAATTCAGTTTAGCAAACCCAATTCATTAAAAAAAAATAGAAAAGGTATATGATCTACTACAAAACCAGAGACTCCCAAATATTGTATATGAAAAAGTGCTTCAAAGGAGGTGTTGGGAGGTAATTTTTCCCATTTTTGAATAATCCAGTTGGGATTTAATGAGAACAAAATCTAAACACTGATGATCTGAGGTTTCATTCTCAATATTTGGGCATCTACCACAATACAGAAGGATGCCCAGTACCTGCACAGACAATACTATTTAAGGCAACTACAGATTTATGTAAAATAATAACTTATAAGAAAAAGTTTTGCACAGAGATAAGGGAGCTGGAGGAGTAATTCCTGAAGAAATAAACAATTATGGATGGGTTAATGATCTAATCAAAAGCAGGAAACTTAGCACCCAGTTTGGGAAAGAAAATCACAGAAAAAGCTTGCTCTGACTTTGAGAAAGCTCTTGCAGATTTCTGAGAGACACATAATTCTTAAGTTGTGCAGCCAAGCTGGAAGAAAACACAGTTCTCCCGTGTAGCATGCAGATAAATAGGGATAGTAAAGTAAGTTAATTATCCAAAGAAGCAAAAATGATGCCTCATTATTAGTGACTTGAAAAGATCAAGCCATTATACCAGAGTAAAAAGGTGTCCAGAAGTGGCCTCCATGTGTTCGAGACTTGCTCTTATTAATAGAAGTGAGTCAAAATTAGTCTGCAACCCAAGATTAAATAGTAAAAGTAAAGATTAGAGAAGTACCAAATTATGCTAGAAGTTATATGCATTTAAATTTTGCTTCCAGAGGTATAATATAATCCAAATCTGGCTGCATATTAAAATCACCTAGGAAATTTAACAGATTTCCTGGGCTCCATCCCAGACCTGAATCTACATCTGTCACAGACAGAGCCCAAGAATCCAGTCTTCAAGAAAAGGTTCCCTAAGTGATTCTTAGGCATCCCCCTCCCAGCCCTGGTCTACAAGTTGGTATTTGTGAACTAATGGTATGTGTCAGTTGTCAATCCTGAGTCACCCATCTACCTTAACAATTTTTGGTCAAACCCCTATACCACCTACTCAATATTTTTATCTAAATAAAAAAAAATTTTACTTAAATAAGTCTTTTTAAGAGGAAACATTACTTCACTACTGTAAATGAAAAACAAGTGATAACATTCATAAAATTATAGGATTAATATGCTACTTCTACTTTTTTGTAATATGTATTGAAATAAATATATGTGAAAATCAAAGGTTTACCCAAGTGCCACCAGTGGCATATACGCCACACTTTGGGGAAAATGAGAAGAGCATTGTTTTAATTTAATTTAAAGAAAGCATTAAGGACTGGACTATAAACATTAATTTCAAAGACTCCTAAGTTACTCATGTTTAGGGTGGCCTAGCCATTGGGCCAATAATATCCCCATCCACACAACCAACCACCTGGGGGCTGTCATCTAAAATATAACATGTACCTAAAATTATCCCTGATATAAAAGATTTAGGAGTAATAAGCTTATATTAATGACTTTTTTCTAGATGACAATGCTAATTAATTCACATGTCATTCTCACCTTAGCTTTAGATAATAAGCCCCGTAAATTGAGTCGAACTGAAGAAAGCACTTGAACAGCTTCCTGGGGACTGGGTTTGTTTTTACTGCATTTTATAGCCACTGGAAGATAAACATGGGGGAAACATCCATTAAAAACCGGTAATGATAATTTATAGCTACAAAAGTCAATTATTTAATTAGAATTTTATAGTAACAAACTGCAGAAATATTTTTACCTGGAAAGTTTTTATATTTTTGAAAAAGGATAATTATGTGCACATCTCTTCCCTTTATCCTTCTTTAAGAAAGATAATTTACTGCTAAGGGGAATTTTGAGGAAAACAGGTGATTTTTGGTGAGTTACAGATCATTGGGAAGAGACCATAAACAACTGTACACATGTGCACAGATTAATGAAGTTAGGCAAGGAGACAAAATGTTATTGAAAACAAGGTACCCAGAGAGAAAAAAAACAGATGCGGCATATCTTAGTGTGGCATTTTCCAGGATACAAAGTCCCTACTGGGGACTTCGAGCGTTTACAGCACCATTCTGGAAGAATAGATACCAACAATCCACATGTCTTCCTTTAGGGAACGTGACCACAGCTGGGCTCTTGAGCTCCCGAGCGATGCCTGGCATCAGCAGGGAATGGGAGAGTGAAGTCACTCATCCACTACTGCCTCTGCAACTCTGCCTCTAGCATTCTGGGGAACTCGTTTTCCTAAAACTTGGAATTATGAAGAAGGTATATTCCTTACTGGCAGAAGGCCCAACTATTAATGCTTTATAAGAACAAGTGAAGAACTTTGTACCAATATAATGACTGATATTTCTCCATTGATTTGTTCTTGGTTTTGTTCTCCTAAATTATGCTTACTAAATTCAAACAGACCAATAACCAGATCCTATTTTAAAACTACACTAAACAGTGCAAGGATTAAAGTCACTTCATACCCTAAACTGTAGACCAGGAATGAAAAATATATTTCTTTTTGCATGGAAACTCTAATCAACTGGTAGAGACAAAATACAGTTCTGTCATTAATTGTTAAATAATATCTTCCATGGCCAGCAAGAACTAGCTTTGGCATTCCTATTTCAGAATAGTAATTAGACTTTGATATTTTTCAGCTAAGAGTTGAAAGGATGCATGGTAATTAGCAATTTTAATCCCATTTTCAAAAGGCACAGTTAACCCACAGATAGCGAGGATTATGATATCTGTTTCTCTTAGCATAATAGAAAGTTGTAACAACCATGGCAGAGGTATTTGAGCTGTTTAATACCTAGCAGCTTATATCAGAAACAGCTGTGATTTCTTTTTTTAATCCTTTATTTTCAATCTGAGAAAAACAAAAATAGAGCAAAAAGACAAACACATACTCTATTAGCTTCCCTCCTTAATCCCGTTTCCAAAAGGCATTACATACTGATATAGACAGAGAAGGAGAAAAGGGGGTGGGGGAGAGAGAGAGAGAAATAACCTGCTGCTTCAAATCATCAGAAAATCCAAGACAGCAGCAGCAGTGCCTCCTCCATGCTGACTATAGTACAATGCATAAATATTATTTTAAAAGTTCCTGGATGGCAAAGAACAAAAAGCACTTTAGCCTACCCTTTCCAAGAAAATAAAACAGCAGAAACTGTAAATGAATACCCTCCAGACAATACAAATGGGCACACAATGACAACATTGTTATAGGTAGGTCTCAAATACTATGTCAAGATTGCAGTATCTTATCAAGCTTCCTGAAGTACCTGGCTACTCTTAACAATACCAACTCAAGGAATAAACCATGTGGAGATTTAACAAAATGTTACACAGTCATGAGTTGCTTGATGATGGGGATGTGTTCTGAGAAATGGGTTGTTAGATTTCCTGTTCCTATTGTAGGAACATCACAGGCTGTACACAACCCTACAGCACACCTAGGCTATACGGTATAGCCTACTGCTCCTAGCATACAAACCTGTACAGCATGTGACTGTACTGAATACTGTAGGCAATTGTAACACAATTTGGTAAGTAACACATAGTGGTTTTTGTGCATCTAGACATATCTAAACATAGAAAAGGTACAGTAAAAACATGGTATTATAATCTCATGGGACCACTGTCATATATGTGGTCCATTGTCAACCAAAATGTTATTATGCAGTGCATGACTTCATTTCCTTTTCAGAATTGGGTGGGGTGGAGCAACAGTGTTGGGGAGAAAGACAAAAAAGAGACTAGAATAACGGAGAGAACCAGCTCATTCTTTGAGCACTGGTGTATAAAAGCAACAAAGAAAAGATTAAGATTTATTTTTGTAAATCTAAAATATCATTAGAGACCATCCTCCTAAGTATCACAAGAACGGAAAAACAAACACCACGTGTACTCACTATTAAGTTGGAACTAAATGATCAGCACTCATGTGTACATACGGCAGTAAAATTCAATGGAAATCAAGCACGTGGGAGGGGAGAGGAGGGGATGGGTAAATTTACACCTAACGGGTACAATGCACACTATCTGTGTGATGGAAACATTTATAACTTTGACTCAAACTGTACAAAAGTAATTCATGTAACCGAAACGTTTATACCCCTGTAATATTCTGAAATTAAACAAAAAAAGAAACTAAAGCTGGGCATCCACTCATAAAAATATGCTTATGATGTTGTAGGAGCACCAACACGTAATTCATCAAAGTCAAAGGAGAACTTAACAGACACTTGTTTTTCTCCAAGTATTGCTCAGGTGCCAATAATAATTTAAAATCAACATTAAGATGCAAAATAAAGATTTTTCCTAGAGTATTTCTTTAATGTGCATATTTATATTTGACAGGTTTAATACCATCACTTGGTGATTACAGAAAACATGGTTTTGACTGTTGTAGAGCCAGTGGTTCACAGAAATGTTTAGAGTTGGCAAGTTAAAGTAGATAAGATAAAGTCTTCAAAGTAAATCCCACTCTGCTAATTATGTACATAATACACCTTAGTGTGGGTTTCCCCAAACATAATACTATATCCACAAAGGCCAAAGGCATAAGGCTTGGACCCCATCTGAGCCCACCCACCATGAGGTCAGGATAAGCCACATGAATTGCAGCCACCCCTAAGACATCCTTCCACTGATCTATTAGCAATTATCTCACTGAATTTCAGCTGTGCAGAGTTCAGCCACTTCTACCTTATCTGCCAAGGGCTAGGTGGCCCAGCAAATTGGCTATTTATATACTTTTGGTCAAAGACATCAAAGGCCCTAAGTAGAATTATTAAATACCAAGCCAGTTTCTAAATTGTTTGAATGTTTTGTGACTTCTTTATAGGCAAGTTAAACTTCATCCTTGTTCTTCATTTTTCTCTTTTAGCTTTGAGTACTTTATTATATAGCCCAGCTCCTCTGCTTTGAAAGGGACAGGGTGGAGGTGAGAGGGTAAGAAATTAACATTATGTTACAAATCAACATATGTAAAATACTGTCAAGTGTTGAAATGTTTTCATTTATTCTTCATAACAACCATACGTAGGTATTATCCTCATTTCATTGATGAGGAAACTAAGGCTCAGAGAAGTTAAGTGACTTACCCAAAGTCACCCAGCAAGCATGTGATAGAGCTCTCTTGCTGGTTGGCTCCCTATTTGCTGAAACTATTAGTGGCAGGAAAAGGTTAGGCAGGGAAGTAGGAGGAGGACTTTGGGATAGGGTCACAGTCCCTGTGATTCAGCTCTTACCATTGGGGCTTCATTATTTTATAGGAACTTAAATATAAAATATATTTTTATTTGAATATGGGCATCACATACCCATATTCAAATATAAATATAAAAATGCATTACTATTGTAATTAACCGGTATGTTTTTCATTAATGCAAGTAATTAAAAGCAATCTTTATCTGGACTATATTTACTCAACAGGTAAAACAATTTTATATGTAAGGTTACCCCTCCCCTCAAATAATACCCTCTAAGTTTCCCAAAGATAAGGATTAGATTATATTTTATATTTCTTTTGTACATGCTGTAGCTCTTTGTATATTGCTATGTACTCTGGAGATCTATGCATTTTTATGAATATTTTTATTTATAAAGGAAGAATATGAGTAAAGGAAAAATTAACAGATTTCCTTAGTACTGCATAATCAACACAAACTGACTCTGTATGGAGTGAAGGTTATATGCAGTTGTAAAGGTATCTCACATCTCTAAAAAGGTTTCTAATTCCTGTCACTTACTCAAACAGTACTTAAGCCTCTATCCTGTTTCTTCTTATTGTTCCAAAGTGCCTACTATAGAGTGGTCATTCTATAAACTTTTGCTGAATTAAATACAACAATTTCAATACAATGAAATAATCTGATATTAATTATAATGGAACTTTACTTTTGACTAACACTTTTTTTATCAGTAAAAAATATATCAAAATATTCTATGGATATCAAATGTTATATCAAATACCATGTGCAAGTCCTAAGGCTCTTTGAACAATCTCCTTAAATGATGTAATGTCTTTCTCCCAACAACTGGACTGTGTGTCACACTTGTATGCCTTCGAGAGACACTGGAATGCCTGAGGAAAGAGAAAGAACAACAGTAGAATAACAAGTAGAAATTACATTTCAAATTCTGTTTCCTGGAAGTCATATGGAACTAATTCCAACTAGAAAAACCAGCATCTGTGTTGGACAGCACCATCTCTATTATTGTCATTAAAGAAGAGATGCACACCCAATAACAACAGGCAATTACAAGAAATCAAATGGATGTATCTGGATAGAGACACTTCTCTATAACCAGAAGATTATAAAGCCCAGGTCTGGAGATCTCTAAGAAGTGTACAGATTTCCTCAGCATTTGTAGTCACCAGCTTAAGAAACCCGTCTAGAGAATGAGGCATGAACTTGGTTAAAACTATGGAATTGCTGGTAGGTGTGTACTTTCACAGAAGTTTAAAGCACTCTCTTTCAAATCCTTGAGAAGTCACAGATGAGACAATTCTTAATTGCACATATTCAAGAGCATACATAATTCAAGAAGAAAAGGACAGAGAGGAGGAGGAGTGCGTGCGTGCGTGCAGGTGATGTGTTCCCTGGGCTGACAAGGCAATGGTGGAAGCCAGCTGTGCAGGCCGAGGGAGGAGAGAACAGCTGAGAAGTACATAGATTAGCTGGACCATGGCTAATTCCAAACCCACACAGGGAGTACATTTGATTTGTTGTAGATGTTTTGAAAAGAAACACAAAACAATTATTCCAACCTTGGAAACTCTGGGTGCTCCTTTAAGTTCGAAGATAAGAGGCTAAAGGCACAATGCGAGAGTAACTGGTGTTCTACTGTACTTGTGAGAACGGGCAGGGCAACCTTGTAAAGCATTGTACGTTTAGACTTTAAAAGTTCTTCTTCTGGCTGGGCGTGGTGGCTCACTCCTGTAATCCTAGCACTCTGGGAGGCTGAGGCGGGTGGATCGCTCAAGGTCAGGAGTTCGAGACCAGCCTGAGCAAGAGCGAGACCCCGTCTCTACTAAAAATAGAAAGAAATTATATGGACAACTAAAAATATATATATAGAAAAAATAAGCCGGGCATGGTGGCGCATGCCTGTAGTCCCAGCTACTCGGGAGGCTGAGGCAGGAGGATCGCTTAAGCCCAGGAGTTTGAGGTTGCTGTGAGCTAGGCTGAAGCCACAGCACTCTAGCCCAGGCAACAGAGTGAGACTCTGTCTCAAAAAAAAAAAAAAAAAAAAAGTTCTTCTTCCATATCCTCATGTAGTTCCTTTTTCTTTTTCCCTTTTGTTGTCCCCGTCTCAGATCTAAACACTCTGCCCAATCTACCTTATTCGTTAGCAATGAGCCCGCAGAAAGGGGGACAGAGTAATAAAAGAGCCAGCTGTTTGCTGCAGATCCAGTAGGGGTAGCAAGTCCAAGAGACTCTTTTGCAGGAAACAGAGAACAACTGTATAAGCAAAATTCATGGAAAGTAAAAAGATGAATGCTACAAGTCTTAACTTGCTCACAATTAAAAGTGCTTACGTTAAAGACTTTGTATGAATCAAAGCTGAACTTGAGCATACTAATCTAATCTTTCAGATTTATTAGACTCTTCCTCCACTCACCACAAAAGATCTACTACACACTTGCTGGAACGAACACCCAGGGCCCAGGAGGATTGAAGGACTTACCTTTTCATTTTCTTCAGCCCTTTCACTCTGCCCATTTCCATATACTTGGGCATACAGCCTCCAGATTTCTCCATCATTTGTCACTCTTGAAGTTACTCTGCCAAATAACTCCTGCAGCTTTCCTTTAAGGCTGGTTGCAACATCTCCACTTCTATCAGTCATCCCATCAATCACCGCCCTGACCAGAATTTTAAGGACCTTAAAAATGCACAGAACAAACTGGTAAGATAGAAACCACCAAACAATAACAAAAAACAAAGAGCTACCCTCACTCTCACTCATGACAATGACAACGAAAAACCTTGTGAAACCTGTTAGAATATCACCCTTACACTTTTAAAGAATAAAATAAAAGTGAGGCCACCCTGAATGCTCTCTAGAATCTCACACTGACTACCTGTCTGGACGTCCCTTCTCAAGCCTGGGAGGGCACTTCTTCTACACAGCACCATACTTGGTGCTTGTCTCTTCCCACTTGGAGCATTCTCTCTGAATGATTGACCAGATCCACAACTATACCTTCAAATATATTACCGAGTCAGCTCTGTTAGTGTCTATGCAGCTCTAGCCAGACTCATCTCTGGAGTTTCAGGACTATGCCTCAACATCTACAGGGCAGGTCCCATCAAAATCTTGTACCCCAACTATCCAAAGTTAAACACAGATCTCAAATCCCTCTTCCTCCTGTGAGCCTATCTACACAGTTCCCAGAGCACCTACCTCAATTTTCTTCCCTCCCATTTCTGCCACATCTAACTGACTTGATTCAACATTCCTCAAGAGTCCTAAGTACAGCTTCTCTTACCTTAGTTTTGGCCTCATTAACTTCCATCTGGACTGCTCTTATAACATCCTAACTCTCCTTAAAGAAGTCCTGGCCCCTCCTAATTACTGAAAGATAAACTGCTACTGTGTTGGCATTAGACATGTGAGGTACCTAGGAAGTATCTCTTCTCTTTCCAACAAGCCCAGGTCTGCTCACCATTTAGCAACTTCTTGGCTATCTTGCTATCAGTTAGTCTTTGCACATTCTATCCCAGATGGTTTGAATGCTGATAGATGGGTTAAACTGAGCCCCACAGCAGGTTATAACATAACAAGGCACATCTATCGTATCTACATTAGGCAGCTCCCTGGAAGCATAGAAAGTGCATGCTCAATCTTCCACTCCTCTGATGGGGGGACAGCAAAAGAACCAGTTTGAGAAGAGTACTCTAGGACCTTGCTGGTCAGTGTGGTCTGTGGACCGACAGTACTGGTATCACCTGGAAGCCTTTTAGAAATGCAGAATCCTGGACAGAGATGCTGATCCATCTTGGACCAAGACTCTGCATTTCTAATGAACTCCCAGGTGATGCTGACGTTGATGGTCTGGAGAGCACACTTTGAAGAGCAAGGTTCTAACAGACAGGTGCCCACATCTTTATTTTTACCCTGAACTTTAGGGAGAGGACCACATTTCATCATCTTGTATCACCAGTGTTTAATATAGTGCCTGGCACACAGCATTGACTCAATAAATACTTGTGCCTGAAAGAAAGACTGAATGCGTACACCTCTTACAAAGTGTAGCTAAGAGAAATGCTACCAGTTGCCACCTTGCTCTGTCTCCTTCACAGAACATTCTGATCCAAGCATGAGATGTGGCTGAGGCATCAAGGCTCTTCTGGAATGTGAATGCTTTCAGGAATGTGAGCTCAGACTCATGGTCCTAATTATATACAGTGATAAAAGTGGACGGGAGAACATTCAATTGTGCTTTTTCTTTCTTGTTTGGAAAAAGTACATAATCTCTGCTGGTAAATTCGCATTACAATCCCACACATGTAGTTTTACATCTGAAAGTTAACAAAATTCATACTACAATCCCACTGGTGGTTTTAAATCTGAAAGTAACAATGCAGAAGAAACAGTATGAATGTGCTCTAAGCATTTCAAGGATGAACATATTTTGAAAGGGATGATTTATTAAAATAGTTACTAACATGAACAATTGAAATATACTAAATGAGTACTACTTTACTTCTTCTGGGATCTCACAGTGGGCCCAACATCCCATCCCCTCACTTTAGCCTACTGAAGAGACAATGGGGGAATAAATTAAAGATAAAAATAGTTGCAAGGCTGGTGTTTGAGATGGAAAAATTTGTTGAAGTGTGTGTGCCTTGTGTGTGTGTTTGGGGAATATGTGAGAAGGGAAGGGAACTGTAGGTAGAGCAGACACTGAAGGCCTCTACCCAATTCATATGCAGATACCACAAGAAAAGAGTGGGGTGGGAGAGGTAATAACCAATTTGTTTCATACTCCCCACTGCATGTTCAATTGCCAGTTGAGTCTAGAGCTATGAGTTCTATATTGGAAGAATGCATAGTGCGAGCCATTCATGACCATGGCAGATATTGCCTAAAGAGACTATTTTAGGCAAGAATAAAGCTGAGGATAGAATCTTAAGGAATACAACATTTAAGAGAGGGCAACTGAGTAGCACCCACTAATGAGACTAAAAAGGAGTGGCTGGAAGGGGAGGAGAAAGTGATGTCATGAAAACCAAGGAAGGAGAAAGTTACAAGGAAAGTATATCTACAAAAGATTAGGACTGGAAGATTCCACTGGATTTGGCAATCAAAAGCATTAGTGACTGTATCCAAAACCAAAGCCCAAACAAGGAGGGCAGGAGAGATCATGATTTTAGATGTGAAGTTTACAAACAAAGAGAGAAACATGAAAACCGTGACAATCGTTAACCTCATGAAAAACGAAGAGCAAAACAAAACAATACAAAACCCATCCTCATGGTGTCCTATAATACTCATTTTGAATACCATTTGCATAGACATATAATGTTAATAGACAATATTCACTTAACCAAAAATTTTAATGTAAGTATATTGGGAAGATAAGAAAGGCATGTAGTGTTAGTGCTGGTATAAGAGAGTTAAGTTCTCATTTACTATGACAGGAAGTCAACAGATAAGGCCCAATTCTGGATAATAAAAAATACCAGTACTATATAACTATTAATACGAAATATAGAAATGTGCAAATAGCAGAAGAAATACTAAAGAGTTTCTCCCTCTTGGGAAGAGGGATCTTGAAGAGTAGGAAGGGCTATGCCTTCCCCTGGGAAGCTGGAATTTGTTATTAATATATACTTTGTAATAAGCCTTTCACTACTATTTAACTTGTAAAACTACATGCCTATGTTATTTTAATAAAATAAAAATTTAATTTAAAAATAGAAAAAGCTACTTAACTTATAAAAACAAAGAAAAAAGAGAAAAGGGAAACACAAACACATTCAAAGATGTGTTTAGTAAAGATGAAACAAAAAATGATGGCACACACGAATATACACTTACTAGACTTTAATGTCCCCAAATGGTGGTTACCCTGGGGTGTGTGCGGGTGGCAGTGACTACAAGAGGGAGGGGGAGGGTTTGAGAGAGCGCTGGTAATGTTCTGATCCACGCTCTGGTGCTGGTTACACAGGTGTGTTCTCTTCAAGAAAATTCATGTTTATTTATAATCTATATACTTTTCTGTGTGTATACTATATTCTAATAAAAAATTAATTAAAAAATTATCCCCTGCATTAAGAAAACCCCATGAAAGAAAAAAATAGTTATTTGAATATATTAACAAATGAAACTAATACACAATCTTAAAAAGTGGTTTTAGACTGATAATTATTTTAAAAAACTATTAAAGTAACTTCATAACCTATTAACTAATATCACCATTTTCACCATTCCTACTAACTAGTAAGTCAGAAAAATCACATTCTAGTTACCCAGACTGACTACAAGAGCAATAACTTTTAACATTTAACTTTTCTTCACAAAATAAATATTTGTAGATTAAAAAGAACAAAGAGTGTTATAATAGCATTTCTTTGATTAAATGAGTCACCAAGGAATATAATTTCCCCTTGGGCAGTCTACAAGTTTATCGACACTGCACTTCTTTGCCTCATCAAAAGTGAAAAAAAAAGTTAAAATAGGTAAATGTTTTTACCCACTGTGATGGATAAATTGTTATGATTATTTAACCCATAAGTAACAACTCAAAACTATAAATAACATATGTAACAAGTGGCTGAAGAGTAGAATATTGTAGGTTAAGATTTTAGAGGTGGAACAATTCTTGGGGAAACAGGACAGGAGATGGCCACAGAGATGGGTTGCTCATATGACATAAAGGCAAAGGCAAAGAACTTTAAGTCCAAAGTGCTGGATGTATCATCTATCTAAACACCAAGTATTGAAGAAGAGCTAGATCAAGAGTGGAGGGAATATATATAGAGCCAGTCGCTGAAGTACGCCATGAATATGGGGGAGTGACCAGGAAGTTGGTTAACAGCAGTAATAAGAAATGGTCTTCTGTCTGCTGTATCACAGACCTGTTATATCAAAGAGTCAGTATGCATGTAAGAGCTTGGAGAACTGTAAAGCAATGCACACCTATCAACTATCATAACTATCCTTGATCAGAAGTGGACAGTCGAGCCCTTATTGTGGCTCACTCACTGTGCCCCTGCCCTTTTGCTCACTTCTACATTTCCTTATCGTTCAAAACAGGCCCAGAGAAAAAACAGAATCCACCACCATGGTATCAGCCCTTGAAACTCCCTATTATTTCTGCTGTGGGCATTCACTATGTGCTAAGCCCCATGCCCTGAGCTCCTTGAGTGCATCAAGCTCTCACAATCACCCTAGGAAACAGACACTTTATTACCCTTACTTTACAAATAAAAACCCCTGAGGCTTGGAGAGGTAAAATAAACTTTTTCAAGGTCATACAGCAAGTAGAAATGGGTTTTGAACACCAGTAATATTTGACTCCTGAGCTTTGATGAGGATGCTAAGATGATAACAATGAGGTAGGTAACACTTAGTACATGTATAGCCCTTCCTGTGTGCCAGGCACTCTAGGGGCGGCACACTTAATCCACCAGACAATCCTATGAGGAAGGTGCTGTTATGTGCACTCTGCAGATGAACAAACTGGAGAATAGAGTTGAGTAACTTCTCCAAGGTCACACCTAGGGAATGTGGACTTGAATGAACTCACAATCTGAGTCCTGGATCTACTCTAAGGCATTTGCTATATTCATTTACAACTGTCTACTCCTCTGTTATTTCTTCCTTTCTATTAAGTTCTTTTACATTGGAAAGATTTCTCTTTTATGAAACATGTATGCTGGTAGCTTTTATCATTTATTATTTCTCCACTAAACCTTGAATCAACCAAAAGCAGACATAATTTATTTTTTTAATTAAAATCTCCCCAAGAGAGAGCTAACAGAAAATAAAAAAAAGAAAAGAAAATTTTCATTGGTCCATCAGCCAAACACAAGCACTACTAACGATAGAGTGAATTTCTAATCTTTTTACCACGTATAAGTTTTATAATATAATACTATATAAACTGTTTTTGTTTTGTTTTTTGAGGCAGGGTCTTGCTCTGTTGCCTGGGCCAGAGTGCAGTGGCTTCATTACAGCTCACTGCAGCCTCAAACTCCTGGGCTCAAGAGATTGTTCTGTCTCAGCCTCCTTACTAGCTGGGACTACAGGTGCGCCCCACCATGCCTGGCTAAATTTTTTTTTTTTTTTTTTTTTGCAGAGACGGGGTCTCGCCATGTTGCCCAGGCCGTTCTTGAACTCCTGGCCTCTAGTGATCCTCCTGCCTTGGCCTCCCAAACTGCTAGGAATACAGACATGAGCCACTGCCCCTGGCCAAACTGTTTTATCTTACTTTTAACATTATTTTATAGAATTTTTTCATGTTTTTCACATACTCTTTAAATCTATCATTTTAATAGACTCAAAATATTCCACTGGGTTGACAGACCACAGTCTATTTAACAATTTCCCTACAGGTAGATGGTTAGGCTGTTTCCATGTGCTGGCATTGTTATCAGCAATAGTATAAATAACATGTCAGTGCATATCTTTGTGCCTAAAGATTTTTTTCATAATGAAGCTTTCTTTAGAATTCCAAGAGCTGAATTATAGAGTCAAAGAATAAACATTTTAAGACTCCAGAAGTAAGATAGCTACTCTCTAAAAGGACTAAGTCTAATTAGATGCTAATTACCAGTCTGTATATGAAAATGTCGTTTTATTGCATATTACCAATACTAGCTATACTTTCAAAAATCTTTGAAATTTTGTTCTATAAAAGGTATATGTAGCTATTAATCTGAACTATGTTTCTTTTATTAGTAGTGCAGTTCAACTTTTCCCTTTCCTTGAACATTTCCAAATATTTATGGACTAAATATATTTCCTTTTTAAGAAAATTAAATTTTTTCTTAATTTGTACTGAATTCATTCTTTCCCTAATGTCAAAATAGTTTTACTGTTAATTTTCATTATGAACTAACACACGTTGCTAGCTCCTTCTTCTACATCCCAACCTCATACTTTGCTTGGAAAAAAGAGGAAGTTGATGGATCTGAAAAAGTAACAGTAAACACATGAGAGGCCCTGGGGAGACAGAGCTGGCTGGGTCCTAGTGAGGTGAATAGTAGCCCAGGGTGGAAAAGTGCTAGGTGCCAAGGGCTGAGAAAAGTATTTTGATTGTAGGCTTTTTTCTTCCACATACTACTCCACATGTTACTTGCCAGCAGCATGGAGAGACTGAGACACAGCAGGGCTAGCTCAGTGCCAGCCAGGGACCACGCGGGCATGTCGGGGCAGAGGGCATGGCTAGGGTGGGGAGCAGATAGCACAGGCTCAGGTAGCCTACCTGGCCCTGAGAGATCCTCCTCCCCTGCCCTCCACATGCTGAGGTTAGACGACTACTCAGGAAGATGAGCACTGGAAAAAGAGCAGTGTCTGGCAGAGGTAAGGAGGGCTCCTGAGGAGCCAGACCACTTGGTGGTGTGAGAGGTGGCAGTGGCAAAGTATATCCAATGGGTGAGTTCCCCATATGGCCCAAATTCACCAGAAAGGCTACAAGTTAGGGTGTAGGCTTTAACCTCTCCCACAAAGTACACATTATCAAATAGCCAATATTCCCAAGGAAGTAGGAACCAGCAGAGAACATATTATGACATTCGAAAAGTGCAACCACAATAAACTAAACAAATCAAACAGCCTATGTGAAAAAGAGTTAAAAGGTCATGTGCAGGAAAACTTTTAACTTGTTTTCACAATACATATTTTCAGCAAGAGAAGAGAGACAACCAAGGCAAAGAATGCGATCCCTTGGGTAGCAGTGTATGTGGGGAAGAAAAAAAGTGTGAGGACTGAGCCTGGGGTCACTCTCACTGAGAAAGAAAGACGTGGATGAGTCTGCAAAGGAGATTTTAGGAAGCAGCAGGTGGGGAGGTAAGAAGTGTGGAATTCCGGAAATCGAGCGAAGCAAGTGTTTCAAGAAGAAAGGGGAGAGCGGCAGTGTTTAATATCGCTGATAGGCCGAGTATCCCGAGGAACAACTGTCCACTGGATGTGGCAATACAGACCTTGACAATTGCACTTTCAGTGGATCGCTGGAGATGGAGCCCAAGAGGATGGGAGGAGAGGAAGTGGAGATAATGTGGGAAGATGCCTCTCCTGCTAGAAAGAGCAGCAGAGAAATGGGTGGTAAGTGGTGGTGGGGGAGTGAGATTTTTGTATTTCTGGTGAAATTATTTATACATAGTTTGAAAACACTGATAACGTTCAAAAACTAGGGCAATAGATAAATGCATTCAGTGATATTTTCCCATTTGTACTGTAACGAGTTATAGATGTAAATTTTAATCCAAGGTGACTATAAGGAAAGGCCCACTTGCCCTTTTATCTGAAAACTAAGTCTAATAGTCTAGTTAAAGATGATTTTTTTTTTTATTTCGGCATATTATGGGGGTACAGATATTTAGGTCATGTATGTTGCCCTTACCCCCCGCCCCAAGTCCGAGTTTCAAATATGTCCATCCTTCGGGTGGTACGCATCCAAAGATGATTCTTTAGTCTGTGCTTTTTTCTTAGAGTTCTGGACACTCTTGTGGATCTAATGAGAGTTTTGAGCCCTCTTCCTAGAATATACACATATCCATATGCACAAATCTTTTTATGGTATTTCAGGTAATATCACATTCTCCTGAAGCCTAATAATAGACGCTTCTTAGAAATCCCAAGTTGTCCATCATGACCTGGGATTTCACACTTCTCTCTCAATACTGCATATAACCAAACATGTCTCTCTTTTGAAAAATTTTATTAGTTTTCTATCAACTCTCTTCCTATTCTATCTGTTTTGTCACTTCCAGATGTCCAAATCTCTGCTAAAGGCAGGACCTTAATAGTGGAAGCCTTCCCTTGAGGTACCTCTGTGCATGTTGCCTCTGCTACCACTGAAAGCTCCCAATGAGGTGTTGGATGCATTCCCCTCCTTATCAACACCACTATTCCCAGTGCTACTGCTACAGTTATTTTCTCCCTGAAAGGGGAGAGTGAAAGCTGTGGTAGGTTGAATAGTGTCCCCCCAAAATTCACATCCACTCAGAACCTCAGAATTTGACCTTATTCGGAAATAGGGTCTTTGCAGATGTAATTAGCTAAGATGAAGTCATACTGGACTAGGGTTGGCCTAATTCCAACGACTTCTTTCTTATAAGAAGAGGAGAGAACACACAGAGACACATAGAGGAGGAGGCAGTGAAGGCGGAGGGAGAGGTTGGAGTTAGGCTGCCACAAGCCAAGGAACTCCGGGAGCCACAAGAAGCTGGAAGAGACAAAGAAGGATCTTCCTAGAGTCTTCAGGGGAACATGGCTGAGTCAACACCTTGATTTTGAATTTCTGGACACAAGAACTGAATGGAGAGAATAAATTTCTGTTGTTTTAAGACACCAAGTTTGTAGTAATTTGTTACAGTGACCTAGAAAGTGAATAAAGCATTTTTAAGCAAAAAGACCATGACAACATTTAAACAGCAGTCCCTAACCTTTTTGGCGCCAGGGACCAGTTTCATGGAAGGCAATTTTTCCATGGATGGGGGACGAGGAGGCAGCGGAGCTCCGCGGCCTGGTCCCTAACAGCCCACGGACTGGTACCAGTCCCGGAGGTTGGGGACTGCAGATTTAAAACGTTGAAACAAACTCTTCGCAGGGCACTCACCTGGCTTCTAGTAGTCATTTTGCCATTTCGATTCAGGAAGCAATCAACAAATGAATGTCACTGTCACAGCCTATCTATACGATAGTTGGTGACCTCCAGTCTCTCTCTCACCCCTCAGAAGTTGTTTCCCCACGTGTAGAGTTTTAAGTATCAAATCTCTCGATCTTTTCCTTAATGGAGTACGGCTTTTTGTTGTGATAAAAAAAATGTTTTCTCTATCCCCGAGCAGACAAAAATGTCACCTTATTTATTTGAGTGCTTTTATGGTTTCACTTTTTCAGTAATGATGACGACGATGATGATAGCAGCTATGTTTAAATAGCACTTGTATCTGCCAACCACTATTCTAGCCCTTTACATATATTAACTCATTTAATCTCACAATAATCTATTAACTCATTTAATCCTCACAACAATCCTGTGAGGCAGGTACTATTATCATCCCCATTTTATGAACTGAGGCAAAAAGTGGGTAAGTAACTTGCCCAAGGTCACATAACTAGTGACTGGGTAAAATGGGATGCAAACCCGGGCTAACACCAGAGTATATGCTCACAACTTAATGCTGCTTCTCAAGGAATTCCAATTTAAATATCTCATCCATCTGAATTTATTTTGGTTTAAAGCTTTTGGTCCTAAATGTTTGGCCAACCATTCCAATACATATTAAATATTCTATTTTTATCCCACAGATATAAAATACCATCATTATCATATACTAAATCCTCATTCCTACTTGAATCTGTTTCTGAATTCTCTACTCTGTTCCACTTCATTCCTGTAACAGATGTTAACTCTTTATATAATAGGGATATTATTAGCTTTTTATCTTTCCTATTTGTTACAAATATTTTGTCACATATTTTTTTAATGTGGTCATAAAAATTCCTTCCAGCTTTCTTTCACTGCTTCAGAGTTCAAGAAATTTGATAAGTATCTACTTCTATTCCTAATTTTTCTGCAAGATAAAAAAATATTTAGCATATAGTCTATTTGCAGTTCATTTGGTGTATCATAAAATAATCTGAATAAATTTTTTAAGCCTGGATGCTTAGAGAGAGGTTTTTTTTCCCTATTTAAAAAATTTTAGTAAAATACATATAACATCTAATTTACCATGTTAACCATTTTTAAGTGTACAGTTCAGTGGTATTAAATAGATTCATAATGTCGTACAGCTATCACCAGCATCCATCTCCAGAACTCTTTTCATCTAATAAAGCTAAAACTCTATCCCATTAAACAATAACTCCCCATCCCTTCTCTCCCCAGGTCCAACCACCATTCTACTTTCTGTCCCTATGATTTTGATGACTCCAATTACCTCGGATAAGTGGAATCGTACAGTATTTGTCCTTTTGTGACCGGCTTATTTCACTTAGCATAATGTCCTACAGGTTCATCCATGTTGGAGCATGTACCAGAATTTCCTATCTTTAAAGCTATGTAATATCTTTAAAGCTATTGTATGTATATAGCGCATTTTGCTTATCCATTCATCTGTAGATGGACACTTGGATTGATTCCATGTTTTAGCTATTGTGAATAATGAATGCTATATGAATGTAGGTATACAAATATCTCTGAGACCTTGCTTTAAATTCTTTTGGTTGTATACCAAAAAGTAGAATTGCTGGATCATATGGTATCTATTTTCATATTTTTGGGCAACTGCCATACTGTTTTCCATAGCAGCTGTACCATTTTACATTCCCACCAACAGTGCACAAGGCTTCCAATTTCTCCACATCCTTGCCAACACTTTATATTTTCTGGTTTTTTGATAGCAGTCCTGATGGGTGTGAGGTAGTATCTTGTTTAATTTGCATTTCCTTAATGATTAGTGATGTTGAGCATATTTTTATGTGCTTATTGTTGATTTGTTTATCTTCTTTGGAGAAACGTCTATTCAAGTCCTTTGCCCATTTTTTAATTGGGTTGTTTGGCTTTTGTTGTTGAATTTTAGGAGTTCTCTATATACAAGGGCTGCCTGGAAAGTATCCACCCATGTAACCGTATTTGTTATATTAACAATGGCTGGATACTTTCTGGACAGCCCTTATATTCTGGATATTAATCCTTTATCAGATATATGACTTGCAGATATTTTCTCCCATTTTGCGGGTTGCCTTTTTACTCTGTTGATAGTATCTTTTGATGCAGAAAATTTTTGAATTTTCATGAAGTATAATTTGCCTGTTTTTGTTGTTGTTAACTGCGCCTTTGGTGTCCAAGAAAGCATTACCAAATCCAATGTCATAAAACTTTTGCCCTACGTTTTCTTTTAAGAGTTTTATAGTTATAGCTCTTACATTTAGGTCTTTGATCCATTTTGAGTTACTTTTTGTATATGGTGTTAGGTAAGGGTCTAACTTCATTATTTTGCATGTGGATATCCAGTTTTCCCAGCACCATTTGTTTAAAAAAGACTGTCTTTTCCCATTGAATGATCTTGGCACCCTTGTCAAAAATCATTTGACCATATACACAAGGATTTGTTTCTGGGTTCTCTATCAGTTCCATTGGTCTATGTGCCAGTCTTTATGCCAGCACCACACTGTTTTGACTACTACAGGTTTGTGGTAAGTTTTGAAATCAGGAAGTGTGAGTCCTCCGGCTTTGTTGTTCTTTTTTAAGATTGTGCTATTTTGGGTCCTTTGAGATTCTGTATGAATTTTAGGATAGGTGTTTCTATTTCTGCAAAAAACCATGTTTGGGATTTTGATAGGGATTGCACTGAAATCTGTGTATCACTTTTGAGCAGTACTGACAACTTAATATTAAGTCTTCCAATCCATGAACATGGGATGTGCTTCCATTTATTTATATCTTCTTCAACTTCCTTCAGCATGTTTTCTAGTTTTCACTGTCCAAGACTTTTATCTCCTTGGTTAACTTCATTCCAAAGTATTTTATTTTTTTGATGCTACTGTAAATGGAATTGTTTTCATAATTTCCTATTTGGATTGTTCATTGTTAGTATATAGAAATGCAACAAATTTTTGTGTGTTGATTTTGTTATCCTGCTACTTTGCTGAATTCATTTACTAGTTCTAACAGCTTTTTTGTTGAATCTTTAGCATTTTCTACACATAAATCATATCACCTGCAAAGAAATAGCTTTATTACTTCTTATCAATTTGGATGCCCTTTTTTTCTTTTCCTTGTCTAATTGATCTGTCTTGAACTTTCAGTACTGTGTTGAATAGAAGTAAAAATGGGAATCTTTGTCTTGTTTCTGATCTTAGAAAAAAAGCTTTTAGTCTTTCAACACTGAGTATGATGTTTGTTGTGGTTTTTTAGTATATGACTTTTATTATGGTGAGGTAGTTTCCATCTATTCCTAGTTAGTTGAGTGTTTCTATCAGGAAAGCATGTTGAATTTTGTTAAATGCTTTTTCTGCATCAATTGAGATAATTATGAGTTTTTTTCTTTCATTTTGTTAATGTGGTGTATTATGTTGATTGATTTTCACATGTTGAACCATCCTCACATTCCAGGAATAAATCCCACTTAGTCATGGTATAGAATCCTTTTAATATGCTGCTGAATCAATTTGCTAGTATTTTGTTGAGGATTTTTGCATTAATGCTCATAAGAGTTTGGTCTAAAGTTTTCTTTTCTTGTAATGTCTCTGTCTGGCTTTGGTTAAAAGGGTAACAATGGCCTCAAAGAATGCACTGGAAGTGTTCCCTCCTCTTCAGTTTTTTGGAAAAGTTTCAGAAGGATTGGTGTTAGTTTTTCTTTAAATGTTTGATAGAATTCACCAGTGAATCCATCAGATTCAGGGCTTTTCTTTATTGACTGATTTTTGATCATTGATTCAATCTCCTTAGTAGTTACAGATCTACTCAGATTTCCTATTTCTTTATGATTTAGTCTTGGTAGGTTTTGGGTTTCTAAAAATTTCTCTATTTCATCTAGGTTATTCAATTTGTTGGCATACAATTATTCATAGTACTCTCTTATAATTTTTTTTATTTTTGTGGAATCAGTAGCAAAGCCCTTGTTTTTATTTCTGGTTTCAGCAATTCAAGTCTTCTCTCTTTTTTACTTAGTCCATCTAAGGTTTGTCATTTTGCTAATCTTTTTGAAAAGCCAGTTTTTAATTTCATTGATTTTTCTCTATTATTTTTCTATTCTTGATTTCATTTATCTCTATTCTCATCTTTATTATTTGCTTCCTTCTGCTAGCTTTGGGTTGAGTTTGTTCTTTTACTAGTTCCTTAAGTTGTAAAGTTAGGCTGTAGACTTAAAATCTTTCTTGTGTTTTAATGTAAGATTTTACAGCTATAAATTTCCCCCTTAGCAATGCTTTTGCTGTGTCTCATAAGTTTTGGTTTGTTTTATTTTCATTTTCATGTCTCTTAAGTATTTTGCAATTTCCCTTGTGATTTCTTATTTGATCCATTGATTATTTAAGACTGTGCTGTTTAACTTCCACAATTTTGTTAATTTTCTAGTTTTACTTTTACTGATTTCTAACTTCATCCTGGGTTGGCCATATACTTTATATGATAGTAATCTTTTTAAATCTATTGAGACTTAATTTGTGGCCTAAATTATGGTCTCTTCTAGAAAATGTCCCATGTGCAGTTGAGAAGAATGTATATGCTGTTGTTGGGTAGAATGTTCTGTGCATGTCTGTTATAAAATTCAATAACATACGAAATCTATGCTCCTTTAGCAGCTCCATACCCACCCCTTTTGGTTGTCGATGTCACAAAATTATATCCTTACACATTTTGTGGCCCCAAACATAAACTAATATATTTTAATGCATTAGTCTCTCTCTCTCTTTTTTTTTTTTTTTTGAGACAGAGTCTCACTCTCTTGCCTGGGCTAGAGTGCCATGGCATCAGCCTAGCTCACAGCAACCTCAAACTCCTGGGCTCAAGCAATCCTCCTGCCTCAGCCTCCTGGGTAGCTGGGGAATTAGTCTCTTAAATCATATAGAAAATAAAATGTAAAGTTATAAACCAAAGTTACAATAATACTAGCTCTTAAAATAAAAATAGTTTTTTAAATGTATTAGTCTCTTAAGTCATGTAGAAAATAAAGAGTTAAAAAACATTTGACAGTAATACTAGCTTTTATAATTGTCCATGTATTTACCTTTAATGAGATCTTTATTTCTTCATATAGCTTAGAGTTGTCTAGTGTCTTTTCATTTCACTCTGCAGTACTCCCTTGTACATTTCTTGCAGGGCAGGTCTAGTGGTAATAAACTTCCTCAGCTTTTATTTATCTAGGAGTGCCTTCATAATCTCTCCCTCACTTTTGAAGGACAGTTTTGCCAGATATAGGAACCTTAGTTGACAGGCTTTTTTTTTTCTTTCTTTTACCACTTTGAATTTATCAGCCCACTGCTTTCTGGTCTCCAAAATTTATGATGAGAAATCTGCTGATAATCTTACTGAAGAGATTTCATTTTAATCTGTAAACAACTCTGTTGTCCCTCATATCCTACCCAAACCAATGCCATGTCATTGAGTCCATGTAATGGCTTGTAAATCCCTTACCCACACCTCTAATTCATTTAGGTGATACAGAACTTTGTTTCATTCTCTATACTAAACCTATTTTTTACCTCCATCATGGACCATGCTTAAGGAATGCAGCAAGCAGAGAATGACTGGGGAACCAACACTGGCACTGAAGAGTTGAATGCTTCTCACATGGAGGAGCAGCAATTCTAACATAAATGCTGTAGAATTTACACAAAGAGAAAATCATAACTATTCTCTTCCTCCAGCACTAACCTTAAAGTCCTTGGCCAAGTCTCACTGAAATCTTGGCCTAAAGCACAAGGTGGTGGTCCTTTGAATCTTGGAGGTCCTCATAGCAGGAAGGAATAAGATTGTCTTAGGACTCATTACAAAAACTTCCAGGAGGGCTCCAAGCCAGGAATGAAGCAATTTCCCACCTTCCCTGCTTGGCTAACTCCCTGCTCCACTTGGAGCTCTCTAAGTACTTACTCTGTTTCCTGGTCTGATAACCCTGATCCTTGGCTTCCCCAAACCTCAGTTATCAGAGAGAGAGAGAGAGAGGCAGTTTAGCATTTTCTCTTTTACTCATTCAGAAAAACAAAAAAACAAAAAAAAATTTTAAAAAAGTTCTTAGAGTGTGGAAAAAGCCTTAGGGTAAATAGGCCAGACTTAGGCCTGTCCCCAAAGAAAACACCAAATAGAAATCCACACAAAGAACAACATCAATATATGAGAATACATATTGTATGATCCTATTTATATGATATTCAAGGAAAAGCAAAACTGTGCTGACAGAAATCAGAGATGGGTAAGGGATGGGAGTTCAGCTGACTGGAAAGGGGCATCAGATAACTTTCTGTGATGATGAAAATGTTCCATAAGTGTTTTGGGTGGTTACATGATAATATGCAATTGCCAAAACACCCCAAACTGACATTTAAGATAACTGACACAGAATGGAGAAAATATTTGGAAACCATACATCTGATAAGGGGTTACTATCTAAAATAAATGGGAACTCAAACAATTCAATAGCAAGAAACAACCTGATTAAAGGGTGGGTGAAGGACTTGAACAGACATTTCTCAAAAGAAACTGTGAAAAAGGCCAACAGATCCATGAAAAAGTGCTCACTAATCATTAGGGAAATGCAAATTAAAACAACCATGATGGCCAGGCGTGGTGGCTCAAGCCTGTAATCCTAGCACTCTGGGAGGCCAAGGCGGGCGGATTGTTTAAGCTCAGGAGTTCGAGATCAGCCTGAGCAAGAACAAGACCCCATCTCTACTAAAAATAGAAAGAAATAAATCAGACAACTAAAACTATATAGAAAAAATTAGCCGGGCATGGTGGTGCGTGCCTGTAGTCCTAGCTACCTGGGAGGCTGAGGCAGGAGGATCCCTTGAGCCCAGGAGTTTGAGGTTGCTGTGAGCGAGGCTGATGCCACAGCACTCACTCTAGCCAGGGAAACAAAAGCGAGACTCTGTGTCCAAAAAAAAAAAAAAAAAAAAAACAACCATGAGCTATCACCTCATACCTGTTAGAATGGCTATTATCAAAAAGATGAAAGATAACAAGTGTCGGGAGGGTACAGAGAAAAGGGAACTGTTGTACATTGTTGGCAGCAATGTAAATTAGTACAGCCATTGCAGAAAATGGCATTGAGGGTCCGCAAAACACTAAAAATAGAAGTGCTATCTGATCCAGCAGTCCTGCTTCTGCATATACATCGAAAGGAACTGACATCACTATGTTGAAGAGATATCTGTACTTCCGTGTTCACTGCAGCACTGTTCACAATATCCAAGACATGGAATCAACCTAAGTGTTCATCAATGACAGAAGAACAGGTATAGAAAATGTGGAATGTATATATACACAATAGAATACTACTCTGTGTTTTAAAAGAAGGAAATTCTGATATTCAAGACAGTGTGGATGAACCTGTGGACATTATGCTAAGTGAAATAAGCCAGGCACAGAAAGACCAATACTGCATGATCTCACTTGTGTGGAATCTAAAAAAGCTCAACTCATAGAAGCAGAGAACAGAATGACAGGTGTGGGGTGGCAGTGAGGTAGAGGGGGAATGGGAGTTGTTGGGTAAAGGGTACGAAGTTTCAGATAGAAGAAATAAATTTGAGATCTATTGCACAACAGAGTGACTACAGTAAAAAATAATGTATTGAATATTTCAAAATAATAGTAAAATTTCAACTGTCTCGCCATAAAAATGATAGTTAAACAAGGTGATGAATATGTTAATTAGCCTGATCTAATCAGTCCACATTGTATACATATATCGAAATCACACTGTACCCTATAAAGGTATATAATTATTAATATAATTTGTCAATTAAAAGCATTATTTTTTGAAAATTAAGACATGGAGAAAAAAGAAAGAAAATGGTAAATGTAGTATCCATTCATTCTCTAATTACAAATAGTGGGGGAAAAAAACAGGATAATCTGTAGCTAATTTACCTCTTGTCTGCATTAAAATGAGTATAAATTTAGATATTCTCACACATATACAAATTTAAGTGACAATAATCCACCTCCATAAAGAAGTAGAAAAAGAATAGATAAAAAGAGAATTTTACAGCAAATTAAAGTAGAATGGGGTCAGGTAGTGTCTCACATAAGAATATCAGAGATTTTTTCAAAGACAACTGTTGCTAAACATGAGGAGTCAAATTAAGTAATATTTTTTTACCTAAGATAAAAATACTCCAGGCAATCTATCAATTGTCTCGGTGCACACTGGCCCGCTGGAGTACAGTCTGATGATGACGGAAGTCTGCCACGGAGCTCAACACGCCCAAGCCTATCACAAGCCATCACACGGCTTCCTTTCAACGATGACTTAACCACCAGAGTGATTCTGCCCATTCCTGCCAGAGACTAAACAGCGCCAGCAGAATTCTACGACACTTCTAAAGAGAGCCACTGCCAGAGCCTAGCACAAGGATAACTCTTTTTTGATATAAATGCCAGCGTTATCTTCACTGGTATCCACCACTGTGACTACCAATAGATTATTCTAAATGTCACCTCTCTCTCCATACATTTATAGATACTCAAATACAGCAGTATTATCTAAACATCAGCAAGAATTTTTTTCATCCTGAGAGAGAATGAGACTCCTAAATTGGGAGTGTGGGGTGGTAAGGAAAAGGAAATTCAAGTAAAATTCTCATACTTTTTCAGCTATTGTAATTGCAAGAGGTAAGAATGATCCAGGCTGAACTTACTATATTCTAAATCATCTTTAGCAAAGAAACTGTTTCATTTTTTTCTTGCCTTTCTTTTGGAATACATGAGTTAGCAAGAAGATTTGGTATACTGATATGCCTAAGTCAACTAAAATCAGCATTATCTTGATGACTTCATAATTCTTTATGATGTAGAAGTAACAGTTTTTCAAAGCAATCTTTGTCTGATATAGTTAGTTCTTTAAAATAAGAGGGTAAGACACATGTTAATACTTACATTCCAGAGTCAGACAGCTTAGGATAGAACAAACCTATTCTACACAGCTGTGGTGAAAATTAAATGGGCTAATACATGTGAAGTGCTTAGGATAGTTCCTGATATACAACAAGCCATCAATAAATACTAGTTACTGTTATTTTACCAAGTCCCACTTCGACCTGCTCTATGTATGTGCCTTGGGAAGCAGGGGAAAACAAATGAGAGATAAAATAGAAAAGCCCTCTTCCTTTCACGCTTACATACCATAACCCACACAAGTCTGTCTCTTACTGGGGGAGAAGGGCCTACACCTAGCCATTTGGATTCCTTTTATTGGCACTTCTACTGGTGCCAAGCATGAAAGGATGACCAGGATTTTCTCAGGATCCCAAAGCCAACCTGATGAGCCAATTGTTACTAATCCTTAGCAGATATGAAGGATTACTGTACATGAAAGTATAGATTTAACCCACAGTAATGAAAGGGGAAATCCCACTCACATCAGAAAGAAAAGCAGATCATTAGAAATTGGAGGCACATGACAGATTAATGGGATCAGACTGACCCAGGAAGCCAATTCTAAGACACTTAAGGAAGAGAGGACACAGCTAAGCAGTGAGCAGCAGCACCAGGAGGACAGGAAAGCAGATGACAGCTGGGGGAATCCCCCTGCCTAGCTTATTAGGAAGAAGGGGAGCTCCATACTCCTTTCTGACTTGGCGGGTAAGCGTATTCAGCCTAGCCCTAGAGGACTCTTTAAGGTCCCTTCTTGTTCTGACAGTGTGTGACTCTAAAGAATGCTGGAATTAAGCCGGCGGTAATAATGTCTAAATGAGAAGTATTGGATTTCAGTGTTTCACGTATCTTTTTTTTAAAGAAAACAACAGAATTTATTTCAAGTATAAGATGAAATATATACTGCCAATGTAAATTATTCACATTTTTCCTGAGATTTTAACAGGTTTCAGAAATGTTTCTTAGTGAAGAAAGATCTTCTTAAAAATCACAGTTGAAGGGAACAAGAGATAAGCACTGTCCTCAGTGGTCAGCAACATACTCAGATCTGTCCAGAGTTGCACCAGGACCCTTTGCCAAGGGCCAAGTGCAGAAGAGAAAGGATTGTCTCAAAGGAGAATTTCACTTGTGTGAACAGGACAAGCACTGCTCTGCCAGGAGACAGTGCAAATAGATTTTCTAGAGCCCCCATCCTCTCTAGGATGCCTCCATTCATGTTTTCAGTGATCTTTACACTATAAAATTCAAGTCCCTTCTTTCTATAATGGATGCTCAATGTACAATATTTAGAAGGGACCAAAAGAAAAAAAAGAAAGAAAGAGAAGTATTGGGGGGGTCGATATAGTGGGTATATGGTTTTACTTGAAGCCACAGATCTTTCGAGTGAATGGCCTAGAACCTGAGCCTTAAGATAACTTGGCAATCACATGGTTGGGCTTGCAAGACCATGTACACAAGTCAAGAGCTGGGGCTGTAAGACAGGACCCAGATAAGGTAAACTGAGAACAACTGGGGCACAGATAATAAGTCATAAGACTGGTGAGATATTATCACATGTTAGACACTATTTCTGTTTTTGCACAATTTCAAATTTATTTTAGATAGCATATGTTGATTATTACAAATAAAGTGTTAAATTTTCTAGCCCACTGACTTCATAATCCATAAGCTCCTGCATACCCCTTTGTACACTGTCTTCAACCACAATTAAACCCAAAACATCTTGTTTATTTAATATTTTGGATGACAAACACAATGGCTTCAAATTTCTTATATTTTCTGAAGGGATAATTTCATTTAACCAAAAAAAGGACTATCTCATTAAACACTGCAAAAAAAAATGTTAGCCATTCTTTCTATATTGTTTATATCATCTGAAAGTATGCAGTAAATGCTTGTTAAATGAATGAAGAAATGAGTGTGGGATTTACTCCAGCTATTACGAATCACAGAATACATTGAGATACCCAAAGAAATAAGTAACACATATGGCATTCTATTTAGTTTCTGCAAGCTGACTGTATATATATAAACCACACATCAGATTTCCATACCTGAGTCACAGGAACACTTAGTTTATGACTGTACAAACATATTTGATGTTGGAATGTCAGAATTCTGTAACTAAAAATATTTGACTAGAGAAAAAACTCATTTCATATATTAATGTGTTTAACAAAATTTTCTTACGCACATTCAAGGAAACAATTTATACCATATAATCAAGAATTAATATCAAACACAAACTGAAATAACAAAATATGAATATCCTACCTGAATATCTTTGTATTTGTCTTTTAAGTCCAAGAGCCGGTGATAAGCTTTAATGGCTTCTGAAAATTCCCCAACGTCAGTGCTGGTAAGGATATAGTTTTCCCAAATTTGCCAGTGTTCGTAGTTACACTTGAGAGCTTCTTGTAAAGTTCTAAAAGCTTTTACTCTATTGAAGGTTAAATTTTAAAAAGAGCAATAGTGAACACTTTTTATCAGGCTAAACCACAGCTAAATGTATAAAATGCTAATATGGACTGTCAGTCCTTAATCATTCATGTTAATAAATAGAATTAGAGACCAAAACAACCCAAAAGCACCTCAAATTTCCCTACAAAATTCAATGACAGACCCTGTGGTATATATAGCATACATACAGAGATACTCCTTCCCTGATCTATTTACTGGTAACAAGGACATTATTTTCTAACTGGGTATCGATCCCAGTATCACCCCAGGAGAAGGCTCACTCAAGTCCCAGACTTGGAGTCAGAGTGACCAAGCAAGTTCAAGTGTAAACCTGCAAACAAAAGTAGCAAAGCATGGCAGTAGTGAAGGGACCAGAGGTGAGGAGGTCAAAACAAAACAACAAGCTCCTCATATTATTCTAAATGATTCTACAAACCAAAATTCTACAAACTGTGGGGAAAAAGAATCTATACTAGGAAGGACTGTCAACAAAATTAACCAAGAGGACATGAATTTACTAAAAATAAAATTAATTTTAAGAAATGATCTATCAAAGTATTTAAATAAATACGTTTGTTTAGAATACTGAAAGAGACAAAGAAATAATTTTCATTTAAAAGCAGAAAATTGGGAAATAATAACAGGTAAAAATGAAATAAGAACAAGGAGATGTGAATAAAAAACAACTGGAAATTTTAGAATTGAAAGAGACATTAAAACAACAACAATAAAAACCTCAACAGGTGACAAAAACTAGACTGCGTATAGTCAAAGAGAAACTGGTGAACTGGAAGAAAACAGTGAGGCGTTCACATAGAATTCAGATTAAAAAATATAAGAGGCATAAAGAGACAGAGGCTCAAATATACATCTGATAGACATTCCAGAGTGAACAAATGAAAAGACAATAGCAGAGTATTTTCTAGAATTGAACAAAGATCTAAATTCTATGATCAAAAGTATATTTCACATACTGAGCATTATAAAAAAAGATAAACCAACACCTAGACATATTGTGTGAAATTTAGGGAAGATATTCCTAAAGCCTACAAAGGAATGACAACTAGAAAATGGATATTTCATCAGCAACAAGATGACAGAAGACAATAGAATACTACTTTTAAGGTGCTGAGTGATAATAATTGTCAGTCTAAAATTCTATAACCAACTAAAGTTACCTCTCAAGAGTACATGCAAAATGAAACATTTTTAGATGTACAAATGCTAAGAGAGTTTACCACCTGCTTACCCTAACTAAAACAACTACCTAAAGGATCGCTTCTTGCAAAAATAAAGTGGAATTCAAAAAGAAAGGAAACATGTCCTCAAATTCAGCCATAAATTGTTTCTATAAGATTTTTTTCTTTTTTTCCTTACCCTACACCATCCCACATAATAGCAACTGCCTTCGACAGCGGTGGACTGAGACTCCCCACTTCTCCCATCCACAGGAGGGGTGGAGATAAAGTTATCCTATTGGAAAAGAACTCAACAAGCAGCAATCCGTACTCTGAGAATTGTCCTTTTTCCTATGTCTCCTCCCATCTTCTAATCACAATTTCCTGGCCTCAAAATTGTTCAATGAATTCTTTTTTGGTAAACATAGCTTCTTTATAAGGTGCTTCATTTCAGGATTCACTTATCAAACCCACCATGGTAGAGATTTTGCACTATGAAAGTCAAATCTGAAGACAGGAAATTTTCCCAAGGGGACTGGTAGGGACATGGTATCTAGGAGAATCAGACCAAACAGTGAAATGGGCACTTTAGTGAAGAACCTTGTAATGACAAAGGACTAAACACAGTTTAATGGGCCATTTTAAGGTATGAATAGGATGCTTTTGAGAGGAGCAGTAATAATTTACCTCTGAAGTAACAATTTCATTAGCTATGTCTGGAGCAGCAGCAAAGAAAGGAAAGAGTAAAAAGGCAAGAATAAAGGAATGATTTAACTCTGACTTTACAACCCCACTTTTACACAAAATCCTATTCATGGAGCTGCAGGAAGGCAAGACAGTATCAAAAAGAGGTTGAGAAACGATATGCAAGAACCCCTAAGAGAGAAAGCAGCATTCCTAACATTACTGGGCCAGAAGACAAGGTAGAGTATCAAAAGTCTCACTACATACAAACTTATCTGGGTTACCGGAAAAACTCACTGAGATCATTCCAGAACTATGACAGGGATTTCCCCAGCCCATTGCTTTGAACCAGAAAGGTCTCCAGTGAGTTTTAACACAATCAGTTTCCATCAAGAACATAGTATTATCTTCCGAAGAGAATGGTAGAACAAACAGTACTTTATTTATGTAGTCTGTCATCAAAGAGCAGAGGAAGCATTTCATGATCTCAAGGTAATATGGATTTAATGATGTCTTCAGAACTATCTTGTGATTCCACAAAGAAAAATTAAATTAAGTTTGAAGACAAGGCCAGATAAAAATGGAAATATATCCTTCCTTTAATTAATTTATTAAAACTCTGGCAACAGCAGTCCTTGTCTCTTTCCTTTACTTTGCTTTTCGTAGCCAGTCAATACGCCCAGTTGGTTGTCCCCTTTATAAATGGTTTGGCATCTGCCCCTTCTTTTTCTACTCCAGTTATCTCATGCCTGCATTGTTACAACAGCTGTCTCCTAACTGGTTTCCCAGCCTCCAGTTTCCTCTCTAGTCTGTCTCACACACTGCCACCAGATAAATCTTCCTAAAAAGCTTCTTTCTTCATGAAACTACCCCACCCAAATCTCTGGCTTCCTGTTATCAACAGGATAGTCTCAACTTGTTCGCTGGATAATCAAAGACACTGCAATCTGACCCCAGCCTACTTTTCCAACCTTACCTCTCACTGTAGCTCCTGTATTACCATGTAGCTGGACTATTTTGCTTTCTATTTCCTAAAATACTGCATTCGTTCCTGTCGCTCTGCCTTTGGTCACATTATTTCCCTTGCCTGAAAGACTTTCTTCTGTCCCCTTCTATCCATCCTTCGAATTTCCACTTGAGTCCAACATTCTCTCAGAAGCGTTTCTAAACCAGGATCATATACCTTCTCTCTTCTGAGATCTTCACAGGACTAAATGAGTGTCCAGCACACAGTAAGTGCTCTACGAATATCACCTACTATTCCCATAGCCTTCTTTGTATTCTCACTTGATATTTACCACATATATCTTATATTACTAATCAACTTTTTTAATAATATGGCATATTTTATTTTTTAAACCCATATTTCCTAAAGACACTGGTTCATATTTATTTACAGTTCTCAATAATGTCTAGCACAGAGCAAGCAATCCATAAAAAAATCCATCAGTTGAGTTGACCAACTAAAGGCACACTTGCTTTTACCATGTAACGAAATTTGGGATGTAAAACTTCAGTATCAAATAAAGATTTCAAGTAACATTTCTTATTTTAAACATTTTATTAAATGTTTAAACTGTATATTTAAAATTCAAAGGGCTATATTGCGCTGGGCACAGTGGCTCACACCTGTAATCCCAGTACTTTGAGAAGCTGACGCAGGAGGATTGTTTGAGCGCAGGAGTTTGAAACCAGCCTGAGCAACACAGCAAGACCCCAACTCTACAAAAAAATAAAAAATTAGCTGGGTGTGGTGGCATGTGCCTGTAGTCCCAGCTACTGGAGAGGCTGAGCCAGGAGGATTGTTTCAGCTCAGGATTCAAAGCTACAGTGATCTATGATTGTGCCACTGCACGCCAGCTTGGGTGACAGAGAGCGAGTCTGTCTCAAAAAAAAAAAAAAAAAAAAAAATCAAAAAATAAACAAAAGGCTATATTAAGTCATTCTACCTCATACACATGGGTGAGAAAGGGAAAAAGAGCAAGGCACAATACTTCAATGTTCAGTTGGAGATAATTTCATTCATTTATTTTGTAAGCAAAGTTCTTCGTATTTCTCTGATGTACTTACTTTTGTTTTAATCGTATATAGGAAGTTGATAAATTGTTCCAAGCCTCAGCATTCTGAAATGATAGCGAATTCAGTTACAGACTATTCTCATTTAGGTAAAATAATTGCTGAAACCAAAAATACAACACATATTCCTACCTCGATATGTGCTCTTTGAAAAACCACAATTTTCAATAAGGTATGTTTAGAGGTGTATGACAAAATTAAACTTTTTCATAATTTATAAAAAAGTAAAAAAAGAAATAGTCAACCAAATGATATAACTATTATTGTACTGATATGGAATTGTTAAGATTTTATTTTCAAATTTAGATTTACAAAATAGTTGGATAATTCACAATATAATCTATATACCATATAGATTTTTTTATAAATCCAAGGCAATGCAGAATATTATTTTACCTATCTTAAAAGGCTTTGCTAGTCTACCATCATCCTTCTTCACCAGATAGGAGAGAAAAGAGTGAGAATGCGTTCCCCAGTGTCACTACCAAGTATTTCATTAGACATTTTTCTCTACTTATTCCTGTATCCAATGACAAAAATAAAGGTCTTACATAAATGTTGATTCTAACAAGAGTGATATGAATTATATTTGTTCTTCTTTCTTCTACTATTTATAAATTATACAGTCCTCAAGTTCCATATATATGATTCAAAAATTAAGTGACACTGGATCTCAACTTGCAGGCATGGCCAAGTTAGTACCAGACTAGCCCTCTTACCACAAAAAGCTACAAATTGGACAAAATATAACATAGTAAACAACTGTTTTAGAGAAGTTGGACAACAGGCAGCACAGGAGTGTGATCCTAGAAAGAAGGGAAAAAACTGAGGAGTCTGGATAATCAACCTAGCCTTTTGTCTAGGGGCACTTTCAGGGCTGCAGCACAGAGAGGTAGAAACTAAGTAAGGCACATCAAGTCTTACTGAGATGAGAAAAAAGAAATCAAAGTTCAGGGCTGAAAAGGTAGCTGGAGTTTGCAGGACAAAAATACCAGGGAAGAGAGATCTGTGCAGCTTAGGGGGTGTGTTTGGAGAAAAATGGGGAGTGACTACTAAGAGGTACAGGGGTTTCTTTGCAGAGTAATAAAAATGCTCTAAAATTGATTGTGGTGATGGTTACACGACTCTGAATATACTAAAAATCACTGAATTGTACAATTTAGATAGGTGAATTATATGGTACATAAATTATTATCTCGATAAAGCTATTAAATATAAAAGACTACACACCAAAGAACTTTCTAGTAATGCAGTTAACATAGGCAGCACATTTTAGTGAATGACAAAATACATATGACACTGCTATACATTTTAGCAAAGTACCTTAACTAAAAAATTGTTTTATCAAAATAATTTCCTAAATGAAACCAGGAATAATTTAGCTATTATGAGAACAAACTTATTTCCAGATTTATAAATCCTATTCCTTGAGGTGTGACCTTCCCTCGAATGTACACTTTCCTCCAACATAAAAGGAATTGCTGAACTACACAGTATAATTCAGATGGCTTACAGAATAAAGAGCTGAAATAAGCAAAGAAAACCAAACTTACGTCAGGTTCTAGAGTCACACAACGCTGAAACGCCTTTGCTGAACCTCCATAGTCTTCCAAGGCCAAATATGCACAGCCTAGAGAAAACCATACCCCGAGCTGCAAAGACAAAAGTTAAAGTCATTCCAACACACAGATATATTTACAGGATGTAATCTGAAAATTATTTAAGATACTATCAACAAACATACTACTATAAAGAATTCAGAGCTATATAATAAATACTTGCCTTACAGTTAGTTTGAATGTAGGAAATTTAACAATGGAGAGTCATTTTTCCACATAATTTCCAAAGCCAACACTAAAAGCATGTGCAATGTCACTGTTTATCTTTTGCTGAGAAAGGCCATACTTTGTGTTAACCAAACTCCTTAAATGCAATGGACAGCTCTGTTTACAAACCTTTATATTAGAGCCTGATATGATAAACCTGGGATTAATCGAACTTTTTTTTTTGTTTCTTTTTGAGACTGAGTCTTGCTCTGTCACCCTGGCCAGAGTGCAGTGGAATCATTATAGCTCACAGTAACCTCAAACTTCTGGGTTCAAGTGAACTTCCTGACTCAGCCTCCCGAGTAGCTAGGACTACAGGTGTGTGCCACAACACCCAGCTAATTTTTCTATTTTCTGTAGAGACGGGGTCTTGCTCTTGTTCAGGCTGGTTTTAAACTTCTGACCTCAAGCAATCCTCCTGCCTTGGCCTCCCAAAGTGCTAGGATTACAGGCGTGAGCCACTGTGCCCGGCCTAATCAAACATTTTTACTGAGTATCCACCATGTAAAAGGTAGTTGGCCTTCCATATCTGTGGGTTCTGCATCCATGGGTTGAATCAACTGCAAACTGAAATATTCAAGAAAAGAAAATGGATGGTTGCGTCTACTAAATATGAACACTACAGTATAACAATGTCTATGTAGCGTTTACATCGTATTAGGTATCATAAGTAATCCAGAGATGGTTTAAAGCATATAGGAGGATGTGCATAGGTTATATGCAAATCCTGCACCATTCTATATAGGGGATTTGAGCATCCATGGATTTTGTATGTGAGAGGGCTTTTGGAAGCAATCTCTCATGCCTACTGAGGGACAGCTGTATACAAAGTTATCAGCAGATTCACAATTGATGGAGGTATTACAACCTTAAAAGGACAAACTTATGCTTTCATCTTCAAATTAGACCACAGGTACTTCTGCAGTTTAACCAAGAGCCAAACCACCTTAGCATATATCTGCTTAGGCATGCCTGGAAATAGTTTAGAGAAAGGAGGCTCAGAATCTGGATTATCAAATAGTCATTCAAAATGTAAAGCCTGACTTAAGACGATAAGATTTGTAAACACTGAGATTTAGAAAACAGACAAAATAGGAAGTAGCTATTCAAATTACAAAAAAATTCTCTACATCACAAGGTTTCCTTAAAATTTGATAGCCCCTGCCAAAAGAGAGATAAAAATTCAATGAAATTAGTCAGAAATGCAGCTATTATGAGTTGTTTTCCTTCCAGACATAGTCAGTACAGCCAGCTTTACAAGCAGATTGAAGTCTGCTTTCTTACAGACTTCCAGTCCAAAGGCAGCGAGCCAGCTGATAGATTTGGTTGAACACTTTAGGTGGGAAAGAAAATAAGGTGCTCTGTTATCTGTCCATAGCCTTCCACAGAGGCAGAGTAGGAGGCTGCCTCTACATCCCTCTTCCCTCGGCCATTCCCACAAAACTTGTTCCATACGGCCAGCTGAGGCCTGAAAGTTCTTTAAGCAGATAAAGATTTTTAGTAATTAGAGATAAGGCTTAGAAAGCAAACTTCCTTGGGCAATTTAACACTCTGCCATGAATTCACAAGAGGCTATAAGTAACTGCTATCAGGAGCCTTTATGGAGAACAGATTTTGTTGGAGGGATAGGTAAGGCCTGAAAAGAGGGTGGCTGGCTGTGTGTCTGGTGTGAGGGAGGAGAAACAGAGGTACTAGGCCGAAACTAAAAGTTAGAAGTTCACTTTTCTGAATCATGGGACTTTCAGCAACTTAAAAATGAGCTCACTACTTTGCTTTCATCTAGTTATTTATAGAATCAAATGAAAAGAGCTTCAGTGCACCAAACCACACTCGGTGGACATGATATATTCTGAGAGGACTTAAAGTCTGATGCTAGCATATAAAACAATACATAGAACGAGCTCTCTAACTTCCAACCAAGCAGAAAGTTCCAAAATCTGTATATCACAGTTCATCAATTCTAAGATACATTTTTTTTCACCATTTAACATCTTTGAAATAGAGATGCATATTAAAAACCAATAGCTTGTCAGTTTTATTGTCAACATTTTTTTATATATACAAAGTGGAACTTAAAGGTGCCCCTTACAATTGATGCCATCTTAGATACAATGACTTACAGCAGCAAGTTAACTTGGAATGAGGAATAGCTGATTCTGGGATTTAATCAAGAACAATGCAAATTGCCTTCGAGGTTCTCAAAATGCATGTGCCCTGCTTGTCTTCTGCATCAGCAAAGAACAAGTACTATTTCCCATATATTGTTATAAAAATAATGACTGTAAATTCAAGATCTAAATAAAGAACTTCATTTTCTAATCCACCTGAAAAGATTTACAAAGACTGCAAATGTCCAAAATTGCAATCACTTCATATTTCTAAAACAAGCTGGTGATGAAATTAGCATTTATTTTTTTAAAGTTTTTAAAACCAGTTAATGTTTTGCAACCAGTGTCTTAAAACCAAAATGAATTTAATGAAAATCAGATGACTTAAATTAATATAAAGTATAATGGTTCCCTTTACTTTTACTCTTGCTTATTTTTGCAGTGTTTAAGTAATTTGCATTTGAAGGAAAATCCTAAAATCATTAACTGCTAGATTTTTATCTATTGATAACATAATTATAATGAGAGATGACCTTTGCACACACCCTATTCTTTGAAATCATGCAATGGCTCTTACAACTCTAGGATCTTCTAATTGCTTGTGGCTGCCCCACTAAACCACTCATACCTCACTTCTTATTTGAGGTCCTCAGAGCTTGGGACACTAAGGAGAATGTTTGGTGTCTCTTTTACTTTGTTCTTTTTTCATTTTAAAATATTACTTAAACTACTATTACTAACAGTGATTGGCATCTTGGTTCAGAATGGTCATACTCTTTTAAGAACAGAACATCATGAAAGAAAAACAAAATCAAAAGAAGCTTCGGAAAAAAAAATCAACTCTCACAGGATTCCTCAAAATGGAGTTATACGTGCTTGAATACCAAGCTCTCTATCTTCTAGTCCAGTCCTATCAGATAGAAACACAATGCTAGTAGCGTCATTATGTTTCCTGTAGCCACATTCTAAAAAATAAAAAGGAATGGGTGAAATTTATTCTAACAACATTTTATTTAACTCTACATATCCAATATGTGATTATTTCAACATGTTATTGATATACAAAATTGTTTAGATATTTTTATATTCTTTTTTCACACTAAGTCCTTGAAATCTGGTGGGAATTCAACACTTACAGCATGTCTCAATTTTGACTAGCCACATTTCAAGTGTCAACTGCCATATGTGGCTAGTGCTACTGTATTTGCACAATACTACACTATTTCTCTGGAATACGGCCATAGGCCTGGAATACTTTGCATCCTTCACTTCTTTGTCCAATAAAAAACTAGCTCCTCTGGCTGAGGACCCCCCTGAGCTTCTTTCATATACTGTAGTTACTTATTCCTGTTTCTTTATAACATCAGCCAAAATAGTTCTTAGTGAGGATCTACTATGCATGCCAAGCACTGATACCACAAGCTTTCCACACATTACCTCGTGCATTCCTCACAACCACCTTGCAAGGTAGTTATCAGGTCATTAAATATGAAATGTCTGATTTTGAATCAAAAGTGTGGTTTATTATATCTCAAACAAGAAGCAGTACAATTAATCAGAGTATGCACCCAAACTATCAACACAGTTTTGCCATCTTAACAGTAGCTTATTTTATGTCAGCAGCAAAGAAGCCTGGAGAGCAAGTGGCAATGAAATTGTGAAAGGCATTTTCCACTGTTTGTTGGGAATTCAGTACTTTTCCTTGCAAGAAGTGGTCCACAGACTGGAAGCAGTAGAGTCAGTTGGTGAAAGGTCTGGTAAATACAGGTGGACGACGGAAAGTTTCCGTATCCAGATTCTGTAATTTGAGCAGCATTGTTTATATGACATGTGGTCAAGTGTTGTCTTACAAGAAGATTGCTTGTCTCCATTGACCAATCTCAGCTGCTTAGTTGCAAGCATCCTTATCACTTAGTTCAGCTGGTTGCAGTAGACATCCACTGTAGTCAACTGACCAGGTTTCATGAAGCTGTAGTGGATAATGCCAGTGCTAGACTACCAAACAGGCACCATTAGCTTTTTTTGATGAATATTTGGTTTTGGACCATGTTTCGGCACTTCATCTTTATGCTGACACTTGCGATTGTCAAAAAATCCATTTTTCATCACATGCAACAATATGGTGTAGAAATGGTTCACCTTTATGTCATGACAGCAAAGAAAGATAAGCTTCCAGACGATTTCTCTTCTGACACTCGTTTAATTCATGTGGAACTCATCTATCCAGCTTCTTTACCTTGCTCATTTGTTTCAAATGGTCCGATATTGTTGGAATAGTAACGTCAAACCTTGCTGCTAATTCGCACATAGGTTGAGATGCATTCGTTTCCACTTCAGCTCATCATTATCCACCTTGGTCTCAGGTTGCCCACATGGCTCATTTCCAAGATAAAAATCACAAGAACAGAACTTCTCAAACCATCCACGTACCGTGTGTTCATTAGCCACATCCTTCCCAAACACTTCATTGGTATTTCAAGCTGTCTGCGCTGCACTGGTTCCACGACAGAACTCATATTCGAAAATAACATGAATTTTTGACTTATCCAAGGTTTCACAAAAATCGGTCTACAAAAAAATTTGAAAGATAATCACAAGCAAAACGTGTGTTTGAAAGACTGAGGATGTACCTTCACAATAAAAATAAAACAAGAAGTGTCGAAGTGAAATGTCAGAGATACCAACTGTCAAACTTACTACTTAAGGAAATTGGATATTTCATACTTAATAACATAAGAAAGATGGCAAAGGGTCAGTCTGGGACAGAGGAGGGACTGGACCCAGTCCATGTGACTCCAAAGCCCAGATCTTCTCCCACATGGCCACACTGCCTCTCACTACACCATTCTGCCCATACCACAAGCCATGATAAATGGCAATACCATCTTTGTCACTGATAAAGAAAGAGAGGGAAAAACAGGGCAGCTCACATGTGCTGGGAAAATCCAGGAGATCAGTTTTTTTTTTTTTAAGAACCAGAAGCATATCTCTTCTCCCCCTAACGGCTCTCTTAATTGGGCCAGGCAGCTGGACAAAGCAGCAGCAGCAGAACGGATGGCCATGTTTAGTTGGAGGGAAGAGCTGAAAAGAAACCTCTCATCAAATGTAGTGGGCAAGAATGGAGCAAGATAATCATCCGATAGATGGGCTCTGGTTGAGATTTCTGTAGAGCTTATTTCCAAGGCAAATCGCGAAGGCAAGTTGGCTACAGGTAGGCAATGACCTTCAGGGGCTGATAGTCTGTCATTTATCTCTGGGCAAGCCAAGCAGAAACACAAACGCAGGCCAACTATTTATTTTGAATGTGGTGATATCTGTACTTAAAGGATGATTTTAAATTATTTTTAAAATAATCAACATAGAACAAGAATGGCTGAGTGCATGGTCCCTCTGAATTTCCCTCACAAAGCCCTCTAGAGTGCAATGTGTGGGGGGAAGATAGGCAACCAGGATTCAAGAGGTCCTGAGTAACTGTATGACCTTGGCCAGGTCACTTAACCTCTGAGTCTCAGTTCCCTCACTTAACCTCTGAGTCCCAGTTCCCCAAGTATTAAATGAGCAGTAGTAAACTGGGCTACCCCAGATTCTGAAAACCCAGAGGTGACAGGGTTCAAAGGTGCACTAGTGCCATCTAGTGGCAACACAGAACATTGACAATACAAATAGAATACAGATGCTTTCTTCTGCACAGGTGTTTCCCAGCCTTATGATGGGGTTACGTCCCAATAAACCTATTGCAAATTAAAAATATTCTAAGTTGAAAGTGCACTGAATACACCTAAACTACCTAACCACATAGTGTAGTCTAGCCTACCTTAACTGTGCCCAGAACACTTACATTAGCCTATAATTGGGCAAAATCATCTGACACAAACAAAGCCTATTTTATAAAAAAGTGTTGAATAGCTCATGTAATTTATCAAACATCACACTGAGAGTGAATGACGGGATGGCTCTATGGATACTCGAAGTACGCTTTCTGCTGAACGCATATGGCTGTCGCACCATTGTAAAATCAAAAAATCCTTAAGCGGAACCATCACAAGTCTTTAGAATCAGCAGGTCTGAAGAGCTAGAAGGGAAGCAATTAAATTAAAGGTCTCAGAAATCAATTCAAAAGAGGCCAAAAGGAAAATATGGCCTACAAAAGAAATAATTAGGCTAAAGCCACACAATAGTTACTGATTCCTGGTGTTCAAATATGTGTGATGAAGAGAGTGACTGCAATACTTAATTAAAATAGAAATAAAACAGTTTGCAGACTGGGTGCAGTGGCTCAGGCCTATAATCCTAGCACTTTGGGAGGCCAAGGCAGGAGGATCACTTCAGGCCAGGAATTCAAGACCAGCCTGAGCAAGAGCATCTCTAAAAAAAATAGAAAAATTAGCTGGGCATGGTAGTGTGCACCTGTAGTCCCAGCTACCAAGGAGGCTGAGGCAGGAGGATTGCTTGAGCCCAGGAGTTTGAGGTTGTAGTCAGCTGTGATGATGCCACTGCACTCTAGCCCAGGCAACAAAGTGAGACCCTGTCTCAAGAAAGCAGTTTGCTGCTGAGGGCTAGCAAAGACTAAGCACCAACAATGGGCCAAGATTACTTTTATCATTAAAGGGTTAAATTTTACAAGGGTATGTAAGACCCACCAGCAATAGGTACCACTTGCTTACATGTCACAATTTTCTTCTTAAAGTATGAGCCTACTACACAAATTTCCTTCCTCCTCGAGGTTTCCACAGAATGAATAATCAGTATCTTTGCACTCTCTGCTCATTTCTCTTGTAGGATCAACTGGTTTGAAACTTTCTGTCACATACAATAAAGGTTAACACACTATAATCTAATCCTAAAGCCATACGGCACTCTCCATTCTCTCCTTTCTGTAACCCTGCCTCATTCCCATTCCCTCAAGTGTGGATGAGTTGTTGAATGCAGCTTCATTAAACAGGAAATGACCCAAGCCATATCCAAGAGTGATATCAATGTTGTTTGATAATAGCCTTCCCCAAAATGATGCTTTATGTTCATATTTTTTAAAAATGTGCATCACCAACTCTTGCATAACCAAATTCTCATTTACTAAATTCTAAATTCTCCTCCCTAAGGAAACACTAAGGAAAGTCTTGACCTGCCAGCTTCTGTCTCTCTCTAAATGAATAGTTTCCTCTATTTGAGTGTCTTCCTTTAAATTAAAGAATCAGCTAAATTTTATATACGCTTTTTTCTTTTACTATAGGCTATTAATTGTTCAATGCCCTTCTCTTATTCTTGTCCTAGGTTTGGTTACCAGTTGTTCTTACATTGGCCCATTCTTTCCAGAGAGTTCACAATGTGAAGTAACATAGGTGTTTACATGTCATCTGCATGTGAGATTCTTCCATTATATATATCTCCCTACTTTTAGGCTATAGACAATGGGGCAATAATGGTTTTCTACCACCATTACTACGACAACGCAAAGAGCAGGAAAGAAAAGCACCATGTGTAACATCTTTTACTGAGAACTTACTATGGGCCAGGAAATATATTAGACACCCTACATATACTGCCTCTAATTTTCCCAGCAACAAATTGAGGTAGAGATTATAATTTCTATTTTATAAAAGCTCAGAAGGATGAAGAGATCTGCCTATGTTATCTTCTTTGGGATTACTAGAATTCACAATCAGGTCTATGGTAGCAAAGCTTTTGCCCTCCCCACTGTACCCCAGTCACAGCTACAGCCCAGATGTTATCATGGGGCTCGTATTTCTTCACAGTTATGCAAGTTAGACCTTAAGAGTTTCATTTTTTTATTACTCACCAATATGAGAAAGGAAGAATAAAAAGGAAAGAATCTCTTTTTTCTGTACATATTCTTCACACATGTTCATCCTGTCCTCTATTGGAATTTAAGCGCCAACCTCGAGTCTTCCCATCACAAATAATATTAAGTTCACAAGAGAAACTATATAATGCATTTCAAATAAAAATATTTCCTCCTTTCAAAAGCTAAAATTAAAGAGAAAGTTAACCCCCACAAATCAAGGAAGAGCAGGGTACAAGCCCCCAGATGACTGTATCATAGAAGTCTGGTCTGCATTATGTACCAATGGGCTGGGAAGGGGTGCCTCAGTTCCTCTAAAATTCCCTGGTCTCAAAGAGACTCACTTGCTGTCATGTGGTGGGTGGTCCCAAAATATCAATCTTACAACTTGACTTTGCTTCTGATGAAAGCCCCGATGGCTCTTCATTAAACAAAGAAAAGTTCAAACTTCACAGCCTGATATTCAGGGCTTTCCATAACTTCACCTCACCCAAATCTGCCATTACCTCCTAACAGAAGATGGTATCCTCGAGAGACAAAATCATGAAGAGGTAAAGAGCAAGTGCTCTGGAATCAGAAAGCCCAGGTTGAAATCCCAGCTCCACCCCTCGTAAACTGTGGGATCTAATACAAATTACTTAACCCTCTATTTCTTCATCTCTGAAATGAGGGTAAAAATAGTAAGTACCTCAGCGATTGTGCAGAGAATTAAAAATGTATGCAAAATGCTTCTAGAACAGTACTTGGCACCGCGTAAATACTCAACATTAATTGCTATTATTATTATTACAACTGAATAAAATATAAACAGTCAAAACCTATAGTTACCAAGAAACTTCTCTCTACATGGTTGGTTTTTACATCTGTTAGTCTCCTTTCCTGGAACACGGTTTCCCAGTTTTTCCCTCCTACTCAAATCCCAACCATTCCCCCTAGTTCACACCAGCGTTCACTTTTCCGACCATTCCCATCCTCATTCATAAGGTCACTGAAAGGCATCTCTAGGCACCCAGAGCACGTTGCCTATTTACTCCACCCCTTGGTTACACACATCACACCTCCTCTCTCCGTCTAACCCATATGAACCACAGCAGGGCAGGATATCTTAACATCCCCGTCAACACCTCAAAATGGTTTACAAAGAATCTGTACTTGCGTAAGAGCTTAGAATATACACGCTTAATACATATAAACTGCTATTATAATATTAATGTGCTTATCTCTTTCCAGTCTCATTTGAAATATTATTCCTTATTTCCAGAGCTAATACTTTCGTCTCTTCTCATTCCACTCTCTCCTGGAATGATATTCCCGTATTTGTCTTCCCCTCTCCCTTTATAACGTTCAGTATCTCCACTGGATTCATCCCCTCCTTTATCCATTGTAGTCTTTCATTTTTACCTTCAACCACGTCAAGGTCTCCAGTATCTTGAAAAGTTTTATCTGGCCCTTCTGCTCCCTGAGTCCAACACTCCATGTTAGACTCTCGCCTCTCTGGTGTGCTTCTAAAATGAACAGTCTGTAGATGCTATTTCCGTTTTCTCATCTACAACTCACTCTTTAATCTCCTTAATCTGTTTTTGAGCATCACCAGTGAGCTCAAATCCAGTGACCTCTTCTTCGCCCTCTGTGGAATTTATCACTACATGTGACATCACACACTGACACCTGTTCTTCCCTTAGTTTCCACGAACCTCTTTGCTTGGGTTTCCTTCTATCCCTCTGACCAAGACTCCGGTGTATTCTGCATGATTCCTATTTCGCTGGTGCCATTTCTTCCATCTTCCACCAATGCTAGAGATGTCCAAGACTCAGGGCATTGCCTGGTCTTCCAACACAGTTTTCTGTGAAGAACTCACTCACTTTCATAGCTTCAACTCACCTCCACAGAAAAGCTCCATCTGCACCTCAGTTCTAACCCCACTATTGGGCTTCATCAGGCTTTTATCTGTAACAGACTATCAGCCATCTCTGCTTAAATACAACACCATCTCCTCATATTCAACATCCAAAATCACATCACTTTGCCTGCAAAAGATATTTTCCCTTCCTCCTAAATTCCCTATAGCTATCAATACAGACATTTTCCTTTTTAATCAATTGAGAAAATTGGCATTCTCTCCGATTCCAACGTCTCCCCCAATACTGCCAGCCCGATGAGTAAGTCCCAGAAAATTTCCTTTGTAATGAGGCTTCAATCTGTTCTAGCTTTTCCACACTTACCGCTAAAGCCACTGATCACTCACCCATGACATTCATTCCTTATTTAAACTTCCTATAATGCCACTTTTGTCGTATCACTCTTTTATTCAAAACCACAACAGACTCCCACATCCACAGGGTTAGATAACCCTGAAACAGGGCATTTAAGGCCCTTTGAAAAACTAGTTCTATTTATTATCATTTCCCCGAGGAAACTCTCTGCTCTCTGCTGATAGGTTGACACAGCCTAATTCATTACCACATCCGTGTCTGGTATACAACAAGCAGTTGATAATGCTTAGTTAGGCAACTGCATAACATACTGTCCAAACTGCAACACTTCTGAAAGTGAACAGGGCACTAAAAATAATTTAAATTACATGGTTTTTAAAACTTATTTATTGACCAACAAATTAGTTTTACTATATCAGGTTACTTATAAGATCCTTCTATTCAAAAATCATTTTCAAAAATAAAATTACCTATTGAAAAATGAAAGTAAAAAAATTTTAATGCTGAGTATCTGAATTTAAAAATAACAAAGAAACTTTAATCAAGCCATACACTTGTATTTGTTATGTTTCAGTAATTTATTACAGAATTAAAATCACCTTAATTTTTCTTAGATATTGATATACTTTAATCAATTTCTTAGTTATATCTGGCTCTAATACTAAGTCATTGAATATATGTATATATGTTTTCAATATGATTTTAGTATTTTCAATTTTTTCATAAGATTGCCTGCTGTCCACTTTAAAGTTGTTCTTTATTGTTACTTATCAAATTCATTTTTATACATTTAAAATTATTGAAAGCTTTTATTGACTCTTCTGTAGGCCATAATAATTTTAATTGAGAAAATATTCTTTCTAAAGGTACTGCAGTACCTGATAAGCTCAGAGCACTTCTGCTAAATAGAATTCTTAATTCTTAAATTAAATATTCTTAATTCTGGTTTTATTAATAGTGAAACTTTATTTTCTTAGGTATTATCTTTTGGCTTCCATTTAGAGTACCTCTCTTCAATAAATATTTTTAATAAGACAAAATTCATCAAATAAACTGTCTCTGTTTATGATTCTTTGTAATGTTTCACCAAACTTAGACACTGCTAAAATATAGACCTTCTCAATTACATTCTATTCTAATACAGAATATAAATGTATTCAATTAAAATCGGAAGCTCAATCGAAAGTTTCTTACAAATTATTATTAATGTTTTAAGTGCAATGGTATTATGATTATTTTTTTAAGTCCTTATTTTTTAGAGAAATATACTGAATAATTTTTTAATGAAATGATTCAATGTATGGGATTTGCTTTAAAATGATACAAGGCGGATTGGGGAAACACACATGAAACAAGACTGGCCATTGTTCCAACAGCATGTGCTTACCTCATGTCTCTGTCACATTTCGGTAATTCTTGGAATGTTTCAAACTTTTTCATTATTATTACATTTGTCATGGTGATCTGGGATCAGTGATCTTTGATGTTACTATAGTAATTGTTTTCAGGCACGACAAACCACACCCATGTAAGATGGCAAACTAAACTGATAAATTCTACTAGTGTGTTCTGACTACTCCACTGACTGGCCATTCTCCTGTCTCTCCCTCTCCTTGGACCTCCCTATTCCCTAAGACACAACAACATTGAAATGAGGCCAGTTAATAACCCTACTGCGGCCTGTAGGTATTCAAATGAAGAGTAGTATCTCTCACTTTACATCAAAAGCTAGAAATGATTAGGTACTGTGTATCACAAAATAGCTAGAAGAGAAGAGTTTGAATGTCCTCACCACAAAGAAATGATAAATGTATAAGGTGATGGTCACACTAAATACCCTGATTTGATCACTATACAACATATATATGTATTAAGATATCAAACTGTACCCCATAAAGATGTATAATTACAATATGTCAATTAAAAAGAAAAAGAAAAGAAAGCTAGAAATGATTAAGTTTAGTGAGAAATGCACATCAAAAGCACAGACAGGCTGAAAGCTAGGCCTCTTGTGCCAAACAGCCAAGTTGTGAATGCACAGGAAAAGTTCTTGAAGGAAATTAAAAGTGCTACTCCAATGAACATACGAATGGTAAGTGAAACAGCCTTATTGCTGATATGGAGAAAGTTTTAGTGGTCTGGATAGATGATCAAGCCAGCTACGAAATTCCCTTAACTCAAAGCTGAATCCAGAGCAAGGCCCTAACTCTCTTCAATTTTATGAAAGCTGAGAAGGTTGAGGAAGCCATAGAAGTTTGAATCTAACAGAGATTGGCACATAGGGTTTAAGGAAAGACCCCATATCCATAACATAAGAGTCAAGGTGAAGCAGTGAACACTGACAGAGAAGCTGCAGCAAGTTACCCAGAAGACCTAGCTAAGATCATCGATGAAGGTGGCTTTATTAAACTATAGATTCTCCATGTAGACGAAACAGCCTTCTATTGGAGAAGATGTCATCTAGGACTTTCATAGCTAGAGAGGAGAAATCAACGTCTGGCTTCAAAGGACAGGCTGACTCTCTCTTATTAGGGGCTAACACAGCTGGTGTCTTTTAGTTGAAACCGATGCTCACTTGCCATTCTGAAAATTCTAGGGCCCTTAGGAGTTACACTAAATCTACTCTGCCTGTGTTCTATTAATGGAACAACAAAGCCTGGATGACAGCAAATTGTTTACGGCATGGTTTAATCAATATTTTAAGCCCACTGTTGAGGCCCACTGCTCAGAAAACAAAAGATTCCTTTCAAAATATTACTGTTCATTGACAATGCACCTGGTCACCCAGGAGCTCTGATGGCAATGTACAAGGAGATTAATGTTGTTTTCATGCCTGCTAACACAACATCCATTCTGCAGCCCATGGATCAAGGTGTAATTTCAACTTTAAAGTCTTCTTATTTCTGAAATACATTTCATAAGGCTATAGCTGCCACAGACAGTGACTCCTCTGATGGGCAAAGTCAATTGAAAACCTCTGGAAAGGATGCACCATCCTAGATGCCATTAACAACATTCGTGATTCATGGGAGGTGGTCAAAACATCAACATTAACAGGAGTTTGGAAGAAGTTGATTCCAACCCTCATGGATGACTTTTGGTGGGTAAAGACCTTCAGTGGAGAAAGTCCACTGCACATGTAGTAGAAACAGCAAGACAACTAGAATTAGAAGTAGAGTCTGAAGATGTGACTGAATTGCTGCAATCTCATGATAAAACTTGAAGAGATGGGGGGACTTGCTTCTTATGGATGAACAAAGAAAATGGTTTCTAAAGGTGGAAACTACTCCTGGTAAAGATGCTGTGAACATTGTTAAACTGACAACAAAGGACTTAGAATATTACATAAACTTAGCTGATAAAGCAGCAGCAGGGTTTGAGAGGACTGATTCCAATTTTCAAAGAATTTTGCTGTGGGGAAAATGTTACCAAATATCATTGTCATGCTACAGAGAAATCTTTTGTGAAAAGAAGATTTAATAGATGCAGCAAACTTCATTGCTGTCTTATTTTAAAAAGTGCCACAGCCACCCCAGCTTTCAGCAACCACCACCCTGATTGGTCAGCAGCCATCAGTTAAGGCAAGACCCTCCACCAGCAAAAAGATTACAACTCGCTGAAGGCTCAGATGATCATTAGCATTTTTTACGAATAAAGTATTTTTAAATTAAGGCGTGTACATTGGTTTTTAGACATAATGCTATTGTATGCTTAGTAGACTACAATATAAACATAACTTTTATATGCACCAAGAAACCAAAAAGTTTGTATGACTTGCTTTATTATGATATTTGCTTTATTATGGTGGTCTAGAACTGAACTCGCAATAGCTCTGAGGTATGCCTATATATATATATATATATATATATATATACTGCCAGTAATATCATATATAGCCTCATGAAGGTGAGTGACCAGTTGATTAAGGAGGAGGGTTAGGGAAAATAATTTTTTAAAAGGCAGAGGGGACTGACAAAAGTTAAGGAAACATGTATATATGTTGAGTGGGGGATGGAAAAATTGACAGGAAGTAACATTTTCCTTTTTCAGTGGTACACATGCTGGTTTGATATCTAAGCAATTTCTTTGTTTTTACTTTTTTGTATGTAAGTAGCAGGCAATGGGAATAATAACTATCTAAGAATAGGAATAAGAATGTATATTTTAATTCTGGGCCTGTGTCTGCAAAATCCTGCCTGGGAGATTTGGTTAGATTTTCCTCCCACTTTCTTCAGTTTCCAACAACCCACAAACGCCAGGAGGCTAAGGTTGAATTTTGGTAGTTTCGGAAGTTACTTAGGAAAATGAAACAAGTGGGTATAAGTGAAAGATAGCCAGCAATCTCAAAAGCACAAATGTAAATGGTACATGTCTTTTGGTTCTCTAACAAATGTACCATAGACAATGTATTGAGTTTTGCAGCCCATCCCTGATATAAGAACAAACACTCCTATTTTTTAATAGGAGCTCTCACTTTTTAAATTTGAGCTCTCACCTTATAAGAGCTCTTTGTTTTTATTTGAGCTCTCACTTTATAATGTGCTTAAATCTAAAAGATGACAAGAAATAGTCTTTTTTTCCCCAACCCCTTCCAGATACAACTATTCTTACACCAATTTGACTTTAGAAAGTCATTAAGTTATGCAAAAGTCATTCAAATACCACTTGCAGTTTGCCTACATTTTTGTTATCAAACCTAATTCTTTGGATATGTGTGAAAAAAAAAAGAATTTTTAAGATTCCGTCTTTCTCTTTCTCCTTTATTGCAGGATTTAATGGAGACCAACACAGCATAGGAATTCTCCTTCTTCAGAGGCAGTTCAAACTTGGTTCTCAAGTTAAAATAAGTGTATGGTGTTCGAGTTTGCATCTTGTGGTAGTTCTGTACAACTGTAGCATCAAATGCCTGCATATTTTGGCATGGCTCACAGGCTGCCTGAACTGGATTCAGATGACAGGCTGCAAAACAGCCTCACATAACATCTGCTTATGCTGTGCCTCTGCTTTAAGCAATTGCCGTTTCTTTGTCTATCTAAGTAATTAATTCTAAATTATACAATGAGACCATCAAGCCTTGTCAGTTCCTCCCTTGCGACTTCCCTCACTTCATCCCTTCCTTCCTATTGCCCCTCCCACACTGACAGTCATCACGGCTAACACTAGACTAGTACTACAGTCTCCTACCGCTGCCTGCATCTATCATCCCCGCAGCCAGTGCTGCCAAAACAGTATTCCTGAATTACCTCCTGATGCACCACGTTCCTTCATTTAAAACAAAACCCAAAACAAATCAACCCTTCAATGGCTCCCTATCTGCCAAAAAAAGTCGAACAGTTTAGCCTCATATTTAAGACCTTTCGTAACCTGGCTCCGGTCTAGCATTCCCACTGTAACCATCCTACTTCCTTTCGCTCTGAAAAACGAGTCTATTCAGCAGCCCCTGCCGTCCCCCAACACACATACACACGCACCCCTTCTTTTTCTGTTTCCAAGGCTTTGCTCACTGCAGGCTCTGCCTGGAGCGCCCCCACCACTGCCCTTCCTGTGCCTGGTCAAGTACTACTTGCCTTTCAGAGCCAAATCCCACATCTTCTCTTCCTTGTCTACCAAAGGTAGAAATGTTTTCTTTGGCCTCTGTATTACTAGTGCTTTACAAATAACCCACTTGGTATTTCTTCTGATGCATTGTACTGTTAGCTAGTTTTGTCTGTGCTCTTTTCACTAGATTGTACCCAAGGATACAAACTGGACTATCTGGTGACCTTCTGCTACTGCTTCATTCTTTGGCTCAGTGCTGTGTGCACAACAGAGAATTAGTACATATTTGACTTAATAAATGGTTAAAGATATTATTTATTTACCCATTCAACAAATATTCATTAAATACCTAATATATACAAGGCACTATTACAGGCTCTAGGAAAATATAAATTAAAATTCATGAGACTTACTACATTCTAGTGGAAGAGAAATAGAATTTTTAAAAAGTAAGCTATACATAATAAGGTACTAATAGAGAAAAATAGAGCAGGGAAGGAAAACTAGGAGTATAAGGTGGGGGTATGATTTTAAATAGAACGATCATGGAAGGCCTCTCTCAGAAAATGACATCTGAGCAAACATTTGAATGAGGTGAGGGAGCAAAGTATGAAGATATATGGAAGAAAAACCTTCCAGGCAGAGGAAGAGCAAGAGAAAGACTCCGAGGCAGGAGAGTGCCTGGTTTATTCAGAGAAGAACGAAGAGGACAATGTGGGGCGAGGAAGGAGGAAAGCTGGAGAAAGAAGGGAGAAGCAGCAATAGGAGCTAGGCTGGGGACAGCTTGAGAGCCATGCAATGGGGAGCAGAGGGTGACACATCTGATCTGAGTTTGACAAGATTGATTTGGATGTTCTTGGAGAACTGGCAGATGGGGACGACAAGGAGAGAGGCAGGAAGATCAGCACGGAGGTAACATAATTAATTAGGTGAGAGGCGATGGGTATTTGGACCAGGATGGTGGCAGGTGGCCACAAGTAGTCTGATTCTGGATATATTTTGAAGGCAGATCTGCTGGGATTTGCTGATGGATTAGACGTGGGATATGAGGGAAAGAGGAATCAAGGACAACTCCATGAATGCGGCACCATTTATGGCATGGGATACACTTGGGGGGAACAAGTTTTAGGGGAGAACATTTCAGATATCAGAAATGTTAAGTTAGAGTAAGGAATGGGGAGACTGAGTAAGCTGTTAGATACAGGTGTCTAGAGTTCAGGAGAGAAGACAAGACTGAAAACAAAATTTGGGGAGTTGTCAGTGTACAGATGGTATTTAAAGCTATGGGACTAGATGAGGGAGAAAGTGTAGACGAAGACAGGGTCCAAGGACTAAACCCTTAGGGCACCTCTAGGAACCAGCAAGGGAGACTGAGAAGGAGCAGCAAGGAGGAGAATGATAATGTTGGTATGTTGAGAACACACTGAGCACTTAAGAGAACAATTCCTGTTCGTGAGATACCGGGCACTGATTTAACTGAGACTATGGCAGGCTAAGGGAGAGAATTCATTTTCCCCACTCACATCGCAGCTGTGGTTAGGTAAACTTTAGGCAGAGGCTACTAAGATAAGCAAGGATATAATACAACTTTCTGTAAAAAGTAAAATTTCAATAACACAGTATTGAGTGAGTTCTATTTTCTACCCCCAAAAACTACAGTGATAACCAAGTTAAAGCAGGGTTCCTCAACTATGGCATTCTTGACATTATAGGCCAGATAATTCTTTATTGTGGGGGGCTGTGCTGTGCATTATGGGATGTTTAGCAGCATCCACTAGATGCCAGTAGAAGACCACCTCCAATTGCCCCATTATCAAAACCAAAAATGTCTCCAAAAATTGCCAAATGTCCTCTGGGGGACAAAATCTTTCCCAGCTGAGACCCACTGAGTTAGAGAAAGCTGTCAAGAAAAGCCAACTCCTAAATGTACTTTAAGCACCGTTGCTGCCAAATACATATACCCATTAATTTCTGCTGATAATCTGTACTTTGGAAGGTTCTAATTATATTCACTACCCAGAGTGAAGAAAGAAGGCAATTAGCTCAAACTATCATAAAAAATTCACTTCTAGTTTTTTCAGCGTAAAAGACACTCCCCGAGTCTACCCAGTTCAAAAATGACCATTTCTGAACACCCATGATCACAGCAGCACTACTCACAGTAGCCAAGAGGTGGAAACAATCCAGTGTCCATCAAAAGATGAATGCGTAAACAAAATGTGGTGTATACGTACAATGGAACATCATTCAGCCTTAAAAGGAAGGAGGTTCTGACACGTGCCACGCCGTGGATGAATCTTGAGGACGTTGTGCTAAGTCAAATAAGCCAGTCACAAAAAGACAAATGCTGTATGATTCTATTTTTATGAAGTATCTAGAGTAGTCAAATTCATAAGAAAGAAAGTAAATGATGGTTGCCAGGGGCTGGAGGGGAGGGGGAAATGGAGAGTTGTTGTTTAATGAGTACAGAATTTCAGTTTTATCAGATGAGAAAGTGCTAGAGATTGGTTGTCCAACAATGTGAATATACTTAACACTACTGAACTATATAATCAGAAATGGTTAAGATGGTAAATTTTACATTATGTGTACGACTGGAAAAAAAAAGAGTGTAGCTCTGGAGTCAGACCACCAGGATTCAAATACTGGCAAAATGCCCAGTAGGGGTACCTGGTTCACAGTAAGCGCTCAATAAACATTAGTCACTAATTATAAATTAGCATTTTAACTGGTATTATACCAAGTCTGTGTGCATGGTCTGTCTGCAGCCATGATTGACAGTTATATATGACTCTGATTATGACAGCAGTTATAAATAAAGGTGGGTAGGAAAAAAATGACTATTTCTCATAATAAAATCATTTTGCTAACTGAATATCATTAAGTTCAAAACAAGGTTAATCTCTTTCCCCTCAAAATTAGATCTTCTACTATGGATTTATCATGTCTCCTACGCTAAAGATTCAGACTCTTTTTGTATTATATTTTTCAAACCTTTAAAAAACTTTTAAACTTTTTAAATTTATTTGTGTGTATGCAAATATACACTATTTTTCCCTTAAAACAACCAACAATCCATTCGATATGTTATCCTATTTATAAAAAGGTTTTTCTTTCATTAGTGATTCTAACAATTACCTGCAGAGTCCACACTATCTCCAATTCTGACTCTCATTCATTTCCTTCCTAACATATAGGCTCAAATGGCGCCTAATTTTTTTTTTTTTTTGAAACAGCGTCTCACTCTCTTGCCCAGGCTGGAGTGCAGCATCATCATCATAGCTCACTGCAACCTCAAACTGCTGGGCTCAAGTAATCCTCCTGCCTCAGCCTCCCAATTAGCTGGGACTACAGGTGTACACCATCACACCCAGCTAATTTTTCTATTTTTTGTAGAGACGGGGGTCTCGTTCTTGCTCAGGATGGTCTCAAACTCCTGACCTCAAGCAGTCTTCCCACCTTGGCCTCCCAGAGTGCTAGGATTACAGGCATGAACCACCATGCCCAGCCAGCACCTAATTTTAATAGCCTTATTTGAGTTTAGACAGATAAGAAAAAGAAATACCAAAACAAAACAGAAAATTTAAAGCAACAGAAAGTGAACAAGAGAAAACTTACCTGTCCACTTTTGGTGACAAGCAAGAAGAATATTAGGGACTAAGTTTGTAGCTCTGAAAGGCAAGCTCATTAGTCCATCAGGATAGAAAATGAGTACTCATTCAGTAAGATCAAATCCACAGAAGAATGCAAGCACCAAGAGTGGGGAGTAGGGAGGCGAAATGTCTAACCTGCATGGGATTAATCTTCACTGAGCGTTCGAAGCATTCCACACACTCTTGAAACTCCTTGTTCCGAAGATGAAGGAGGGCTTTGGAGCGCTGAGCACGGGCACTGCGGTGCCGGGACAACTCCCAGGCCTTGTCATAGCAAGAGTGGTCTCCAAGGACATCTCCAAGCAAGCAGTATAAACTTGGCGTTTCTTTTTTCTCCAGCTCTTGCCTAAGGATTTCTTCTGCCTAGAAACCACAGAAATAATGAAACTGCTTAATAGTGACTAATGGCTATTTTTTTGCACATATACTTCTTTTATTTCATACAATCCAAACTCTAATTTTGAATGTTTGAAATGACTTGCTTATTTCATAAAGCTAGGACATGGGCTGAATAAGAGAGGACCAACAGAAAACAAATACAGGCATATCTCGGAGACACTGCAGGTTGGGTTCAGACCACCACACAAAGCAAACATCACAATAAAGCAAGTCACACAGAGTTTTTCTCAGTGCATATAAAAGTTGTGTTAACACTATACTGTAGGTCTCTTAAGTGTGAAATAGCATTACATCTAAAAAATTTACATACCGTAATTTAAAAATACTGTTAAAAAATGCTGACACAGAGACATGAAGTGAACACATGCTGTTGGAAAAATGGCACCAACAGACCTGCTCAACATAGCATTGCCACAAACCTTCAATTTGTAAAAATAATGCAGTATCTGTGAAGCGCAATAAAGCAAAGCACAATAAAAAGAGGTATGCCTCTATGGTACAAGTAAAAGAGAAGAACAAGAATAAGAGGCGAATGCTGCTTTACTGGCTCTCTGGGAATCCTTAAGGAAAGGCACTGGGGAGAGGCTTACTTCACGGTATCAGGTGGATCCATTTGGTGTCCCAGTTCCTGCTCCAGGTGTCACCACTATGACCATTTGTTAGAGCAGCGCCTTTAATTCACCTCTACCCAGCAACAATGAAAAGTGTTTTTCCTTTTTTAAAATGGTATGGTTGGGGAGCCTAGGATTGCTGAGAAATTTATAAAAGAAGGGGGAGGGTACAATGTAATGGGCATTGCTAAAAATCTACCTCTTAACCAAACTACATCTTACCTCACAGAGAAAACCTGCCACCACTAGACCTGACTCTAGAGGAGAGCAAGAAGCACAGTAGTGCTCTACTTTGCATGCTCACATGCACACTTTCATGTAAACAGCAGTGGTGTTGCCCACAATGCTAAGATGATGTCATCCACTGCCAAAATGGACGTAGATATCCAGGAAAGCCATCCTTTAGTCGCTAAAATGAGGCTTTAAAGTCCTTAACATACATAAGGTGGCAATCTGCAAGTCTGTATATTTGATTTTCTTTAGGTTGGACATATCTATAATTCTTAGGCAGTCTAATTTTTGTGAAATGTTTTAAAAGAGGGCTGTGCTTCCAAAAAATGTCTTTAAATGTTGGTGTTTCTGTATTTCTGATACAGCATGGGTTATCTATATGCTTTTAGACCTAGTCTGAAAATAGAACCAGAATTTATAAAAGTTTCTAAGGGAAAATAATTCTAAGTCCCAAATAGCCAAAAACAAACATTAAGTTTCAGAATATAATTGATGTAATTCCTCTATTCACACGTAATACAATACTTATTAATATTAGTGTTTCTAACCAAAACTCTACACAGTCACCTATAAAGAGATGTATTCAACCAAAGTTATGTATAACAGACTGTAGCTGCGGCAGAATTTTTGCTGAAAGGATCCTACAGTGTGACTGAAGGCATTTCTCTTGACAGCCTGGCACTGACGGTATGGATTCCCACACCATCCCAGAAATTCGGAAGGCTAATTCAACTTAATAAATTCCTTTCTGCTTTGGGCAGTTTCAGTGGATTCTGTGGTCCGCAATTAAACAATGACCATTATAGTAACTGGGTACAGAAGTGACTGTGGGCAATGTATCCCTGGAGGAAATGGAAATTTGTGATTGGTGTCTGATCTGGTTGAATTTGAAGACAGACTGTTAGTGATGAGGAGGGGTGAAACACTGGTAGTCCATGGCATCCAGTGATGAAAGAATTGCTTATACTATCATCTGTGGTAACTTAGACTAAAGCACTGACCTAATGCAAGGCTTCGTGTATTGAGGGATAGGACATTATGAGGGGATACAACAACTGTGAGGTAAGTTGGCTGCTTCCAAGTTCACTGGACAGCTCAAAGAAAAAAAATGACACTCAGTATTTCAAATCTTCAAGGTCAGAGAAACAGGGAATTTCTATGATTATCTAAAATAATTTATTTTCCTGTTCCTGCAGGATTGCTGAAATACAACATAGGATGAATCCACTTTCACTAGTTCTATGTGAAAGTTAAGGCATTTCATTGGATTAATCAAATAGGCTTTAGTCTTCCATTTTATTTCCTCTATTGGCTTTTAGCTATACATCATTTTATTATTCTTTCCTGATTGCTCTGGGTGAGCCTGGGACTATGGTAAAAGTAACACTATGTGACTTTCAAAGCTGGGTCATAAAAGGCCATTCAGCTTCTGCTTCGTTCTCTTGGAATACTCGTGTAGAGCCCTGAACTGCCATGTGAGTAGTCCTACTGCTCCGAGGCCACACTGTACAGAAGCCCAAGCTAATTCATGCAGAGAAATCACACGATTAGATGAGGAGAGAGAGTTTTCCAGCCAGTCCCCGGCTATCCCAGTCCCTGCTGTCCCAGCTCCAGCCACCATCTGAGTGCAAGGGCATGAGGGATCCCAAGCCACTGTCCAGTCAAGCTCTTCCTGAATTCCTGTTCCACACAAACCACGAGACAGAAACAAACGACTGGTGTTTGTTTTAAGCCACTGTTTTGAGTAGGTTTTGTTACATAGCAATAATAACTGCAACAGCTGTTTAAAGCAAGAGGGTAGATCTAGTACCAGTTACTTCACCCTGGCTAGGAGCAGAAGAAGGCATTGATTGTGAAAGCAAGATCCAAGAATTTAAACGGGGACATGTGGGATGACTCAAATAATAGAAACACCCTAAAAGCCACAGAGTTCCTGTACCAGCAGAGGCAGCCCTCCTCTATCCAACAGACTGGTGCTACCTTGCTTAAAGATACTACCATGACTGCTCCCTTCCATCCCTCATTACCTCCAGACACATAAATAAACCTACACTTAAAATCTTGCTTGTTCCGTTAAAAGAACAGCCAGATTTTGTTAATTTATAGAGGGAAAACCTTGGGACCATGTAGTAAAAGAGATTCTAACAGTGCTAGACCAGAGAGAAAAAGGATCATAATTTAAATTGGGCTAAATTTAGATACTCATCAGAAATTTTTGATTCACAGTGCTAACTCAAGCAGCTGGGGATGATTCTAAATTATTTGCTCAACTGCTTGACTAAAACCTGGACTCAAATGTGGCCAAAACTAAACAAAGTTGAGATGCCAGAAATTCCTTGGTGTAATGTGAAGGAAGGAATCCAACAACTTAGAACAAAAAGGCTGTTGTTAATTTATCAACCTGCTCACCCACCCCTAACTATGTCCCCCAAGAGGGCCCAGGGGATATTCCCTTCACCTTGGCTTAGAGAAATACATTGTATATGGGAGAACCAGTATTTTTGAAAAGTGCTATAGCAGATGTCCTGTGTAAGCTGGGGAAAAACTCGGAGATCCTTCTGTTGAAATGGGCTTCCTGATTTCAATGGGGATGATTAGAACCCAGCATGGTAGAGACTTGCTGATAGCACTGAACCTGGAAGCAACATAAACACAGTTATTTGCAATAAGCACGGCCAGACTGATAATTAGAATGGTTGGAATAGCATGGATCTTAAGTGGTAACTGACAATCATGAAGCTTCGGTACCAAATTAGATGGGCAGCCAATGAAGTTCAAACTCGATCTGTTCAACATTAAAAAAAGAAAAAATAAAACTAGGTTTGGAGACCAGACACCTGACATGTGTCTCCATGTTAAGACTTTTTCTCTCACTCAATTCCTATACTGGAGTCACTTCATAGACTCAGAGCCTCTTAAATAAAAATTAAGAAGAAGCCAATACCATTGAGGAAGAACCTGCAATAACATAAAAAGTACATAACTATAACTCTTTTTCCTTAGTCTTCTCCAAAGAAAGTAAAGGTAAACATTTGCCATGTAATTGCACTGTGGGGAAAAAGAAAGGCCTCATCTTTTTAGAGTTAGCTCTTAGTTAATGCTAATCCTTTAGGACCCAGAACATCACTGTGATGAGTGAGTTAGTTTATGGTAGTCAGTCCATCCCCGGTAGGCCTCATAAGTCTCTGAACCCACCCACTGGTTACTTCCCTAGCTCCTGAATACAGAGTGAATTAGATACATATATTGAGCAACCTACCCAGTTAAACTGAGCAGAACACAAATGGGTCCTGGAAAATGTCATGGATTATTACAAACTTAATACAGTGGTGGCTCTAATTATAGCTACTGTTCCAGACATGATCTCGTTACTGGAGCAAATCATCATATGGGAAGCAGGGTACTGACAGATACAGCAAACATACTTTTCCCTACCCAATAACCAGCTAATACCAGATGCAGTGGCCTTTCACAAGCATAGGAAGTACATTTGTCCTATCTTGCCTTAGAATTACATGGACTTCATGATATAATTAGTTTGCAAGGACCTTGATTATCTCACCATCTTATGACCTTGATGACACCACGCTAATAAAACTCAAGAAACTAAAATAAAAAATTGTATGCCCTTGTCAGCCAAACACCAGCTGGAAATGATCATATACTTGATACTGTAACTTGTTATTAAGAAAATGTTCAATTTACAAAAAAATTCACTTGCTGCATTACTTCTAAGAAACGCATCTAAAGCAAGGTTTGTAAATTAAATGTTTAATTTTATATGCTCTAAGAATGCTTCAATATCTAAACCTCTTTTGAAGAAACTTTTTAAAGTTTCCCCCATGTCATAAACTCCTCTTCAACTGTGTAACACAGCCTACAGAATACTCTGTACCTGCTAGTAGGTTGCTACTTTCCAGATAAATAAATTTCCAAGGTAAAGAGCTAAATCCTTGCGTAGTCGTATGTACTGAATTATGTTACATCAACTTGCTTAAACTGGAAATTGTATTTCCTAAAATCCCTTTTCCTTCCAATTTCATGTTAGAATCGGCCAGAGGGGAACTTGTTGGGGATTTGAAAAGCAAAAGTGAAGCAATAGCCTTTACTCTTAGGAAGCTGTCATGGTCAAATACGGTGTCAAACGAGATGCGGAGGCATTCTGCAGATGCCAGCTTGTCTTCCCAATTGCTGGCCCTCCTGACCAACAGCAATCCCAGCCGGCATGAGACTTTTGCTGTGGACTCACAGGGCTGGCAGCTATATAAACACAATGGCTTTTCATAGTCCTCTCCACAAGCTCCCTCTCCATGGCCCCATTATAATGGCTGAAAGTACTTAGTATCTTGAATTTCTCTGTAAGTGCTGACTTATCTATTTGTGCCAATGCTTCAAGTGGACTGGTAAATGATTCCTTCCTTCCTTGATCCTCTGACTCCCTTTCTGATGCCTTCATTTCTCTAGCTCTTTTCACATTTACGTAAGGTCTAATTCCTTCAGTAAACCCCTTTTCCCCAAAAATACTCAAAGTGGCTCTGCTTCTATAAATAAAGTAAGCCTGAGTGATACAATCTTTTTTTCCTTTTAAGCTTTTTATGTTTCCTTCCACTTGACAATGGTTTAGAGGTTACTTTTTATCCAGTTCATTGTTAAATGTGCTACCTTGCTTAATCTCTATAGTGATTCTAACAGGTAGATATTAATATGTTCATTTTTGAGATAAGGAAATAAAAGCTTAGATTTCTGGGTCAACTGGTCAACCCCATACCAAAAGATACTAAGCTGAAAAGCAGACCTGATTCCAGGTTCGATATTATTCCACAGGTGGATGTTAGCAAAAATGGGGATGTGTAAGTACATCTGAAAATTCCCTCTCTCATAAAAGCAACCAGAAAACTGGCCAAAAGTGTTAGAACCAACTTTTTCAGTGCTCTGAAAATTTACCAAAGACTTGCACTAATATAGCGAGTATTTATTCAGGAGAAATGGCTAAATCTTGGAAGAAACAGCAAACTTTGAAGCATTTTAACTTGTACCACTCCTATCCCCTCTTCTCCAGTTCTATAGTAGGCTTCGAAACCAACAGTCTACAATCATGGTGAAAACTAGTGGCCTGGCATCCACCAGAAGGAGCACAATGGGTTTGGAACACCTTTAAGCTGTATTCCCAGAAAATTGTGATTATGTGCCCAGTCTGGTGGTTCCCTGGAAGAACGCACTTCCAAGGCTGTCTTTATTTAGCCTAATTCTGAGCTTGTCCAGTGAAAAGCCCTTGTCAAAAACAATTACAGACAAATGATTAATTTCACAGCTGCCTGAGATGGTAAATAACAGTTAGGGCAAACAATAGGCTATCCAAAAAGCTTAAAAGGAAAAAGGGGAAATGAGATATAAACAGAAGCTTTGAAAAGCTCCAACATATTCCTGGGAATCTAGAAGGCCATGCATGTGTAGGACCATGCACATGCCCAGAGCTATGTACATGCCCAAGGATGGACACATGCTCAGGAAAGACCTGAGAAGGTCCTAAGCTTTCACCTCAGGCTGACCTTGAGGCTCTGCATGGGCAGGAAGTGAAGACTAAGGCAGAGTTATAGACAGCCTTGTTGACTGTTGAAAGCAAGCCCCAACACATGCAAGAAACGCACTGGTAAAGAATGGGGGTCTTACTAATTCAGGCATTTAAGGAATTTTCTGTCTAATCATTAACTGACCATTAAGCTAACCAACCTGAAACTTCAGTGGCTAGACATGACAAATAATACTAATTTTACAGAATTAGTCCAGAAATGTCACTAAATAAACAAAAATCAACAATCAGATTTCCAGAGTTGCTACATTATACAAAATGTCCAATTTTCGGCAGAAAATTAAAAAACATGCAAAGAACAAAGTATGGCCTTTATAAAGAAAAAAGCAATCAAAAGAAACTATCTCTGAGGATCCCCAATATTGGACTTACTAGACAAAGACTTAAAGTCAGCTGTTTTAAATAATCCCTAGTATGAGTGCTAAGAATATAACTTTAGTACAAGAGATGGCAATTGAAATGGTACACTAGAAAATATCTATTAATATTTAAAGTATCTATTTAACCAAAAAGAAGGCAGTAATGAGGATATAAGGAAACAAAAAAGACATGACATGTAGAAAACAAATAGCAAAATGACAGACCTAAATCCTACAAAATCAGTAATTAAATGTAAAGAGATTAAATATTCCAATTAAAGGCAGAGCTTGATAGGATAAAAAAGGATCCAACTAAAAGCAGTGTACAAAAGACACTTTAGATTCAAACACACAAATAGGCTGAACATAAAAAAAAAAGAAAGGGAAGAAGATACATTATGTAAACAGTAGCCAAAAGAAAGCTGGAGGAGCTACATTCAGTCAGAAAAAATATACCTTAAGACAAAAATTGTTACTAGAACAAAGAAAGCCATATATTATGATAAAATGTTCACTCCATCAAGAAGATACGACAATTATAAGTATACATCCACCTAACGACAGAGCCAAAAGTTACATGAAGCAAAAACTAACAAACTGAAAGGAGAAACAGACAATACAACAATAGTATTTGGAAACTTCAATACTTAACTTTCAAAAGTGGATATAATAACTATACAAATGATATAAACGGAAGACTTGAATATTGTTATAAACCAACTAGACCTTACAGAGATCAAAAGAACACTCTACCCAACAACAGCAGAATACACAGTCTCCTCAAGTGCATATAAACATTCTCCATGTTGTTGGGCCATAAAACAAGTCTTGTTAAATGTGAAAGCACTTATGTCATACAAAGTATGTTCTCTAGTAACAATGGAATAGAATTAGTAATAGAAATCAATAACAAAAGGAAATTTGGGGAATCACAAATATGTGAAAATTACACAATATACTCTTAAATAATCAATGAGAGAAAGAAGAAATTACAGCAACGTTAAAAACACTTTGAGATGAATAGAGGGAAATTTATAGCTATAAATGCCTACATTGAAAAAGAAGAAAGATCTCAAATCAATAATCTAATCTTCCACGATAAGAAACTAGAAAAAGAACACCAAATTAATCACCAAGCCAGCAGAAGAAAGGAAATAATAAAAATTATATAAAGAAACAGATGATAGAAAAACAATAGAGAAAATCAACAAACCAAAAGTCGATTCTTTAGAATCAAATTACTAAAATTAGAAAGAGGAGATATTGCTACCAACCTTATGGAAATAAAAGGGACTATAAGGGAATACTACATTCCACAGGTACCCTATACTAAAAATAGAATCCAAGGCTCAGAACATCAAATCATACCCTCAAAACATCTGCTTGATTAAAAAACATCATTCTACAAATATTTATTCTACTTCTAACTAAACTATATTATAGACTATGAAGATTCACCAGAGTTCAAAACCCAGTGGTTTGTAACCTTTGCAAAAGAAGACGAAATAAATATACATGGTCCCCAATTTACAATGGGTCGATATACAATCTTTTGAATTTACAACTGTGCAAAAACAATATGAATTCAGTAGAAACTGTACTTTAAGTATGCATACAATCATTCTATTTTTCACTTTCAATATAGTATTCAGTAAATTACATGAGATATTCAACACTTCATCACAAAATAGGTTTTGTGTTAGATGATTTTGCTCAACTGTAAGCTAACATAAGTGTTTTGAGCACTTTAAGAGAGGCTAGGCTAAACTGTGATGTTTGGTTGGTTAGGTGGATTAAATGCATTTTCGATTTATAATATTTTCAATTTATGATGGGTTTATTGGGAGGTAGCCCCATTGTAAGTCGAGGAGCATCTGTATAAAAATTAAATATTAAATACCCCCTAAATCTACTGAAATGAGAATAGAATAGAATAAAATAAAATAAAATAAAATAAAATAAAATAAAATAAACCACTGTGTAAGGCAAACAAAATGCCTCTTTGGCCTATATTTACCCATAAGCTGCCAGTTTGCAACTTCGGATTCAGATCATTAAACTCCTACCCTAGAGTGGACATAAGTCGCTTTTTCCTGCTCAGCATCCCTTCCCTGATCTTCTGACAATGGAACTCCTCTTCCCTGAGAGGAACCCATTCCATGTGTGGTTCAGGCAGGACCTGCCAGAGCGAGGGCACAAGACTCAGGCCCTTCAGTCTTCCACAAAACCTTTCTTTTAGAGAGATGGAATCAATTATATTTTTCCACTGGGATTACTAAGCTTGAACTTCCTGTGGCCATCATGTCTCCTTCATGGAGAGAGCTATAAAGTCCTGAGGATATCACCTGAGCCTGGTCTACTAGAATTTTCAGTTGCATAAACCAATAAATTTCCTTTTTTGCCTAAGCTAGTATGTGTTAATTCACTTATAACCAAAGAGTTCTAACACATCCCTAGAAAACTGTATTGCATGATCCATTCTACAGACTTTCAACTACAAGAAGATCTGTAAGGATACAGGTGCTTTTAGGCAGAAAGATAATCCAAATGCCAGTCTACTTACTAAATGTATGATCATGAACAAGTTAAACTAATATTTCAAAAGTGTGCTCTTCCTTTGTTGCTTGCCTACCTCAGAGAGGTTGAAAGAACTAGATGTGAAATGTACCTAGCATTTTGTCAGGCACACAGTAAGCCCTAAACGAATGTTTGTCTTCTTACATAACTCTCTCCATGGCAAAACCACATTGGAAAGTGAGATGCTTGAGGTTGCACTATTGGGGAGGAGAAAAAGACCTGAAATAGCTTCTAGGAACATTAAAATTTTCCATAAATAATCACACTGTTCAACTGTATACAGTTTCTCCAAAGACAGAAGAATTGCTGTTGTCAATTGTTAAGTAGGTGAGTGAATGGGAACTGAGGAAGTGAGGTCAAAGAGAAAAAAGCTAGTGGCAGTAGAATATTAAAGCTAAAGGTTTCTACATAAGGCTAATTTCAAAATCAAAGTGCACAGAAGCACAGTTGTCATCCTAGAAATCTCAGAAAGGAGTCTGTACAAGATACAAACCGAATGGACAACTGCTTTTGAGAAAGACAGCAGAGAGAGAAATATTTAGCTGTAAATATGAGGCCCAAACAAAATTTGGAATCCGTACATACTTTATCTTAGCACTTGTCATATCATACTAAAATATTCTACTCACGTGTATCTGTACTATCAGACTATCAGTGAGGTAACCTTTGTCTGTTACTCATCTTTGGAATACCATTACCCAGCACACACTAGGTACCCTATAAATGTTGGATGAATTCAACTGAAACCAATACTAAAGTCACAAAGGGCTAATGGTATTTTCTAAGGGCCTTCCAAACAGAAATATAAAAGATCCTTCCCATTTGGGAATAAAGAGAAAACTCCTTTTGGGGACATACTTCAGCTGAAATCAACATTGACTACCACTATATGACTAAATTAGGACAGATCTAACAACAATTTGTCCTAGTGAATAGAGAGGTCCTATAGCAGAACCAGAATTTCCCAGGCCCTTCTAACCAAGTGATTACACCTAGAAAGCAACCCTTCCTAAGACTAAAACCACCAAGACGCAAAACTGATGGCCTGAAAGGAGATTCTGAGTGTCTGAGGGGTTCCCCACCCTGGTGGCATACCTTTTGATCAAATGGTGCAGCATTGAGAGGTAACTGAGAACTTCAGATACACACAAGCAAAGAGGTTAATATACTGAAAACATGCCACACTGGGACGCACTAACATTTATGATGATATGTTTTTCTGCAAGTTGTTATATGGGAAATTTGAGATTTGAGGGAGTGAAGACCCTGCCCTAAGCACTACTAGGATTCTAGGAAGCACCTTGTCAGGGACAAGGCCTTGAGTTTTGGGTAAAGAATACAGTTCAGTGAAAGTTAAGTTGAATCTCTAGTGAAAGGTACATAAAACATTTCAGGAACAGTATTCGTACTTGAGTCAGAAGGAATTATCAAAACAAACTGCCTTTTTTGGCTATGATTTGTGCCTTGATTTTGTGAATTAGCAGAAGGAATGAAAATTCTAATGTGTGATAAGAATGATTCTCATCTGACCTTGCATCAGTACAAAGGGAAGGGGAACTGGCAGACCAGCAACTATAGGAAGCCCTCTTGGCAAAAACGGAATGGGAAAAAATGAGCTCTGGACTCAGAGATGGTGCCAATTATAAAGAATGTCTTTGAGGACTACAGAAATGGCAGAATTAGGCTTAACAACTAGAATTTTGCTCTAAAAGGGTGGGGAAAAAAGCACGCTAAGAATTTAAGGGCAAATTATTAGCTGTTTTGGCCACCTGACAATAGCTTTAGGATTTTTTTTTAAGAGTATGTATGTGTATGCACAGAATTCACACAACTTTGGTCATAGTCTAATTCCAGTTTTCTCCCCTGAAGCAGAGTGCAAAAATGGATTCTGATTTATGCTACTATAGAGGCTGGTTCTCAAAGACAGGGAGACTGAGCACTTGAAAGTTGCTTTATTTTTCTGACACCGTGAATAAGGATGCCTGGGGGAGAGCTGAGAGAGCACCAGAGCACGGTCTACACTCACCAGGGACAATCCTTCTAGCAGAAAGGCAGTTTACTCCTAGCCTAAATTCTTGTTCTATGAGCAGCAAATGAGAGATGAAAAGTACAAAACACTTCGCCCCACCCCAGTAGGACACTCCGAGCTAGACTTCTTCTGTGTGGTGGTGCCTACTCCAATTCACTCTCGCACGGAGCCAACTGTTCACTAATTGCTTTTCACATTTACATGTGTGACGATACTGTGCTCTGGCTTGATTTTTCCAAGGACACTTGCCAACATAAATACTCCGGGTCCAAGATAAAACAGAATAATTAAAAACAGGCCTAGTTATCCAATTAGTTGATCATCTCCTATTTGTATTACTAAGTTATAGAGTACTTTCAATTCTTTTGTCTATTTTTCTCATTTTAAGTGAGCACAACAGGTTTTAACTTACAAATCTAATATCTAATTTTTATGGAATTAACAATAACCATGATGGAAGGCAGGTGTGAGGAAAACAGTGCAGCCTTTAAAGGAAAGAAAAGGTCTGAGCTCAAATTCCAAAATCTGCCACTTACTGATGCTAATCAGGAAAGTGATGAAACAATCCACATTTGTAGGTTGTTATGAATAGGATATTTCAATTAAAAATTATTATGTAAAGAAAGTAGTATGTAAGAGGCACTCAAAAACCTGCGTTACACAATAACATGCTCACAGTGTCTTTAGCATTTATTGAGCAAGAATCAAAATTCTTGAAGGTTTGTTCCTATCTTTATTCCTAAAGTTGTAAGGTTAAAAAGGGAGGGGAGAAATCTCATAATTTGTTTTTAGAGAGAGAATAACATGGCAACGGTTGGAGAGGTATTTTCTGCCACATGTAAAGCCATCCATAAGGAGTGTCCTACTTGGAGAGCTGCTTCAATACAATAACCACTCAGTGAACACTCACTACTCATTTATTCAGCAAATATTTCTGAATACTTGCTATATGCCAGGCCTGTGCTAGGTTCTGAGGAAACAGCTGTAAATAATATAGACACAGGTCTGGTTCTTAAACAACTTACATTTAGTAGGTCATATAAGCCAGCAAATGGGACATCAGAGAGGTACTGGGTGCCAGGAGTCCACAGGCGGACACCACCCCCAAATCTGGAAGGGAGGTATCAGGGAAGAATCTCCAGAAAAAGCGATTTTCAAGGAGAAACCTTAAGAATAAGTAGGAGTTAGCTGAAGGAGGGCAAGTATTCTAGATAGACCACAGCATGTACAAAGGTCCTGAGGTGAGAGGCTGGTACAAAGTCAAGAAATTACAAGTAGTTTAGTCCTGCTAACTTCAGGTTCGATCTGGATGAGAGGGTAAGAAGGGAGATGAAGCAGAGACCAAAGAGCAGGTGAGCATACAGCTGGCAATGGAAGCAGGAGCCAGATCATGAAGCCATCTGGAAGCCAGTCACCCTAAAGAGCTCAGGCTTCATCCTAGAAACAAAGGGAAGTTACTGAAGGGTGGGAACGACATGGTCAGATCTGTCTTTGAGAAGACCCCTCTGGCTGTCATGTGGGAAAAGAATCTTTTAAATCATATAAAGAAGCTCTATCTTCGAAGAAAAAGCCTCCAAAACAAAAAGTCCAAACCAAGAGCTAAAAAAAAAAAAAAATCTCAGCTGTTTTAGAAATAAAACATTTACTTGCAACTTAAAGGAGAACTTCTTAAGAGTCCATGTTTACAGTGACCTGCAATGTAGCATAAAAAGGGATATGGTTATGTACTCTCAGGGAAGCCTTGCTTCCTAGAAACAAGAAAAAATAAGAGAGGTCCCCTTATCTCTCCCCAACCCCTCACCCTCTACCCTTACCTCCACGGCCCAGGCAGCTTGTGCCATCTCAGTGTTTATCTCTCATTTAGGAACCAAATTTGCTCAACAAAATAAGAATATGTCCATCAGCTAGGGGAAATTGCTATAAGTGGGCCAGAAAACTTTTAAAAATTAAATGCTAACAGATGAGAACCAGTTCTGATCCCAAGGTCAAGCAAAATTAATCTAAGCTATTTTGCCAATGGTCATTAAATAACAAGAATGTATACAGGTAGTTTCTAAATTAGAAAGTCTGAAACTCTACAACAGCAGGGTGTAAACATGAGCACCAGAACACAATAATTAGAATTAAACATCTCTCCGAATTTGCCTTTTAAAAATAAATTATGCCGTTAAGCATTAAATGCAAGGATTAAAATGTCACAGACTTCTAGTTAAATCAAAATGTGGTGACAACTACTGGCATATAACCAAATACTAAAAGAATCTCAGCTGTTTTAGAAATAAAACATTTGCTCCAACTTGCAGCAAAACTTCTTAAGGTCTATGGTTAAAATGAACTGCAAATACAGCATAAGGAAAACAGGTAAAAGAGATCTTTTACTGGATAAATAAAATGCTAAAATTAACTTTTAAAATCAAGATGGGCGGTTGGCTATAATTCACAAAAAATTTAAGACAAAGTAAATGACTATACATTCCTAAAAATTAAAATATGCACATTTTCTTGACTACTTAGAAATGCAGGCATTTATTATTATAGACAATTCTTACAAGGTCATGTGCAAATTTTTAAAAATAACAATATCACAATTACTTAGGGGGACAGAGTCAAATCCCTTTTCCGAAGAGACTGGATTCATTATATTTTTTTTTCTGCAGTCAGAGAAAGTCTCAACTTTCCATACTTTCTAAAAATAATTAATTTAATATTTCAAAACATGCTTTTGGTATTTGTGATTTACCAACTTGCTTAATTATTTCAAAAATTACTCTTGCAAAAACTACTATATTTTTACATCGTTATTATTTATTTACTTATTGACCAATGTAAAAGTCTATCACAGCAAAGAATGATGCAATGGGAACTACATCAAATTGGAAGTCAAGATATTCATTCATCTATTCATTCCTTTGTTAAACAAACGTCTGAGTACTACTTTAATGCCAGTGGATAGTAAAAAAAAAAATTTAAGCCCCTGTAGAAATATAATAACATAGCTCATCAAATTTGAAATGACACTAATCGTAAGACAAACTTTTAAAGAAAGAAAAAAATGCTTTCAATTATGATCTAACGCCTCTCATTTAATTTTTTTCAATCTATTCAGAAAAATTTGGCAGTTCTTCCTGTCACTGCTTGACATTTTAAATGGCAACCTTTCTTTACAAATCTCAGTACGAAACAAAGCTTCATCTACTTTTGGGTATCTTCCTTTCTTGCATTTGATTGTTGTATTTGATTGTTGCTTTCAAAGAAATGTAAATGGAACTGTAATGATTCCTTCAATGGCAAATGTTTATTTCACTAATACCAAATTTACATCTCTCTACTTTGGTTCTGCCCTTTTCTCTGTATTTAATAACTTTTTGTTTCAATGCCAAATCACAATGAAATCTTTCTGAAGATATTTTAAATAGCAATTAAACACAACACATGCAGTGCTGACACTTTGACTCAATTGAAATGGCACTGAATATAGCTATAACTAAGCTTGCACGTGCACAGGTACTGAAAACCAGATGAGACAGCCACCTGACAGCAATTGGAAGATACCATTAATTGCTAAGTACATTCCTATTTTAGAGATATTAAATTATGAAAAAAATACATCTTTTAGAAACACAGCAGGAATGGCAGCAAACATACAGCACTACAAGGTAAGCACCATTCTGTGTACTTTACATGTAGGTAAATTAAGTAGGTAGATTAAGTGCTTCTAGATGAGGAAGTTGAGGCAAGGAGGGTAAAGTAACTTGCCCAATAGCACAGAGCTAGTACGTGGCCAGGCTAGCATCCGAATCCAGGCAGCGTGAGTCCAGAGGCTATGCTTTTAACCACCATGCCATCCTGCCTCTCAAGTAAATAATAACTAGCTTTGTGAACTGAGGCACATCAGAAGGGAATCCTTTCCTTATCTAGAAAAGGAGGGAGTTATAATGCATAATTATGGAGTTCTTTTCCAGGATTAAAATATTATAATTCTATAATCTTTTACAGTAAAATTTTGCTCCTATGCTGGTTTCTCCTTAAGCCAATACAATTCGAAGACATTCACTGCCATTAACTGGTAAGCAAAAGAAATGGAACTTTCATTATTAGTCTAAAATAGACATACTTAGGAAGATATTCATATTTAAGAAAAACACATACTTGAACCACTATTTCTTTTTTTTTAGGGTGATGGCAAAAAGGCTGACTGTAGGTATAAATGATCCAATTTGTGGGTTTTACTCTGCTTGTGTACTGTACTTAGTCATTTAAAATTCTAATCCAAAGTTGAATGTATGATTTCAATGTGTCAGTTTTTATAGTGACTCATAATGTAGAGAGTCCCTCATTCTTGAAATTCTGTTCATGTATGAGGGGAAAAACAATAGATTGATAACAGATGCAAATATTACAACATATTGCCTCTTGACCCAGTTTAAGGGTGGAATTAAATGTGCATTACACACTTGACAACTCTTCTGCCCCCAGGGCAGAAGGGGGGTCGTCACACCCTTTGGATTTTCTTTTACAGACCAAGCCAACTACTATCCCTGCTAGCTAAGCCCCCTTCAGGCCCACAGCCTCTGATCAACAGGCAGCCCCGTGATAATTAAAGTAATTCCTAATATTTCACATTGAAGTGAAGGAGAAAAGTCAGTAAAGGAAAGAGATCAAAACGCAGAGTCTTCAAAGCTTTTGTTATTCTTTCTTAAATGTCAAATACCATATCAATTTCAGTCTACCTTTCTCTTTTATATACACATTATGCATACATACACATAAAGTAATCTGACCAAACAGAAATAAGAGAAAACATTAAGTTTTCTGGAAAAAAGTGAAAAAAGGAAGATAAGTGAATACTGACAAAAAATGTGCTAAAAAAAACAAGTTACAACATGCTCCAAGAGGGAAGGCTCTCACCAGTACGTAGGATTAGACTATTATTAATACATACCTTCCCATGCTGCCTGGCTCTTTCATAACAAATGACAACATCTTCCCACATTTCTAGCTTCTCAAATATCTGAAGGGCTGAACTGGTACATCCCAACTCAAAGAGCAAACTCGCAAGTTGACGCTAGAAAAATCAAGTTATAATAATTAACACTTCTTAATGTAAAGAGAGATTTCTGTTTCACTTGCAGGTATATCCAATCTGCCTTTTTAAGAGTCTGCTTATTGTAATAAATGTGTAATTTCTAATATTCTACCTCTACTACTCAGGAATTTGTGATAATACAATACTTACCTTTACTTTAGCAAACTTCTTTATAGCGAGGAGTTTAAAAACAATATAGAAACTGTTCGAAATAATCAATATCAAATTTTTTCCAAGAACTCAAAAGAACTTAAAAAGCAAAAATCAATTATTTCTTTCTTACCAAGAGATTCTATACATAACAATCTCTGATTTGTAAAGCTTAGATCCAATAAATCAATTTTTAAAACTCTGAGCAGTCAGTATAGACGACACAAAATCTATGCATTAGCCCCCTTTATGCATATCTCTGGCTCTTTCTCACTCAGGTCTACTTTGATTTATTTTAAGTACATTCTAACAAACTTAGCTCCTAATTTCTCAGTCCCTGGTAAAGAAAAAGGAGCAAATTGGGTTGAGGTCAGTAAGTGTAAACACATTAAAAAAAACAAATATGTTGTGGTTTATAAGTGGCCCATCCTGCAGGAATGGGAAAAAAAAATACATCAGGAAGGTTAAAAAATGTAGGTGAGGTTCTTGAATAAGGTACAATTGCATATTGGTGAGAGCTGTGTTGTTTTCTCTTAAATATGCTTTTACTATTCTTTGCGAATTCAATACATATTTAAGAGTTAAGAAGCAAATTGGTATGGAAGGTCCAAGACTGACAATATTAGAACGTAAAATGAATTATGCCTAAAAATTACAAGCTAATATATTATCAAAATAAATAAGGGGAGTGGTCCAATATATCTGTATCCCATGAAATAAAGGAGAATTTGGCTATTTCAGAGCATATGATTGGATATTTTCGAAAACTGAACATAGCATGTAGGATCTTGAACAAATCTTAGTGCTCATGCAGTGAGTAGTTCCATCTTTTCACTTAACAGATAAAGAAAGTTGGTGACACCCAGATGATATGGCTAGTTAGTGAGCAGAGACTAATTCTCTTTTCATAATAGAGTGCTATTATTTCTTGATATTTAAAATAACACATAAAGATGTGATTACTCCCTATGATGTACGAAAAAGTGATTTAACTTAATGGCTGGGTGTGGTGGCGCATGCCTGTAGTCCTGGCTACTTGGGAGGCTGAGGCGGAAGGATCACTTGAGCTCAGGAGTTTGAGGTTGCAATGACCCATGATGATGCCACTGCACTCTAGCCTGGGCAACAGAGCCAGACCCTGTCTCAAAAAAAAAAAAAAGTGATTTAACTTCTTAATGAAAAAGGATCCCTATCTAACTGCCTAAAGATCCTAAAATACACAGCTTTCTAGAAAGATAAACATTTAGCCTAAATTCTACTTAAACAGTATTTAATGTTCTGTTTCTGTTTAGGAACAGATAAAATGCAACATTCCCAACAGACAGGCTTTGTCATGATAATAGCTCTGAAATGTTTATCTACCACAAACCATGTTATACAAAGCACTTAACAAATTTCACAGATCAGAGTCAAAAACATGCTGAAAAATTCCAGCTGTTAACACCTTCTTGATGAAGAATCTACTCCTTTTGAGATGTACAGCAAAGCATTTTATTTGCTTATGTTTTATTGAGACTCCTTCAATACATGGATTCCAATGTGTAACAAGCCTCCTACTTTACCCTGTGTTTAAGAATATAACCTACTTTAAGAAATCTTATATTAAGGATTCTGAACCATTGAATGGTGGGTTGGCATTTATAATTCTAAGTCACTACCCGTGTGTATACTCCATGACAGAGACAACAGGAAGCTGATTAAAATGACAATAGGTACTAAATCATTTAGAAACTGCTGGCTGACACCATTTGACTCCACTTAACCCCTCTGTGCCATAGCTTCCTCATCTGTAAAATGGGGATAATTTCACAAAATTGTTGCAATAAAATAATGTGTGTGAAATGCAGAACAAAGCGCATGCATTATACTAAATGTACGGTAAAAGTTGGTTGTTATTAGCTTGTATACAACCCAATGAAGAGATAAGGAAAGGAGGTAAACTAGTCTAAAAGTCAGGAAACCAGGGATCTAGTTCACATATAATTGTGTGATCAACACTGGAAAGTTAATTGCACTGGGCCTCAATTTCTCCTCTGTAAAATTAAAAAATTGGACCAGGTGTCTAAGTTATCTTCAGTGTTAAAATTTTATAAAATAGGGGAACCAGATCTATACAGGTGAACTATGTGGACAAGGAGCCAGAATCTCTACCCTGACAAGGGATTTTAAGACCTGCCCTAGGTTTCACACACCCTCAGGAAGAGGAGAGCAGTTAATGGCATCTCGCAACATAAAGTATGTCGAATAAATGCTCTCTTTTACTTTTTGTAAACAATTTAGTCACAAGGTTCATTCTCTGGCAGAAAGTCCTTAATGGACTTTTAAATATAAAAATTTATTTTGAAGCTGGGTATGGTGGTGTGCACCTGTCATCCCAGCTACTCTGGAGGCTAAGGCAGGAGGATTGCTTGAGACTAGGAGTTCAAAGCTATAATGCACCATGATTGCTCCTATGAATGGCCACTGCCCTCCAGCCTGGCAACACTGCAAGACCCCACTTCTTTAAAGAAATTATTTTGAAAATGAAAGCATTTATAGTTTTCCTATTAATTTGTAGGATTCTATTTAATACAGTTTTTAATTCTCTTAAAAAGTTTTATGAACCTAACATTGTTTTAATCAAAACAGCAATTTGACCAGGCAGGTTGGCTCACACCAATAGTCCCAGCTACTGCGGGGGAGTGAGGACTCAGACAGGAGGATCGCTTGAACCAAGGAGTCTGAGGTGACGTCACTGCACTCTACCTGGGGCTACTGACTCTGTCTCAAAAAAAAAAGAAAAAGCAATCTGAAGTAGTTAGCAGTCTCCAGCTAGATATTTTTATTCTTTTCACTGAAATATTTGAAAATTCAAACAAATTTAAATCATTCTTTTCTAACGCATTTACCTTTCTAATGCAAAGTATTTTTCATACCTAATGACAAACAACAAAAATACCTGAATGGCCCAGTGAGGTGGTACTTGACAACAATAGAAAATCTTCAAACGTTCCAATACAGATGTAGTTTCATCTTCAAATTGGTCTGCAAGAGCCTTAACAACATATATCAGAATCAGAATCTATATGTGTAATAACTTTAACAAAGACAAGATTCTTATTGTCAAAGTTATATAAATGCACATACAAATAATAAAGAACTCAAGTCATTTTGATAAGGCGATGTGTGAATTTTTTTCTTGAATTTCTTTAAATGTTTAAAAAACTACAGTTTATCGACACTTATAGAAACATGTACATTAAAAACAGAATAGGAAAACAGTTTTAAAACTAAGATTTCCTATAATAGTTCACTCAAAGAACTAGCCTTATTGATAAGCCTTTTTAGTTTTTCTAAGAAAAACTATTCTTTAGCATATCTATCTCACAACATAATGCCACTTTGATAATGACACTTTCTAATATAAATCAGAGAAAAATTACATGAAGAACTCATCTAGGATTACTTTCTCAGAAATAAAGTGAAAGAAAAAAGTAGGCCTCTAGTCAGAGAGAGCAGGTTCTCTCACTCTTCAGCAACAGAGAGTAAGGCTGGACATTCATTCACACAAGACCATCTGCATGGTGCAGTGGGCAGCTGCAAGCTACATGCATTGAAGAATCCCTCTGATGTATTGAAATTCCTCCATTGGTAGTAAATAATTAAACTCTCAGAAGCTACATCAAGCAGCAGACCAACAAGACCAAGATGGCTGACTCTGAGAAAAGGTACCAGGGCCATCTGCTAAGGGAAAGGCTAGCAGCACTATCTGGTGGCCAAGTGATCACCATCGAAAGAGCTCACATATTCAGCATCAAAGTGAATGCAAACACATTCTGGAATTCCTAGACAAACACATGGACGGCAGCCCCATTACCACACTCATCTTCTCCTGCCTCTTCACTTGCCAATCAGTTTATATTAAGTATACATATTTTTCTGTTACTATATACTTATACCTTCTCTCAACTGTGAATTATCATGATCTTTTTTCTATAATGCATACTCACATTTTCTTTGTTTGCCAGTTGACTAGTTTTCTCAGACCTCTCTTATGAGAATTAGATGTCAGTAATATGCCAACACTAATGTTCTGCTTTTAATACACACATTGGGTTAGGTTGGAGAATGTCCTTGTTGTATTTGAGGATGATTAGGCACCACATTGGCAACTTACTCTCCAAAACTTCAGGATACAAAAGACAGTCACACTGTACTTGCAACTTTTCTGTAAGTTTGAAATTGTTTCAAAGTTTTACAAAATTAATTTTAAAAATGGAATTTTTTTTTAAAAAGTAAAAGAGGTAGCAAGTCCAAATTTGCTCAGAAGAAAGAAAAGGACAGGAATCCACCGTGTCCTTGTAAAAACTTAAGACAAGGAGACCAGTTTCTGAGCAAGAAAACTGCTCCTAAATTGTGGGTTCTCTTTATTATACTAGGTGGGAGATATATTAGTTAGCCTAAGAACGAGCACAAGTAAAATGAGCACAAATGTGAGAAAACATTCACTACACAACACTTCTTTGACAACCCAAGATGTTATTCAACCAAGTCAGTCAGAACAAATTGAGACATAACCAGACTCCTAAACCACCTCATTCAAAATATGTTTAAAGCTTTCTGGACTTACTTCATAGTAACTTAATAGCAAAAAGATTGCATGCTTCTGCCCAAAGCTGTTTAGTTGTGGGAGGGAGGGTTGAGAAGAATAACTTCTGGCTGAATACATATGGTTACAGTACATAAATAAAGAGATCACTGAACTACTTCACGAAAAGGAGGGCAAATTCAAAACAGGGTAGGGGGACAAAAATAACTAGAGCTCATTTAGTAATAACGAAAACAAAAGCAATACTCTCAAATTTCCTTTTACTATAAGACTAATAATATGCAAAAAAAAATTTATTTTCAAACAAAACTCATGTTGTTTGCTGTAGTTACTGCAACCAGCTAAGACATATTAAGTGCTCAGCATTTCCTGATTTATTAATAAACAGATTTATTACATATTTCAGATACTCTCAGATACTTTGGATGATCTTAGGTATCTAAGTGTCTCTGATAGTCTTGGACACTCTTCAAAATGGCAAAGACCACTTGGAGAGAGTGCAGAGAACCAACACTCATTTGAGCTGAATACCATGAATAAGCCCCTGTATAAGAACGTGATTAAGCCACATGCAGGATAAAGATTGAAAACAGAACTATAGCCCATTTTCACTCCTGCACAGAATGAACTTCCTCCTACCTTAGCCATGATAACCATCTAAATAAGATTTATGTACCAATAAAAACTAAGATTATTAAATTAATATACAAAAGTAAGGGGTGATAGGTTTACTGCTATTTGCCCATTTCCTCTACGGGATCCACTGTACTCTTTTTTATTTGCTGATTTACTAAAAATACAGGGTTATTGTTACAGTACATCACTAGGTTTTGCAGAGCAAGATTATTTCTAGAAACTCATTCTGAGATAATTCCATCATATTCAACCAAATCGGAGTCCTTTATAGGAAATGGGAAGCACGGTGCGGACAAGTGAAGTCACTTGGATTCTGTTCTAGATCCATCCTCAAATAGCAAGTCATTTAACCACATTGACATTCATCTATGAGACGATTTTTTAAATGACACTTGTGCTTCCAACTGTCTATGGGTATGGCTTTATCAAGTGTATTTTATTTCGAGTATTTGAGGTTTGTTGGTTAATTTTAGGCACCATTAGCCGAACACAAGTACCGTGTACATTTGTTAGAAGCAAACCAAGTGCCTCAGTAGTCTGGAAGACAATGGTAGAATGGAATGGCATGAAAGTGAAGCCTCAATACTACTGTGTATATTTCTGTGCATAAACATGAACATAAATATGCTCAGTGAGAAAGCTTTGCAAGCTTTCACATAAGCCCAGAAATTTAGGGAAATGGTCTCTAAAGCAGTTGCCCTACCCTTTCACCTACCTATTTTCTCTTTCCAGTTTTTAAATTTCATGAATTTCACACCTGAAAGTCACAGGCACTTGGTCATAAAGTAAAAACTGTATGAGGAGCTGGTCTTTGAGGAAAGATGGTAATGTCAAAAATGGGGGGTGGGCAGCCCAGCGCGGTGGCTCAAGCCTGCAATCCTAGCACTCTGGGAGGCTGAGGCAGGAGGATTGCTTGAGGTCAGGAGCTCGAGACCAGCCTGAACAAGAGTGAGACCTCCATCTCTACTAAAAATAGAAAAAATTAGCTGGGTATGGTGGCTCACCTGTAGTCCCAGCTACTTGGGAGGCTGAGGCAGGAGGATCACTTGAGCCCTGGAGTTTGAGGTTGCTGTGAGCTACAGTGATGCCACAGCACTCTAGCCCAGGCAACAGAGCGTTCTGTCTTCAAAAAAAAAAAAAAAAAAAAAAAAATGAAGGGGGGTAGTGAATAAATATACCCTGAACCAATCATCAAGAGTGGTTTGAAGCAAGACAGAGTCTACTTTGGGAGGGTGACTGAGAGATGTGGATAAATGGAAAAGATAACAAGCAGAGCGTGAGGAGCTCTCTGGGGCACAGTCCAGAGGTGGAGCTGGATACACAAGAGATGATGCCAGCTGCATGGACTACTGTGACATGAGACTGTTTGCAGGTTTTAAAACTCCCTTTTAATATCATTTTTCCCCAAACTCCACTTAAAAAGCATTTATATTTTGAGTGTCCTTTGAGAAAACATATTTGTGCATATGGATCCCCCGACCCCATGCAATAAACAACAACTGCCAATCTTCCAGGAGCCACTGTACCACAGGTCAGGGCATATCTCTATGGAATGGGGGAATAAAAGAATAAAACTCTAGAAAGCAACAATGTACCCTCTTTTTCCAATGCTCTGTTTTCAGTAGAGTAAAAACTTCCCAAAAGAACCAGAGAAGATCAAAACTACATTTTAAAAATAGCCCATAGAGAGTGATTTAGTACATGAGGACAATTCGGAACAAGTTCTGGTATGATTTAGACTTTATTTATGAGCTCGTATCTAAAAGTATGGCACATACATCTCCAAAAGAGCAGAGCTAGTCCCAAAGGAACTGCCCTTTCCCTGAAAGCTATTCATTCTCACTAGCATGATTTCCAAGTGTTTATTGGCTTTCTGAAGAGCCGAGTAGAATTAGCTGATAATCTAAAACGTATGACTGATCATATGCCAAATCACCTTATACTTGCTTTGTTGTGCAATCTTCGTATGTGTGTAGGGGAGAGGATGAGATTTATTATTAAAATATGCACTTAATCAAATATATCCAACAGTTGGGCTGAACAGCTTTCTCTGACAGGAGTCTGCAGGCATTCAGCTGTGATTTACATATAGACTACTCAAGCTAACTGCCACCTCAAACCCCTAAGGCAAGAAAATTTCCACTGGGAAGAGGGAGAATGACAATTAAAATCTGTTAACACACCTAAGTATCAACAACACCATTAAACCTATTGGTAACCCAGTTTTGCCTCATACATAGGAAACTGTAGCTCTATGAGATAAAAATGACTTGCCCAGAGTCACAAAGCCATGAACTACGTGGGCCTGTCTGACTCCAAAGACCAGACTTGGCGGCTTCATTAAAACCTTCTGTCATAACTATGTGGACAATGGTCAGACCTATGGAAACAGAAGACAGCTTCTCATAAAAAAATACTTAGAACTCTGTTAATCATCTTTTTTCCTCCTAAATCCTATAATATGGGAGTCAGGGTGTAACCTGGTCAAGAAGATGCACACTTATTGCCTCTGTCCTAGACACAGACAGAATTTAGGGTGTGGACTGAAAGGAACGGGGTCTACCAACTTATGTGATTCCAGAGTGAAGAGATGAACATAAAGAGGCAGTCCTCAAGGACACCCACATGGATGTCATGGAACACTCCCTTAATCAGCCACACCTTGGGTTAGCGGTTCTACTGTTTGGTTTCAGAACCCCTTTAAACTCTTATAAATTATTGAGGGACTCCAAAGAGTTTTTGTTTCTCTGGGTTATAATCTACCAATATTTATCGCATTAGAAATTTAAACCAAGAAAAATGTAAATGTTTATTAATTCATTTTAAAATAACAGATGTATTACATTAACATAAATAGTATGTTTTACGAAAAATAACTATATTTTCCAAAACAGAAGAAGTCTTGAAAAGTGTGGCATTGTCTTACAATTTTGCAAATCTCTTTAATGTCTGATTTAATAGATGACAGCTAGATTCTCAGATTTGCTTCTGCAGTCGATCTATTGCAATGTGATATTTTGGTTGAAGTTCATGAAGAAAATCTGGTCTCATACAGATACATAGTTGTAAAAGGGAAGAGTATGTTAGGAGCTTTTTCAGTTAATTATGATGTTATTCTTTGATACTACACCAAAATTCAATATATAGCTGTTTCTTAAAGGTTACTTGCAATGCGGAATTTGAAATCCTATCAATGAACTTTTGTCACATTAAATACTCTGTTACATTAAAATTCACTGGTCTAAAATCGAAAAACGAAAATACTCACTGGTCTACCTTGCACTTTAAATGAATCTTTTTTACCCAGGCTTGATTTTTTTTTTAACATCATGCATTGGTCATTTGGATAATAAGCTGACGTTGACACATTTCATATAAAACCAAAAAATTTCATGCATTAATATCACCACCAATTGCATCAGAAAACTCTTGTCCCAATACTTGAAATATTAAGAAGCTATTGCGTTCACAGTTGCAGATTCAAGTTTTCCAAAACTCTCTTTTTTTCTTGAAAGCTCAGAATTATATCATTGCTAACAAATACCAGCAATTGTTTTCCTTGAAGTGGTGAGCTTATTTTATTCATTTCTGAGGAAATTCCTGTCAAATATCCAAATCGAAATACCTACAGTTTGTCTGTCAGTTCTTTCTAGTTAAAATAGTGTTCCAAGGGAAAAACAGAGAGTTCAGCTTTTTCTTGAGACAACCATTGAACTTACGCAAGCAGCACAAGTGTTTTGCATTTCGAATTTCAACACATCGAATATTAAACAGGCATGGTCTCAAGGGTAAAGATAATAAAATAATATTTACTCCTTCATAAGACATTTGTATATAAAAGACTTTTTTTTAAATTATGAATGTGTGATAGTGAACATACAGTGACTACTAGCACAGTCTGGTGTCCCTACCTTGATCTGCACAAAGGGGCAAGCAGTTTGACCCCCGCTACCCCACTGTTTCTGCACCAATATGCAATTATCAACAGAGTGAAAAGGTAAATAATGTCTTAGTCTTATTATAAAGATAGTTTTGACCTACAAACCATACTCTGAGAACTGCTGCCTTAGGATTAGCAGATGTACAAGCTCTCATGCCTTCCCTATACCTCACCCATATCCAACTTTCTCCCAATACTTCTCCCAGCAACCTTGCTCAGTGTTTAAGGAAGTACTTAAAAGTTCTTATGTATTATCTTGTCTTAAGAGATTAGGAAATGAGAGCACAAGTTGGCCTGTTTACAATCTGCAAATATTTTAAAAGTGCAAAGAATAATAAATATTGATTATTTAAACCTGCGTGAATGTTTTAAATTCCTAGCATTATCTTTTCTTTAAAAGTTAAAGTCGTTGAGTCTCATAATCGCTAGATGCTACTTTCCCGAGTAGGTCTCAGTTAAATGCAAAGCACCTGTTCTTAAGAGAGCTCAATTTCAATGGCCCCAGGTACCAGGCCCTCAACACTCAACTCTGGAAATTTCCTGCTGCCACTCTGTCCCCTGTTAAAGCACAGCACAGCTCTGGCCTCCAGAGCTTGGTGAATGCCCTTTTAGTCTCTCTTCTGTGTGTACCTGGGCACGAGACAGAAAAACATCTGGAGCTGCCATAGATTAACAGGCAACCTCTGTTTAAGGCAGTCTTTCCCACACACACCCATAACCATCACCCACACTCCCACCCAGAATCTCTGACAGCTAGGCTGAAGACGTATATTTTAACAAGCGCTCCAGGAGGTGATGTTCATATGTTCAGGCAAGTTTGGAAATGCTGCCTAAGGGTGTTAAGATGTACACAGAATGTTATTGCAGGGAAAACTAAAGCATCAATTCAATCAACATAATCTGACCTTGTCCAAAGAACTTTAAGTTTGCCATCTCTAGAAACTGACTGAAGTTATTATTTGGTGCCTTTGAAAGTGTGCTTTAAGTGGGTGTAATTTTATTCTATCCTATTAATAAGTTCCTTTGCTATTAACTATTTTTTACTTTTCTGTAACTTTCTAGGGTTTTTTACTTTTTACCATCACTAATAAAGTATATGTTGTATGTCACTTGTCCCATTCTGATCCTACTTATCTATGAACTAGTCATTGCATACTTTTTACTACTCTATTATCATGAAGCTCATATCCTGGATTCGGCCTATCAGCGTCCCTCTGGGCAGCCCCCTTTCTTGGCCTTATCAGAAGCTGATTTCACTCATCCATTTGCATGTTCCTTTCCCACACAGTACCACATCCTGATATTGTGTGTGTTCCACTTCCTATCCCTTCCACCTAAATTGTAGGACTTGAGAGGCTAAAATCTACAACCAAAACCTTTCTCACGAAAGCCTCTATTCACTTCTTCCTGCTTATGCTCATTCAACTCCTTTCCTCCAGATTATGCCAAGTCTTGGACTGATATCTTGTTTCCTTTTTAAGCCAGTTCTCCAAGCTTCCTTAGAGCACGGCAGATAAAAGCATGGACTTGGAAATCAGGTAGACCTGGTTTAAATTCTAGCTCAGCTCTAAGACCTCGGGTGAGTCACTTAAACTTTCTACCCCTCCGTTTCTTCATCAGTAAAAATGTATTAATAGATAATGCCTACTTACTAGGATTATTTAGCATCTGGCATATGAATGTTTGGTAAACAAAAGTAATACACACAGTTAATTAAAGCGTAATAACTATATACAGCTCTGTATAAACAGTAGTAACTATAATTATTCTAACAAATAAAAGCACAGCTACAATCATGAGCAAATCCTAATATACTTTTCAATAACTTTCAAATGCATATGCACATGCTTATTAATGCAGGTGAAATACAGAGCTAGAATGGAAAACACATTTTCATATCTCAGGTATTTGAAAAGCTCAATGGCATGACCCAGAATACTACATATGAAGCACTGTAATTATCCCAATGTTTGGATTTCCTAGGTAGTCAGGCTTGCTTTTAATCAGGACCTAAATTTCCCAACCTATAAAGTGAATATAATAATAACGGTCAATATTTATCGAAGACTGACTATGTGCCAGGCACTATTCCAAGCATTTCACGAATATCAGTGCTGGTATGAGGCAGGCGCGCTGCTGTCCCCACTCCACAGATAAGGCAAGTGAAAGTGAAGCACATGAGGTTAGGCAGCTTAACTTTGGCCTTAGCAAGCACATGATCTCTTTTCCTCCTGGATTGTGGAGTCTATGGATAATGAAATCTGCTGCTTTCTGACAAGGACTTCCTGATAACTTCAGAAGGCAGAAAAAAAGCAGAGCTATGAGAATGAGGGTGAGAAAAGAGAGAGAGAGAAAGAGCTGATGATCTGTTTGAGCCCCTGCATGCAGCTATCTCTGAACTGGAATGCCCCTACCCCTCCCAGCTATAATAGCTAATAAATTTCCTTTTCTATGGCCATTTTGAATTGGATTTCTGTCCCTTACAACTAAAAGATTCCTTATTAAGATCTATTTTTAAATTTTACTGAAGCAAAAGTGTCAACAGTCTTGAAAAGCTCTAAACTTCAATCTGTCCATTATAAGCACCTTATATTTAGGATAAGGATGTTCAAAATAAGTATGAAAAGCAAATGTAATTTCTCAAATTTTGAAGCCATACCCACTTGTTAGGCAAGGCAAATACAGCCAAGGCCAGCTTGGATGACTAGCTCATGTCATCCATTCCACCTCCCAGTCCTTCAGTGGCTCCATAATGACAGCTGTATATTCTCCACTCACACAAACAGTTACACATCAAGGTCAATACCACGTCTGACAAATATAATGCATGTGGATGTACTTTCGGGAAGACGATATGTGAAAATATAATCGAGCACATGAATATCCTGAAACACTAAAGCATGGGAGAGAAGTAAGTGGCCAGTTTGTAATATAGAGGAAAAGCTTTATTCCCTGGTATGTTGAGAAATGCAGAATGAACATTTTTCCAGTTAATTAAGAAGTTAATTCATAAACTCCAGTCTCTTATCACTTCTTTTTATAAGCTCAAAGTGTAGTGATTTATTCATTAATTCATCATTTTCTTAGGAAACCCAATAAGAAAAACTGACATGCCTTTATCTCTTTTCCCTTCCCTTAAAAAAAATACAACCAACTAAACTGTGAATTACTAACCTGTGGGAACTGTTAACCTCAATGTGATCATAGTGACTACTCTGTTCCTATTAGCTTTGGCATTGGGGCTTGTTACCGTACTGAAAATTTGGACTGGAATGGTATCAGAAAGGCTGGTCTCTACAGCTCTCAGATTACTGAAGTGCCAGATGAAAATATAGTCTTCAATTTACCTAAGTCTCAATTAGCCCTGCTAATAAGTAGGTATTTCAAAATTCATTTCTTTTCAAACTCAACATTTAGCAAACATCCATTGAGTGCCCATTCTGAGAATATAAAAATAAGTAAAATATAGCACCTGACCCCTCAAAAAGCTCACACACTAGCTGTCAAAGAAAGGTTTCCAAATAAAGCATAATATAATTACTAAATGCTAAAATACAGCTACGAAAATACAGAGTCCAGAAATAAACCATACACATATGGTCAGTTGATTTTTCAACAAAGGTGCCACAAGAAAGAGGAGAGGCCAGTCTGTGGAGAGGAGAGAAAGTGAGGAGGGTTGAAACACTCTGCCTGAAAAATCATGGTGACCCTAAAGTACATTAATTCACATATTAGCCAGGGGACAAAACTGAACTTCTGAAAGCCTTCTCTCATAATTTAGAAGGCAGCTAAGACAGGTCAAAAGCCTGGGGCTGCTGAGGGAAACTTGCCCTCATGATCAGTATTTGGCTGGAGGACAGGAGACACAAACCATCCTTTGCCCCTGCCACAATACCAAGGGGAGCTTCTGGCACTGTCGCTGCATGGAGAGGTATCCTCTATAGCTGGATGTCTTCATGGGAAACTGTGGCATCCTGGCGGGGCCAGACCTGCACCTGAGAACATGCTATGTTGTCTCCTGCTTAGTTTGATTAAATATTACATCCTATAGTTGCGCTTGTCTCTTGCAGTCATATCCCCAACCCTTAGAGAGAACCACACACTCACACAGTTATTCTCAAGCTGAGATGATCCTCCTAAGCTGTCTCTCTTCCTTTCTGCCATACAGTGGGCAATTCTGATGAGCTAGGTCTAGGGGCATAAAAGGAGGCCCCTGTTAATATGTTTGATGTACAGCTAATGTAAGTTTCCCATATAGTCAACCTCATACCCTTCTTCTGGGTTGTTAGATCTTTTTATGACCCTGCTATCCCATCCTTTAAACACTTTAACCTTTTTCTTGATGAACAGGTACCTCTCCTAACCACTGTAAGCCTTCTGCATCTTTTGCAGCCTCCAAGTTCAACGATATGAGAATACCTCACACATTGTTTAGCTCACTGCTCTATGCGTAGCTCATCTGTTGGGTTGTCATTTTGGTGAGGGTGATCCAGTATTCCAGACCATGACTTCTGTAGCTCAGTACCACTGGCTATGCTTCAGACACCCACTGAGAGGAGGTCCTCCTAATTGGGTCTCTATCTCTTGTTCTTGGCTCTTCACTTGGGATCTTGGTCCTGCTACCACCTCCTCTGGATGCCTACTCTGCCTCCGAGGCTCAAGTGTACTGCCACCTTGCACATCTAGGAGATACTGTCTCAGTTTCACATGTCTTGTCATAAGGAAAGGAATGAGGGATGAAACAACAGAAGGTGTGGGGGCTACGTAAAAGGAGAAGCATCTCTCTTACAACAGCAAGAGGGCCCAATTACCTCAGATCCCCAGTTCAGGTCCCTAGAGGAAGATGTAGAGGGAAGATCCATGCCAATCCTAGGGAAGGCAGCTAGTTAGACACACTCTGGCCACATGTGCAGAGTCTGCAGCCAGCCCTTCCATCCAAAGGAAAAGCCTCTAAGGAAATAAGAGTCATATAACTACAGAGGGAACTCACATTAACCATCAATATGATCAACTCTGGCAATCATCAGGCATTTAAGGAAAAGCAATATCTATGAAAAAGAAGCATCAAAATGAACATATAAAACAATTCACCTCTGAGAAGAGAGAATTCAGGAAAGAAAATAATTTTTAAAATTCAAATGAATATGCAAAGAAATTAAATGAGATATTGCATCTATAAAATGAGAAATGGCTATTATGAAAAAGAACAATCAGGAAAACATGGACTTCCTGAAAATTAAAAATAATTGTCAAAATAAAAAATTTCATGGATAGACTGAATATTAGGAATTGAGCTAATGATCAAAACCAGTGATACAGAAGAATAAGTAGAAGAAATCTCCTATAATGATCAAGCAAAAAGACAAAGAGATAAAGCTCGTAAGAAAAGAGTCATGGAAGACAGATCCAGAGGTTTCCACACAGGTATACTAAAATTCCAATTGCAGAACTGAATTGGAGGAAGAAGTTTTTTTAAAAATGAAGGAAAAAGGATAATTAAAGAAATAACAGAAGAAAAATCCTCTGAACTATAGAGACATGATTGCCCACAGTTAAAGAACCTAGTTTGTATTCTAGGAGAGAAATAACAATATGACAACATGACAACTAACATTTACTAAGCACTTGCCACCCGAGAGACACTGCTTTAAATATTAACTCATATATCCTCATAAAAACTCCATTTATCCCATTATATACGTCAGGAAATTGAGGCACAGAGAGGTTAAGTAGTTTGTTCAAGGTATACTCAGCTATTATTACATACGGTAGAGCGGGCATCTATTAATAAAATCAGGCAGTATCACTCCAGGGCCCATGCTCAAATGTACATTCAGAATTCTAAGAATGAAGAGAAAATTATAAAAATTTTCAAAACAAGAAGAAAACAAACATAAAATAGGACTAGAATCAGACTGCTATACTTATCAACAAACAGGGATGCTGCAAGATATTTAAACATAATGACCTCATTTAAACTTCAGCCAAACTACTAAATTATGATAGAAAAATACTTTTTACAAAGACTCTAATTTTACCATACGTACTCTTCATATGAAAAAGTTACCAAAAAAACAAAAGGGAAAACAAGAAAGATAACACCTGACAGGAAAGAAACAATGGTAGCTGACTATGAACTAGCAAAGGGAATAAAATAGAAATTAATGGAGAATTCCCTGGGCCTTGATTCTTGTAATAGCTCCCTTCAAGTAGTGAAGGTTTAGAGACAAATCACCGTATTTTCTTCTCCATGGGTCCAATCACACCATTTGGTTATATAATTAATACACGCACATAACCATAATTATAATGCTATAAAACTGGATTAAAGTTTTTAAAATCAACACATGGACCAAACACATGACAAAAATTACACACAAAAATGCACAATAACAATCTGTAACAACTGAGAAGTAACATAAAAATGGAAGAAGGGATGAGAAGTGCACTGAGTTCTTCATCAATCAAAGCATGGAGGCAACAGCTACTATCTAAAGTTGACAAATCAAGAAACAGAAGTATTTAAAGAAGTATAAATATTTAAAGGTATAAGGAAACCACCAGAATAACAACTAAAAAACAAACTGCTAAAAATGAACTAGGAATTGGGGAAGAATTTACATCTTTCATTTAAAATCCTTCTGAGTGAACTAGATTTTTTTTATGATGTACAGTATTGAAATTTTTAATATGCAATTTAAAAATAAAAATATATTCATTAAAGGACACCTTCAAAAATAGGTGATTGGTTAAACAAATTATAGCACCTCTGTTTAACAGAGTGACATGTGACTGCTGTAATGAATGAGCTGGATTCACAGGTACTGGCATGCAGAGTTGATCAAGCTGTTATGTTAAGAGGGCAAAAAGGTATAAAGCAACATGGATTATACGATCCCATTTATGCTAAAGTATATTTATGTTTATATGTAAAAAGAGGTCTGGAGGGTACAAATTGTTGAGATTGGAAGGCAAGCAAGGGAAAAAGAAAGCTGTTGTTTTTTACTTTCCACTTCTATATTGCTTACATTTTTTATAATGAGCAAGTGTTAGTTCTGTAATTAAAAACAATTAAGAACAGTGACATAGTTTAAAAAAACAAAACACACTTTGCCACTACTAACCATGGACTTGGTTCAGGTGTTACACATAATGGCTATAGAATGTGGTAATTCCACTAGAGCAACAACAACAAAAAAAACCATAAAGGAACTTTCTCAAATTATTCAAACACAAGTGCAAGGCTCAGTGTACAAATTCTGACAGTACATTACTGTGACCAATTTTCCTCCAGTCAGGGTTTTGTTATGACATGCCCTTAATCCTTACTAGAAATTAATGATACAGGTCATGAGGCTCATACAAAGAAAGGACTACCAACTTTTAAGAGAAATGTTCAGCCCACACAGGATCAATAACCTCCACAATGGTAACAATCATGGTGTTCTGGGTTCTTCTCCCTCCATAATTAACCATGATAAAAATCCCTATTCCTTCAAAGCAAGCATGCAACTACAGTATCAAGAACAGATGTTCCACAAAGAAAAACTCATTTAAAAATTGTGAAATCTGACACAACTACCATAGTTAAGAAAATCAAATTGTAATTCCAAACAGATTCCAGTGACAGAAAACTGCAATATTCTTAAATTCCCAATTCAATGCAATGTCCTCCCAGAAATTCAGGGTGAAGGAAAATATTCCTGCCGAGTAATCATCTTTAGAGGCACAACTACTTGGACAGAGACAGATCTTCACAATTTAAATTAACAGGTTTAAGGGGTAACTAAGTAATGAAAACCCATTAGAAAGATTATTTTAACAATAAACAAAATAATCTAACTTTAACCCCCAATGACTGAACTGAGTTTACCTAACATCAGGTGAAAGCAGTTTATCATGAAATTTAGGCAACAGTGACAAAGTTGGTTTACACATTTTTTCCCGCAATTTTTCTGGTTTGGATATAAATAATATGGTCTTTGAAGGTTTGTAGTTTCAATTAATTTGCTTCATATTTGGATTATATGTTGTTTTAGCCCGTTTTGTGCTGCTATAAACAGAATATTCAAGATTAGGTAATCTATAATGAACACAGATTTTATTTCTTGAAGTTCTAGAGGCCGGAAGTCTAAGATGGAGGGGCCGGCACCTGGTGAGGGCCTTGCTGCGTCATCACATGGCCATGGCGGAAGGCAAAAGAGCAAGAGAGTGAAAGTGAGAGAAACAGAGCAAGGAGAAGGGAGCCAGACTCATCCTTTTCTCAGGAGTCTACTCTGGTGATAACTAACCCACTCCCGCGATAATGGCATTAATCCATCACTCAGGGCAGAGCCCTTGTGACCTAATCACCTCTTTAAGGTCCCACCTCTTAATGCTGTTGCATTGGGGATTAAGTTTCCAACACATGAACTTTGAGGGACATGTTCAAACCACAGTATATGTATAATACACTACTTTCACCATACTAAAGAAGATGTGATCTTACAATAAAGAAAATGTTACACATATGAAATGGATCAGATGGGGAAGGGAAAGCTGAATGATGATAGAGAATACTACTTTACACACCACTGGTAAAAAAAAAAAAAAAGGCAGAGTATAAATGATTACTGAAGAATATGATCTCATTTTACTTCAAGCAGCTTCTGAATCATAGCCATTAAATAAACAGTGCTTCCATAAACATTATTTTCTTCATCACCAATATCACCATAGCCTTGAATAGGCAATAATTAAAGCATGCCAGCCTAAAATAATTTCATAAGATAGAGTGTTTTTAATGGGTTGTCCTCAACTTGGAGTTCCTTCTTCCTCTGTGGATCTTGTAATACTATCTTGATGTATTTACCTTTAAGTGTGATGCAACTGTTTAACATGTGTCACTTAGAAATAGCTTCCAATCTGCTATTCTTTAAGACCTGCCATTGGAGCCTTCAAAGTAACTACCGTAATAGTATAAATTCCATAATCCAGACTGTCATTAACCAGCTAGACAAATCAGAGCAAGTCGCCTGACTTCACCACACCTACATTTCCGCAGCATATCATAAGACAAGATTAAGCTTTCCCTAAGGCTCCCTTCTAGCTTACTTTTCCTCCAGCTTTAAAAGTCTATCGTTTTATCACTTTATACAGCATGGAAGGGAAAAAATTTTCACAGAAACTAAAACAGAATTTTTTTTTTTTTAAAAATTGTTTTCTATATACATATCATTTCCAAATCATTTTCCTCTTATTCTTCAGGGATGCAGTAACTACAAAAACAAAGTAATATCAAACTCTAAATCAGAGGAATTGGCAAAAGTTCAGATTATGAGCTAAATGGCTCAACAGTGACAGAAAATTAGACAAAGTGTGCACCCATCCTGTCACATGATCTGGCTAATTTCCAAAACTTGGGGGTTGAGGGAGCAAAAAGATCTTTTCTATGGTACCACCCTGCAGAGGCAGAAATAACAACTCCCTAATTCTGTTCTACCAGTGTCGAGCTACACAATTCTTTCGATAATGTAGCATTTGGATGGCAAAATGAAGACATTCCAAATACAGTAAGGCCAAGGAAAGGACAAAACGCTGGGGCATAGTGATTTGACTCTTTTTTTAAACCCATGTTCCTCACTCAAAGCACATTCTTGTTATTTGACAGCTAAAAACATAACCTTCACAATTCAGACTGATGTAGGTTTTGAATTGAAAAGATATACACTTACAAACATACACTTATAAACACATAAAAGATTTACTTTTATGGGTTTTTTAAAGTTTAGTTTGCTACTACAAAAGAAACATGAATGGTGACCTGGTTATTTTATACGCCGAAGTTAATGGAAGAGATGAATACAAAGCAAATCTGTAGGTCAGTATGTCCTTCTTTAATAAGTGAATGTATTCTAGTACTATTTGTATTAAGAAGGCCAAAATTTTGACCAAAAAAAAAAAAAAAAGACATTTAAACTGTTTTCTATAATACAGAAAGTATTATGTGTAGTCTCCTTGAACAAGAAACTACATACTTATTTTAAATACGCATATTTGATTATTTTAACATTTTAGTCATTTCAACAATTTTGTAGTTTTAGTGTGAAATGAATTTTTGATAAATAAAATTTAAAACAGGGCAATTCATCAGGAGTAACTGAAGATGCTGGTTGTGAAACTGCACCTTTACCTTCCCTCTTTGCTCTACATCGCGCCCAGCTGTGAGAGTGGGGTCAGCACTGTCTCAGGCTAGCAGCTGTTGAGAGTCACCGCAGCTACAGAGGGCACCTGGCCGGAGGTCATGCCCCTTCCTGAGGCTGCTTGTATTCAGTGGGAGGGAAGAGAAGGCAGAGGATGAAGGCCCAGCCATTTCAGCCTCAAGGGACACCAAGGTGGAAAATACCTGGGCTTCATCAGGCCACTACCTCAGTTTGACTTATTCCTCAGCCCAATTCTGCTTCCTCCTATTTCTCTTCGATAGATGTTACACCCTAGTAACAGCCTGCACCCCTAGCTCTGTCTCACCCTTCTGGAGAAAACAGCCTGTGACAATAGTATAGGGGGACCTGAAATAAGATGATAATTATTGAAAAGAAGTAAAATGATTATAACAAGAAACAAGGGGCTGAGAACATACTAGGCCTCCATAAAACGTCTGTTGATTCAAACACTGTGCAGGAAGAAAAGCAAATGAACGTGGTAATTGCATAGTATCTTGCTGAGAGAAATACTGAGGCTGAGGGTAATAGCTAAAAAAAGGTGGAATGGAAAATAATTCCAAGACAATAACCTGGCCCTTAGAATTTAAGCTCTTTGAAGTCAAAGGTTATGTATTAATCATCTTAGTTTACCCAGGTCCCAATACAGTACCTGGTACGTATTAAGAATTCAACAAATGTTTGCTAAAAAGGAAGTTAGTAACAGTAATATTTACATTACTTGCTAACGCTCTTACTGATTTGCCAAACAGTAGGCTTATGCACAGAAAGCTACTGGAATGGAATGAGGGTCTTTGTTTTCACAGTTTAAAAAAAAAAAAAAAAATTTCACTTAATCCAGGTAAACATCTGCTTTAATCTAACAACTAACAGATTTTTAATCCAGATAAGCTGTTTCTAAAAAAATAAATTTTAAAAGCTCTTAAAGACTGATTTTTAAAGTATACGTTTTGTTTCCTGATTTCTCTCAGTCTTTGAAAATAGCCTTATTTGAAACATTTTTTAAGACACTTAAATTTACACAGCCATATGAAAAAGTTTTATGAGTTGTATTACCTTTCACTTTAATTTTAAATAAAATGACTTACCTAAATTAGAACAATGAAGTAAATAAATTGTCTCTTAAATGTCTTTCCCTTCTATCTTTCTATTGCATCTTCTCCCAGTAGGCCTATTAAAGAAGCCCTCTAATTGAGGTCTCTGCTTCCGTCGTCACCAACATATGCTGCACAGTGCTCCAGACTATCTTTAAAATTATGACTATTATCATGTTACCCATAGTTTCTTTTAGTGAGAAGAGAAAATCCAAACTCTTTAACTTTATATAAAAGTTGGCACCAGAAATGGAGAAATCAGCCTTTGCAGCATTATCTCACATTACTCTCCAGCACGAACCAGATAGACTGCAGGACTCTTTATTCCCCATATGCATCAAATATATGCTCCTTTCTAAGTCAATTCTTCCTCTTTCCTACCACCTGATCCTGTTGACAGTACCAAGTTATGCTTAAAATGATTATTTGGTAAACTTGTGCATACTTCACCCAATATTGTTTTGGATCTCATTATTTACTTCCTTCCAATATTCTGAGTTAAAAATCGAACTCAAGACTCATTAAAATAAGAAACAGCCTGGGCATGGTGGCTCACACCTGTAATCCTCACATTCTGGGAGGCCAAGGCAGGAGGATCGCTTGAGCTCAACAGTTCAAGACCAGCCTGAGCAAGAGCGAGACCCCGTCTCCACTAATAACAGAAAAAATTTAGCCTGGCGCAGTGGTACACATGCCTCTAGTCCTTGCTGCTCCAAAGAGGCAGAGGCAGGAGGATGGCTTGAGTGCAGGAGTTTGAGGTTGCAGTGAACTATTAAGGTAAACTTTTTATTTTGGAAGAATTTTAGATTTACAGCAATTTTGAAAAGATACTACAGAGCGTTCCTACATATTCTTCACCCAATTTCTCCTAATGTTAATGTACTACTTAATCATGATAAATTTCTTAAAACTAAGAAATTAACATTGGTAAGTTACTATTAATTAAACTACAGACTTTATTTGTATTTCACCAGTTTTTCTACTGTCCTTTAACTGTTCCAGGATCCAATCTAAGATACCACATTGCATTTAGTCATCACATCTCCTTCGTGTCTCTGATCTCTGACAGTTTCTCAGTTGTCTTCTATGACCTTGACACTTGAGTACTACTGGTCAGGTATTTTGTAGGATGTCTCTCAATGGGATTTTTCTGATGTTTTCTCATAATGGACTGGGGTTTGGGGGAAGAATGCTGCAGAAGTGAAGGGATTTTCTCATTGTAACCTATCAAGAGGTACATAGTACATGGTGAGCACCCCTCAAAATCCAAAATCCTCCAAAATCCTAAACTTTTTGAGCACTGATATGACACCCCTAGTGTAAAATTCCTCACCTCACCTCATGTGACAGGTCACAGTCAAAAAGCAGGTACACAACACACAGTTTATTCAGCGTTCCAAGGAAAAAATGAAATTACCTTCAGGCTATGTGTCTAACGTGTGTATGAAATACTAATGAATTTCATGTTTAGATTTGGGTCCCATTCCCAAAATATATCATTATATATATGCAAATATTCCAAAATGTGAAAAAATCCAAAATCCAAAACACTTCTAGTCCCAAGCATTCTGGATAAGGGGTGTTCACCCTATATCAACAGACTTACCACCAGTGATATTAACCTTGATCACTAGGTTATGGACGTGTTTGTCAGTTTTCTCCCCTGTAAAATCACCATATTTCCCTTTCCATACTCATATTTTAGGAGTGAGTTATTAAATCCAGCTCATACTCAAGGGAGATTAGTCTCTACCTCCTAGAGGGGATGCTCCTAAATTATTTAGAATTCTTCTGAAAGGAAGAATTGTCCCTTCTCCTCCATTAATTCAATCATTCATTTATAAAAGTATGGACTCATGTATATTTATTCTATACTTTGAGTTATAATCAAATACAGTTGGTCCTTGAACAACGCAGGGGTTAAGGGAACCAATCCCCCGTGTAGTCAAAAATCCACATGTAACTTTTGACCTGCTCCGTTTCGGACCTGGGCCGGTTCACCCCTCCTTAGGCAACCTGGTGGTCCCCCACTCCCGGGAGGTCACCATATTGATGCCGAACTTAGTGCGGACACCCGATTGGCATAGCTCACTACAGCCCAGAACTCTTAGGCTCAAGCGATCCTCCGGTCTCAGCCTCCCGAGTAGCTGGGACTACAGTCGCGCACCCCCGTGTCCGACTAAAAATCCACATGTAACTTCTGACTCCCCGAAAACTTAACTACTAATAGCCTACTGTTGACCAGAAGCCTTATGAATAATATAAACAGTCAATTCACACATATTGTATATGTTATATGTACTATATACTGTATTCTTACAATAAAGTAAGCTAGAGGAAAGAAAATGTTATGAAGAAAATCTAAGGAAAAGAAAATATATTTACTATGCATTAAGTGGAAGTGGATCATCATAAGGGTCATCCTCACTGTCTTCACGTTGAGTAGACTGAAGAGGAGGAGGAGTAAGAGGAGGTGTTGGTCTTGCTATCTTAGGGGTGGCAGAGGTGGAAGAAAATCTGTGCATAAGTGGACCTGCCCAGTTCAAACCTGTGTTGTTCAAGGGTCAGCCATACTATGTTATTAATTTGTTGTTCAAATTTTTCTAGCTTTGGCCATTGGGTTTTCTTTGAGATTAGCTACTGTGCCCTTTTGACATGCCCCATTTCTTTCCTTTTTATTTCTTTTTAAAGCACTGTCTTATTTTCTGGCACTACGAGACATTCCAGGCTCATCTTTTTCCCTGCTCTAGCTGCCCCAATCCTAAAACCAGCCATCTATCCAAGGAGCTCTGTTTCCTGTTATTGAAAGTTGATATTTAGAAACCAAGATCTGACACTAGATGTGCTTGTTGCCACTGAGGTGGTAAATGCTTCTAGGCCTTCTTAGGGGACAGAGCTGGGAAATAAATAAAACCTAAAAAATAATCTTTGTATTTCCAAGCAGTGTCACTAGTGTGCTCTAAATTTAGTGAGGTGTCCATCGGAAATGTATTTAGTCCTAAAAATTAACAAATTGTTCTTCATTGTTTAAAAAAAACCTTTGGAATAAGGGGAATATTAATCAGGATAGGCTAAACTGTTATAACAAACAGATTAAAAATTATACTTAAGCAAGACAGAATTTTGTATCTCTCTCATTTATAAATCCAATGGTGCTATGGTTTGAATTCGTCCTCCAAAAGTTCATGTGTTGGAAACTTGGTCGTCAATGCAACTGTTGGGAGGTGACTAGGTCATGGGGGCTCCACTCTCATGAATGGATTAAATGAGTAAAATGTAAGCTGTCTCATTCTTTTATTCTTAACATACATGTATGCTTACTGATAGCATTAGAGAATTGGAAGAAAAACAAAAACTGCCACATGAACTCCTACCTGTGTCTGCCTCATTGCCCGTTCCACTCGGCGTGTGCTTCCTCTCTCAAGTTTTGTCCGGAGGATCAAAGCTGATGTCTGAATGGCCCAGAACTTTGGTTGTGAAAGCAAACACTGATGAAACAGAAAGAAAAAAAAGACCACAGAAAGAAAGATAAGCTGATGATCACACTGTGAATAGGACAACATTGATTCTTTTGAAAGTATCAAGATACAGCTGAATGCAGACTTGAACATATTCTCAGTGAACAAAGGCAAAAAGTTATTTTTTCAATTTAAATTATAGAAAATCATTCTAAAATATATGAGAATGCTTTCTGGCCATGGTTAGGGTACAGAGTCTCCAATTTTAGCTAAAATACTTTCCTAGAAGGAGCATCTAGCCCATAATAAAACATTGAATATGAACACACTGAAACCTAACCTCAGAAAAAGCCGTGACTGCCATCGATTTAGAGAATGTAGTAGAAACCATTAAATGACCACAAACGTAGTGGTAAATAAAGTGAAAGTACTGGGTAAGTAAAAACGGACAAAATGTATTATGATAAATAGGGACTGCTTGGTATAATGACCACAATTTAAGCTCTCTTTGATGACGACTTAGAACCCAATATTGCCTCTGGGTGATCACTCACAACAATACTTTCAGTAAAGATCAAGGCAAAGAAAAGGAAAAGACTTAATCATTTGAAAGTTCACACCATCAATACTTTGCTTGTTTCTAAAAGTCAGGTGTGGAAAACATCCAGTTACAGTGCAATCAATCATTCAAAACCTAGCTACTCATTAGAAGCACCTGGGAAGCTTTTGATTTTTTAGTGGGTTGTTTTGTTTTGTTTTGTTTTTTAAAGTACACCAGATCTCTGAGAGCAGGATCTGGGCATCAGTGTTTTTTAAAATATTCCCCAGGTAATTCTCAAATGGAACCAACTTTAAGAATCATTAGGCTAAGATAACATAAGTATTCATCTTCGATCAAACTCATTCATAACTCCTAATTCTCATTAAAGGTTAGCAAGAAGCCCTTCATCCTACAACTCTTTACAGTACCGTGCCCAGTTCACTTCACTCATTTGTATTACCTGCCTGGCCACTATAGGCATTTGAATTTTTAAGCTCTAATCTTGACCAACCACTTTACAATTAAGAGGAAAATGAAGCCCCAACAGGTTATAACACTTGCTCAATGTCACACCTTCATTAACAGCAAAAGCTGGTACTAGGTTTCCTGAGCCCCAGAACATCACTATATTATTTTATAAACACTTTCTCCAGATGAACTTGTCCTCATTTGAATGCTAAATGAAGACACGATTACCTCCTGGAAGTAGAAGATACTCCCCACAAACATTAGAAAGTAAAGTAATGTAAAAAGAGGAATCAATCAAGAGCCTTGGAGATAGCGGAAGAAGAGGAATAAGCAAAAATATACAAGTAAGAGAGGAGGAAAATCAAAAGAATAGCATTTTACTGAAATTTGTTTATTAATTCACTTGAGCACCTACTCTCTACAAGGCAGTGTGCACTAGGCCCTAGGGACAGAGTAGCAAACAAAACAGACAAGGTCCCTGCCCTCATAGAATGTATATTCTAATGCAATGTCTATTAGGTAATCTTATTGTTCTATAACTAACTTTGCAAATTAAGAGTGTTTTTATCTTCTTGAAATATAGTTTACAACAATAATGTATAACATTATATTGTTAGTATCCATTAACTTAAATCTACAAAAAGAATGAATTTACCAACATAAATACGTACATTTGGCATTTATAAAGGTATGATGATGAAATAGAAGATGTTAAAAAAACTAATTCTTTAAAATATGCAACACTATTTGGCAGAAGATTTTATTATAAAATGTGACCTCAAGAATTTTCAAAGTAAAGGACTTTTCTCATTATGTAAATCTGTACAACTGATTCTACTACCTATGATGGGTGGTATCACCTGCCTTCTTTTTCTTTTCACCTTATTAAAGGGATTATCATCTGTAACCTATGACAACAGAATGGAAGAGCACTGAGACAACATCCCTGTAAAACAGTGGGAAAAGTCTCCCAAGTCAGCCAAAGACTGATTGGAATCCCAGTTTCACCAGCGACGTGATTAGGTTATGTGGCTGTAGGAAGTTATTTGACCTCCCTGGGTGTCTCACTTTCTCCTAAAATTGGAATAACAATTTCTATCTCTCACAGAGTTGTGAGCATTAAATAAGTATGATAGGTAAAGCTTCACAAAGCCTATGAGAGTACCTGCTGAAGAGAAGCACATCTGGCCCCCTCCCGGATCTCTCCTCCTATAAAGCCTTCTCTCACACCTACAGAAATCATCCTCCAGAGTGGGCATGGGCCATAGCGCTCACCTCCCAACCTCACTGATCACTTTGCTAACAATAACAAACAGTACGGTGCATGGACCAGCTCATACCACAGGCTTATCAGAGTTAAAGCCCAGCTTTAAGAAGGTTGTCCATAGCTGGGCATGGTGGTGCACACCTGTAATCCCAGCTACTAGGGAGGCTGAGGTGTGAGGATCATGTGAGTTTAGGAGTTTGAGAACAGCGTAGGCAACATAGCGAGACCTCACCTTGGTGGGGGGAAAAGGAAGAAGACGGTTGTCCCCAAAGGTTTGCACACCAAGGGGATGAAATATTTTCCCAGAAAAATGACAAAGTCAGACTCTTTTCTGGTTTTCTACACTGGCGTGAGAACAAGTTTGCCTGAGACTTTTATGTGAAGGTCAAGCAAAATATTCTTACTAAACACTGAAAATAAGATGCAATCTCACAGACATTTGAAACGCTTTAAAGAAGGAAAGGGCTGGTTAACGGTATCACTGAAAATTGTAAATTTTCTTTTATCTATTTGGCTGGGAGATACAAGGACTTGAGAAAGTCTTTCTGAATGGAGGTAACTGCAGACAGGCTATATTTAATACAGTTTATAAAACACTGCTGTCCATGGGGTAAGACTGTATCACAATATAGGACATTAGGTAAAGAAAAAGGAAACTAAACAGGAGATATATTGGCTTATTAAGAAAATTATATTTTAAAACAATTTCAGTCTAATAGTTCCGCAACCAAATCCAATGGAGAGAACATCAATCTAACCTACCTGAGCAGCAGGCCAACCCCAGCTGGTGGGAATTCAAGCCATAATCTACACACATGTATGGATAGAGTTGATTGGGAATCCTCACTGTGCCCCCAGTAGGGGGTTACTGCTCTTAATCCCACTCAATTGAGAACCTGAGAAGTGATTACCCCACTACCTGCACAGCTGGCTCTGTCTTATATTTCAGGTCTCAACTTAAATGCCACTTTGTCAAAGAGCCTTCCAGACCACCTTATCTAAGTGACTGCATCTCTACCCAGTGATTCTCTATCACTGCATCCAGTTTGGTGCCTTCAGGGCAGAAGCCTCAGATACTTGGTTTCACCTGTGTTTTACATACTGCCTAGCATACTGCAGGTACTCAAGAAAGGGATTTATTAATAAAAAGGGACAGAGAAAGGGACTTTTCCTTTGTCCTCTTTCACATAATAGCAGAGGTGTACAAAGGCCGTTTTCTGAAATAGACATGGAAATTAACATTGGTGCTTATGAAAACCACCTGATAGGTTGTTTTTTCTAGCATTTCCTAGACAAAATTCCTAGATAGAATGGTACTCTTCCAAGGACACAACATTGTAAGTAATAATCAGCTATCATGAAATCATACTTTTATTACTATAATCCAAGTCATCTGTGGCTTATACAGGCTTTTGTGAGGCAGCTCAGAAACTTGAACACTACTTAAAATATTTTTTTAAGACAATATGCTCCGAGTGCCAAATAAAATAACCTTATAAGCTTTTTGAAAATAATAAGACTTTTCCTAAATTGTGGCACACAACACATTTTTAAGTAGGAGGAATAGCAAAGTGAAAAAATGCATTGAAAAGAACTGGATTCTAGTCTAGGTTCTCTACCAATTAGCTGCATAACCCTTGGGAAAGTATTCACCATTTTTGGACCTCATTTTCCTCATCTGTATCATGATGGGATTCAATATGATGGTCTCTAAGGTTGCTTTCAGCAATAAAAATTCTGTTTTAATAAAATTCCATTTGCTTTACAGCAAATAAAATTATAGTAAGTTTCTAACATAATTTGTTATGATGCTTTGTAAAAATCTACAAAGTAAGAGCAATTCTTTCCTAAACCAGCTTGAGTTCCTCTACCTTCCCAACCATTATCTATGTGCCCTTGAATAAGTGGGTTAAACTGTCTGGGACTAAAATGTCTTATCCACACACGCACACCACACACACACACACACACACACACACATAAAACCTAGACTAAAAGATGACCAAAGCTATTCCATTGATCTCCAAAATTCTGTAATCATGAAGGGGAAATAATGTCATAAATTCCTGAGTTCATCTTTGTTGAATTTTGGTTATTTTATATCTTAAATTAAGTTGAATGCAATTATTACAGACTTCATATTCACTGAAATATCTCACAAACACATTTCTTTACTGTTTAGTAAACGTGTAAGAGAGACATACTTGAGAACAGCTAAACTGCTCAGGTGCCAAGAACAGGTAAAGATAAAGGAAGATGTTGACAAATCAAATTGTGATGCATCAAATCAGGAATGGTGCAGAGTCTTTACATATAAGAAGTTTAATAAGCACACAGTTTCAGCTTTGATAATAAAAGTCAATGAGTGTCAAATAACTAAATACAAGCTGATATAATTTCCTATTACCACAGAATTCTAGCTACCTGTTATTTCTGCAAGCAGAAAACAAAATACATCAGAGACTAACAGAGATTATGTTCTGTGTTCTATGGAAGATACTTTATAGTATCTTTGCATGAAAAAAGGAAACCTGGGCATTAAAAAACTACCCAAAAAATTAAACATAGAATTACTAGGTGATTCAACAAGTCTATTTCTGGGTGATGCCCAAAAGAATCAAAAGCAGGGACTCAAACAGATATTTGCACACCAATGTTCATAGCAGCATTATTCACAATAGCCAAAAGGCAGAAACAACCCAAAATGTGAAGAAATGGATGGATTAAAAAATGTGGTATATATACAACAGAACATCAATCAGCTTTAAAAAGGAATGAAACTCTGACACACACAACACAGAGGAACCCTGAAGACATCATGCTGAGTGAAATAAGTCCACCCCAACATAACAAATATTTTATGATTCCATTTGAATAAGGTACCTAGAATAGTCAAACTCAGAGAGACAGAAAGTAGAATGGTGGTCACCAGTAAAGGGAGGGAAGAATAGGAGTTACTGTTTAACAGGTACAGAGTTGGTAAACCAGCTCACCCATGAAAACATATTAGTTGTCTGTTATCTCAAAGTCTAACATGCCTAATACTAGCTAGCTATGTGTGCTGGCAAACAGCAGTTGTGCACAAGAATAAGCCTCTTTTTATCTTACATAAATATTCAAATTTATTAGAATTTTTCCCAAGTGACAGAAACCCAAATGATGTCCCAACATGACTGAATCATGTCCTTGAAGACTTCAGGGTATCTGGCAGGTCCATCCTCATATTTGGTGAAATGTGCAGAGAACATTAATTTGAAAAAGCATGTTTATCTCTGTTGCACAAGAGAACCCCTTACAACCACAATTCTTACATTTATGCTTCTTTGTTAAGATAAACAAAAATATACAAAATCACCTGTAATTTGATGCTTCCGTGCTTTGTACAAGAAACTGTCACTTTTTTCATATAGAAATACACAGAGCATCCTGCATCTTGATGCTTTCTAGCACGGATAGGCTCAAAGAAATAAATCGGATTCTTCCAAGGAATGCACTAATACAGCTGGTAAGTTTGGAGCACCATAGTTTATCTTCGCCTAGACTGTACAGAAGATGTATTCAAACATTTAAATGAACTTAACACATCTATACAAGAAACTGGAATGAATTTTTTAAACTATTAGTAGTTAAGCTTTGGGGGAGTCAACAGTTATACCCGGATTTGACTGTGCAGGGGAGTTAGTGCCCCTAACCTCTGAGTCGTTCAAGGGTCAAATGAATTCCATTACAGTTTTAATTAGCATTTCTCTAATGACTAATAAAGCTGAGTACCTTTTTTATATGTTAATGATCATTGTAATGCCTCTATATTAAGTCCCTATATAAATTCTTTGCCCATTTTTTTTCTATTGGGTGTTTAGAATTTTTGTTAATTTTAGTTATTCTTTTTATTTTCTGGATACGTCGTCTTTTTGTTGGAGGAGGGTGATATATTACTTACTTATTTTTATTTAATAAACAATTATACAACACATTCTTTGTGCTGGCCAGGCACTGGTCTAAGTGCTTTACAAATATTAATGGTATCTTTTGATAAAAGGAAGTGCTTAATATTAATACAGTCCAGTTTATCATTTTTTGTTTTATGGTTAGAGTTTTATTGTCCTATTTGACTGTCTTACGGTTTCAAAGATTTTCTCCTAAAAGCTTTATAGTTTTGCTTTTCACTTTTAGATGGTCAATCTATCTGGAACTAATTTTTGTACATAGCATGATATAGGGGTTAAGATATCTGTTTTCCATATGGATACGTAAATTATCTGGTACTATTTTAAAACGCCTACCCTTTAACCACCATACTGCAATACTACCTTTGTCATAAGTCAGATGAACTATATATGTCTGAATCTGGTTGGTTTGTATTTCCTCGTGTCAAAATGTCTTAATTTAGTGTTTCTCAAACTTCGAAGTGCATAAAAATAACCTAGAGAAGCTTGTTAAAACAGAAACCTTGGCCCCAACTCCAGAAGTTCTGATTCAATAAGGTTTGGGGTAGAGCCAGAGAAACTCCATTCTAACAAGGTCCCAGGTGGAAGCTGATGTTGTTGGTCCAAAGACCACAATTTGATAAGCACTGTCTCAATTAGTATAGTTTTAAAATAGGTCTTGCTATCTGGCAATGTAAGTCCTCCAGCTCTGTTCTTCTTCGAGACTGCCAAGCTATTCCCAGCCCTCTGCATTTCCATATGAATGTTAAAGTCAGCTTTAATTCCACAAAAAACAAATACAAGAGAAACAACGACAAAAACAAAAACCAAAATAATCAAACTGCAGGAGTTTTGTTAAGGATTGCATTAATTATGTTGGTTAATTTGGAGAGACATGAAATTTTAAAACATTGAGTCCTCCATGAACAAGGCATATCCCTCCATTTCTTTAGGTGCTCACTGATTTCTCTTATGTTTTATAGATTTTAGTATAGACATAAATATTTTGATAGATTTATTCCTAGGAATTTGGTATTTTTGACACTATATTACAAATGCTATTTTTTCCTTTTTAACTTTTTAAAATTATGGCAAAATACACATAAAATTTACCATCTTAATCTTTAAGCATGCACTTCAGTAACGTTAAGTCCATTGACACTGTTGTACTACCAATCTCCAGAACTCTTTTCATCCTGCAGCTGAAACTCTATGCCCATTACACAACTCCCCATTCCCTTTCCCCTACTCATACCCCTACCCCCACCTCACAGTCCCCAGCCCCTGGCAACCAGCACTTTGCTTTTTGTCTCTGAACTACTCTAGGCACCTCATGTGGAATCATACAGTTGCAAATGCTATCTTATTTTTAGCCACAGAGTCTATTAACTATAGTAATAATTGGCTCACTAAATTTTAAGTATGGGGTAAGAGTCCAAATGAGGTTTGAAAAAGAAGCTTAAGAAAGCTGGTATATTCAACAAGCCCCACTTTCAGAAGCAAGACACTGCTAAAGAACCTTATGCCATTTGCAACGATGAAGTGGCTGCATATGGTTGAACATGACATGGAATTTCCACCACTTTTACACATCAGAACAAAAGCCAGAAACCACTTACATATGAATGATAAAATTTGTGAGGCTATTTTAAGAAAAGTTCTCTCATTTTTCAACTCTCATTGATGAAAATCTATAAAAGGTGACTCATTGAGCCAGTTAACTTTTATAAGAATATAATTTTTCATATACTCTTAATATTTTTATGATTGTTGTGAATACTGAAATAAACTCTAATAATATCTCTTTTATTTAGTTGCAATGTTTTATAAATTAAAGAATCAATCCACTCCAGCAATTGTTGATGAGGAACGTAAGAAGATATTTTGAGAACACTCCTTAAAGATTAAGAGAGACTGCTCTGCAAGCCTTAGTAGGGGCTTATCACTTTAAGATACACCACCTGAGCTGACGCTCAGCCTCATACCAACATCTGAGGAAACTCAGTTAACTGCTCAAAATGAAGAAGTCAGTAAATGCCACTTAAACTCACACTATAAAGTAAATTTTCACATTATGACAAGCTGTATGTATACATATAGAGAAACATTACTTTATTCAGCTAACAATATCCCACTATATACATTTCCCTCATGTCCCAGAAAAGCAACAGGAGTGTTGTTTCTATTAAAAATAAATTTCCTTTTCATTCTTATTACTGCACGTTTCAAATAATCTTCTTCCAAGGGTCACTAGGATCCCTTTATATAACAGATAACAGTCTACTCCTTTAAACATGAAGGAGCTTTCAGATAGCTGCTTTTTCCACATGTAAATCAAAGCCAGCTCAGAGGTCTCTTTGCACGTAATTACTTGGCTGCACTAAAGCCAAATCGGATGATGCCCACCCAGGTCAGGCTGACCTTGCAAAGCAAGGAACAAAGAAATACCATAAAAAGCAGAACTAATATTCCCCCCTTTTAATGATTTACTTAAAAGAGAATTCATTTTTAAAATCACCACCAAATAACAATAAACTTAAAATTCCAAGTTTCATCTGTAAATTATTTGCAGTGGAAATGGAACAGTAGTCCAAATTCCCTGTCCTTGCTCTGTAGACCATTTAAAAACTGTCTCAAATCTACTTTTCCTAAGTCTCTATTACCTAAACAAGTCCTCCAACACAGCTAAAGACACCCTAGTACAGCTTACACTCTCTCATCTCCTGGCCTTCACTTATGCTATATCACTCCATCCAAACCCCATCTGTCTTTCAAGGTAGGACTCAAATCCTCCCTTAGTGAACAAGGCCTTCTTTGACCGCTTGGTCCTAAATATTGTCTTCCTTTCTTGGCAACTAGGGGATTTATTTATCTACTTCTCCCGCAATATCTAGTAGCACGCATGGCAAATCTTGAGATTCTGGATCTTCTGCTATTAAGCTTTTAAAACTCTTTTCTCTGCTATGCAAATTTTCATATAGAAAGCAAAGACACCAGAGATATCAATTTTTTGGTCATTTGGCTGCCTCAAAAAAGAAAAACCTTCCGCATTTTGGAGATGTGAGATGCACCTTTCATACTATCATGTAAAGCAGACCAACTTAAAACATATGCATTATTTTCAAACTGAATTTTCATTTCTAAACACCATGTTAATTCATAATGTCAAAACGTCTAAGAGCTTTGGCTTCAATGATGGCCAAAAACAGAAGCACAAAGCCATGAGTTTGAGAGAGATTCCTTGATATCAAATATATTAACCATCTCAGCTGTAAATCGTGTATATTTCTCCTATCTGGGAACTGCAAGCCCCACTAAGGGGCTTACTAAGGAGTTTACCTGTCTAGCAGCTAGTAGGTCTCTCAGAGTACCTTGTCCACCACATTGCCAGAAGTGGAAGTCTCTGATCTCTGGTCCATTAGTCTCCCTTCTTTTGTTTTAATCTATGTCTTTAGGTTTATTTATTAACTCCTCCCTATTTCTTACGCTACGAAAGATAATAGCACGATACCCCCAAAGAAAGGTACTGCCAAAAGCAGAGAGGTCCCTGGAAAATATCTGACTTAGCAGGGATTAGAGTTCTGAGGCAAGACTCAAGGTTGAAACCTAGATAGAGACACAGGCAGACTGACAAGTTCAGTAGTGGTTTGAGCATGTCCCAGAGAACCTGCTTGTGTCTTCAACCCAAAATAAGGTTGGTTGTTTAGCCATGAGGACTTTGCTCATTTTCTGTAGTGTTTTAAACAGAGGTGGTTTTCCTTTAATTTTTAAATTTCAGATATTCTCAGATTTATTTTCTCCTTCAGAAAAGTTAAGAGAATAATACAAAGAATTCCTATACATTAAGCCTCACTTAACGTAGTGGATATGTTCTTGCAAACTGCAACTTTGGGCAAAATGAGGTATAACAAAACCCATTTTTTTTCTCATCAATGTTGAAATGAAACGATGTTAATCAAGAGCCAGTTGTATGTCATTTCGCTTAAAGTTGCAGTTTCCCGGAACCTATTGACTACAACATTAAGTGAGGACTTACTACATATCTTTCATGCAAATTCCCCAAATGCTAATGTTTTGCCACACGACCAATAGTTCAATTTTCAGGCCAGATATATTAACAGATTCTACTAAACATGGCATTTGCAGATTTAAAATAACCGAATTCTACTAATTAGCTATTTTCATATCCATTAACACAAGAAATTGCTTGAAATCATATATTAATATCTCACTTGATTTTAGTAAATGTCAATTACCTATGCTATTTGATATAAAAGCTTCCTTCCTTGAGAACTGTTAAGGTGCTACATTCATCCCGGCTATCTTTCTGTTTGTTGTTTCTGTTAACTCTCAATCATGAGAAGGGAAAAATTCAATACAACAAATATTTTTTCCGACATCAACAACCTGCATTAAATGCAAAGGGCCAAAAGTACTCCTGCCTTGAGCTCTAAATAGTATATTAGTCCACTTAAATCTGGGGTTCCTTTTGAATGCAGGTTTCCAAAATATTTGGGGAAAATTAGCCTGATTTTACTTCAAAAAAAGCAGTAAACTTCACAGTGAATGAGAACACTGAGCAATTTCATATTGGGAATTTTTTCTCCTACATTCTTTCCACTTACTACATCATTGGGTAGGTTAAGTATTTTGTGTTGTAATTCTGAAACTGATGACAAAGACTAATCGATATTGAAACACAAATCTATATTGATGAACTAATCTTAAATATTATACCTCTAAATAACACACACATATTCTTCCCTTCAGGGAAGTATATGATAGATAAATAAAATAAATCCTTATTTAGTGTAGACTGTGATGTTTTGACACATGTATACACTTACATAACCACTACCAAATCAAGTTATAGAAATTTCCCATCAGCCCGAAAAGTTCTCTTGCACCACTATGCAAGATCAATCTATGATCTACTTTCTGTCGCTATGATTTAGTTTTGCCATTCTAGAATTTCAATTAAATGGAATCATACAGTCTAGCTACTTTAGCTCAAAATAATGTTTCTGAGTTTCACCCATGCTATTGCATTTATCAGTACTTTATTCCTTTTTACTGATGAGTATTATTTAATTAGATGTATATACCACAGTTTACCATTCACTTGTTGAGGGACATTTGGGTTGTTCTCAGTTTTAAGCAATTATGGATAAAACAGCCTTAAATGCCTGATAAATCTTTGTGAGGACATACACTTTCATTTCTCATAGGGATATACCTAGAGCAACTGATGATTAACTTTATGAGAAAATGCCAAACTGTGTTCCAAAATGGCTGTACCATTTTCCATTACCACCAGCAATGTATGAGAGTTCCAACTATTCCACAAGGTGTTTTAAGTCTTTTGAGTGGTGTATAATGATATCTTGTGCTCTGAATTCACATTTCCCTCATAGATAACGTTACTACCCTTCTTTCATGCTCTCATTGGCCATTCAGATATCTTTGCCGGAGTATCTGTTAAAATCATCTGTCCTAATTAATTGGTTAATTTGTCCTATTATTACTGAGTTGGAAGGGGTCTTTTATTCTAAACACAAGTCCTTTGTGAGATATATGCACTGTAAATATTTTCTCCCAGTCTGTGGCTTGTCTTTTCATTTTCCTAATGTTGTCTTTTGTTTTTTGAGACAGGGTCTTGCTTTGCTGCCTGGGCTAGAGTACAGTGGTGTCATCATAGCTCACTGCAAGCTCAAACTTCTGGACTCAAGCGATCCTCCTGCCTTAGCCTCCTGAGTAGCTGGGACTACGGGTGTGTGCCACCATGCCCAGCTAATTTTTGTTTTCTATTTTTTGTAGAGATGGGGTCTTACTATGTTACTCAGGGTGGTCTTGAACTCCTGGCCTCGAGCAATCCTCCACCTTGGCCTCCCAAAGTGCTGGGATTATAGATATGAACCATCACACCTGCTGCTATCTGAGTCTTTATATTTAAAATACATCTCTCATAGGGAGCACATAGTTGCATCCTGCTTTTTATTTCTATTATAACAATCTTGGACTTTTATTTGGAGTATTTATCCATTATCATTTAATATAACTATTCATATGGTTGGATTTAGATATACCATTTTGCCAGTTATCTTTTGTTTTATTGTACTGCCTTTCCTGCCTTCTTTTTAGATCATGTGAATATATTTTAGTTTGTCATTTTAATTTCTCACTGGACTTTGAGTTAGATGCCTTTGCATTTAAGTAGTTACTTTAGAATAATGATATCTTTAATTTTTCACAATCTACTTAGAAGTAATAGTGTAATCCTTCGCATAAATGTAGAAACCTTGCAATCTAACAGGTCCACTTATCCACCATGTCTGTGTAGTTTAGAAAATAATAAGATAATTTTATAATGTGATTTAAACAGAAATATGTATTTTAATGACACACTAAGGAAAATGAGGCTCTTTTATACTACCATTTCAGGTGCTCTGTATTTCTGAGCATCTGAGTTTCCATATTATTTTGGAATTATTTTGCTTCACCCTGAAGAATTTCCTTTAGCATTTTTTATAGTGCAGGTCTGCTGACAACAAATTCTCTTTATTTTATCTGAAAATGATTTCATTAGCCATAAATCTTTAAAGATACTTTTACTAAATACAGAACTCTGAGTTTGTCACATTTTTAACACTTTAAAAATGATGTTCCATTGCCTTCTGCCCTTCATAGTTCCTGATGAGAAGTTGAAGACCTTTGAATCATTGTTCTCCTTATTTCATGTGCCATCTTTCTCTACAATTCCTCTTTTGACCATTACAAACATTTTTCCTTTATGTCACTAAGTATAGTTATAGGAGCCATTTTTTAAAATCCTTGTCTGTGATTTCCAACATCTAGGTCATCTTAAAGTCAGTCTCCATTTACTGTCTTTTCCCTTGTGAATGGTTCACATTTTCTTCATTCTTCATTTGTTGAGCAATTTTGTATCCTATACATTGTGAATGTTATATTGTGCAGGCCACGAATTTGGTTATATTGATCCACAGTGTTGGGCTTTTTTATTTTAACGCACAACTTCCTTTGACTAAACCTGCACACACAGTATCTTGGGTAGCTGCTCAAATCTCATCTAAATTCCTTTATCCTTAACTGAGCTGTCTGGAATATGCCCTATATGTGCATGGTTCAAGGGTGAGCCAGAGACGGGACAAAGCTTATATTATACAAAGAATGCAAGAATCCTCATTTGTGGGGATTATTTGTGGGGACCTCACTCTCTCCTTTATGAGATGCTCTCCCTCACATTCCAACAGCCATGGTAACCCCAACCTGTATCCTTAAAAAAACTGTTGACTTGCTATCAAAGTTTTAGTTACCCTGCATGTAACACACCGAGACCTAGTCACAGGATGAAAACAATGAAAATAAGAAAATCACCCAATGTCATTCCCTTCTTCCAAGCAAAAAAAAATCATCTCCACAATCTTTCTGCCTTTGGCCATTCCCCAGTATCACCAGGCAGTTGGGATTTTTTTGTTTTTTGCATTTTATCTACAGTTGGTAATTTTTATCTGCAGAAGGATGATTCTAATCAAAGCTTACTTGGCCACTACAGAAGCAGAAGTCCCTCAAATGAATTTTAGAATCAGTATGTCAATTTCTGCAAAGGAAAAAAAAGCCTACTGGGATTCTGATTGCTACTGGATTTAATTTAAAGCTTAATTGTGGGAGAAGCGTCAATTCAACAGTATTGAGCCTTCCAATCCATGAATATAGTAAATCTCTCCATTTATTTAGATCTTCTCAGCATTCACCATCATTTTCAGTGTACAGGTCTTTCACTTCAGTTGTATTTATCATTAAATATTTGATTTATTTTAATCTATTATAAATGGTTTTAAAATTTCTTTCCCAATTATTGCCAGTGTATATAAATATAATTAAAATTTTTTATGTTAACCTTGTATTCTCAGACCTTGCTTGTTAGTTCTAGTAGCTTTCATATTGTTACTTTGAGGTTTGTTATAATGTCGTCTATGCATGAAAATAGTTTACATCTTCCTTTCCAATCTGCATACCATTTATAACTTCTTGTCTATGGCATTAGCTGGGACTTCTAGTTCAATGAGTATAGAGAAAGTAGCCAATTATGCCTTTTTCCTGAGCTGGGGGTGGGGAATTACTTTTCACCAATAATGATTTTAGCTATAGATTTTTTTATAGATGTACTTTATCAGGTTGATAGTCCCTTCTATTCCTAGTTTACTAAGAGTTTTTATAAAGAAAGGGTGTTGAATTTTGTCAAAGGCTTTCCTGTTTCTATTAAAATAATCATTTGGTTTTTCTCCTTCACTATACTAATAAAGTGAATTCCATTGTTTCACATTAAGTCAATTCTGTATTCCTGAGATAAATGCTTTTTGGTCATGCCATTATCCTTTTTATAGATTGATATTTCATATTTTTGTCCAGTTTTGTAGTTATTGACAATGGGAATTCAAGGCCGGTATCAGTTCCTCCACATGGCTGGAAGGGAAATTCACAAATAAGCATTAACTTCAATACATGTTTAACTGTAGAGGGAAAAAAAGGGATCAATCCCCAGATCAGTTCTGATTTGAAAGAGAGCTACTAGTGGAAAAGACAGAGCAGAAAAATTATGCGGCACAGTTTCCAATGAAAAGGTGAAGGTCCTTGCGATTGTTACTCCCTCTTATTTAATGTGCCATATTTTTCTGTTTGCTATCAAGACATTCATGTTTTATTTTCATCAGGTTGACTATGACATGTGTAGGCATGGTTTTGTTTTATTTTGCTTATGTCTTGATGTGCTTGTTCCTCTACTCTGTGAAGTACTCCTGAAGTAATTAACTCTAGTAACATAAACTATCAGAAGTACCACTAACTCATAGTTATATTGCCTATCTTAATAAATTAAAATTAGGAAATGAGTATTCCCTAGAAGAAAAATCAGTGATCATTTTAATCTGTAAAGATGATTAGCAAACTATGTTATGTTCATAGATAAGTACTTATTAAATAGCTTTAAAATCAATAGCAGAAAAAGAAAATATTAATACATACAATATAATGTATAACTTCCAAAGGTCTTTTTCCTTCTTTCATTTACAGAGACCTGAGAGGCTTCAGGCAGAGAGTCAGAAGGCAAGCTGCCAGTACCAATTCACACTTAAGCCTTTTGCCAATGAAAACTGAAACACCTGTATGAATTAACAAAATTGTTCCCATTTTCAACAATGAAAGGAAATTAAAAACATTACTGAATGTCACTGACTTGGCTCATCTGAAAGGAAGTAATGTAGATAACACAGCTAATTTTAAATTATCAAGTCGATACAACACAAACGGCTCTCTAAAACAATATGGGTTATTTTTACTATGACTCAGTCAGTTTTCCTGAAACATGTAGATTATAATATCTCAGAAATAGCAACACATAACAACAACCTTAAACAAATAAAGCTATTTCTCTAAGGACAAGTTTCTGAATTTGCTGAATTAAAACATTTTCCCAAGATATCTCACATATATTTCAACATGCTGTACCAGCATGAAAACAGTGGCAAATATTTCTGCAAAAAAGAGATTTCACCATCATTTTAGTAAACTTTAGGACAGTTCATCAAAACTGAACAAAATTCAGAACCAATAAGCCATTCATTTGTTTATTCAACAAATATTTACCAAACACCAAATAATCATGGTCCCTATCTCTCCAAGTACTTACATGTTTCTGGTAGGAGTATTAAGACTTCTATTGCACTTGCTTTCCCATCAAAAGAGAAAGACACCTCATAGCCTCAATAGTTCACAATTCCAGTCTCAGGCCACCAAGCTTCTGCCAGAGCAGACAAATGGATGCTAAGCAAGAAAGACTATGCTGTTTCTTTCCTCTCTATGTCCAATGTTTCCACATCTATGGCCAATTCCAAAAAGATCCTATCCATTTAGGCTGCTTGAAAACAGGAATGTTCTCCTATAAACTAGTGACCAGATGGCCTGGCTCATCACTGAATGTTATACCAGTCTCTACCTACTCCAGAGTACTTTCATGTACATTCTACAATTTGATGCTCAAATAAAGTTTTTGGTCACCACTTTCCCCATTATACAGAAGAGGAAGATGAAACAAGTAGTTATCCCTACCATCATGTAGTACTAACTAAATTATGAAACTAAAGTGGAGCAATGCAGCTCTAGAATAGAATCAATCCTATCCCAGCATTGTAGCACATATATTTCATTCATTCTTTTATTCTGCACACATTTATTGAGTAAAAGCACTGAAGTACCATCCCAGGCCTTGTAAAGGATCTAAAAAAGAACAGAGCCCAATCTCTAAAACTGGAAGTTTATAGCCTTATAGGAAAAGACGTATACATAATTCATTATACTATAAGCCAAAATAGTATAATTTGCAAAAAGAGAGGCACAGACAAAAATTCAAGAGTTTGGAAGTGGGGTAGCACCTAAAAATGATCACTCTTGTCTCAAACACAGATGCTCCTCAACATATGATGGGGTTACATCCTGATAAATCCATCATAAGTTGAAAATATCCTAAGTCAAAAATGCATTTAATACACTATCCTACCAAACATCATAGCTTAGCCTAGCCTACCTTAAACGTGCTCAGAACACTTACATTAGCCTGAAGTGAGCAAAATCATCTACAAAGCCTATTTTATACTACAGTGTCAAATAATTCGTATAATTTATTGAATACTGTAGTGAAAGTGAAAAGCAAAGTGCATGTATGGGTACTCAAACTATGGTTTCTACTGAATGCATTATCACTTTCACACCATTGCAAATTCAAAAAGTCATTACATGAAACCATCGTAAGTTGGGGGCCATTTGTACTCTTTTGGAGTTATATTATACTACAAGATATAAATAAAGTTTTCTTCTTCTTTGAAACCAGGGGCCACTTTTAATTTACCATCTCATCCACTTCAGTATCGTGCACAAAGAAGGGATAAGAGAAAAGACTGATAGATGAAGGCAGAGTTGACGAGGGCTGACTTGGGTTTTTCCGATATATCTATATGTTTCATTTGGGATTTTAAAAAGGGAGGAGGTGCAGAGCCCAAAGTTTGCATGGGGCTCCTAAAAGCCCTTCTCACAAGTAGGGCAAGTAGTTTCTTGCCCTGCTTCTCTCCAATTAAAGATACACTTGGGATTAACAAAATCATCTCTTTAGAAGAGTTAGGCCTGGCACTATGAGTCACTGTCATCAATCAGCTTTCCTCCAAAAAAAAAACATCAGTCCTCAGGTCAGTTCTGACTTGGAAGAGAAACAAGAGGAAAAGAGAGAGCAGAAAAATTATGCAGCATAAAGCCCTTAGGAGGAAAAGTATAAAACCTGAATTTATGACCTTCATTGCAAGCTAGGAGTGATGACTTACCTACTATCAGAAGTTACCAGAGTTAATTCCTTCAGAAGCACCTCACATTATAAAAAAACAAGAATAGGTTAAAGAAAGGAAGAATTTTTTAAAAAGGAAAGAAAAATTCACCCAGCCCGTAAGAAATGCTAAAAAATTAACTATCTGAATGTAAAAAGAATGTTTTAGTGTCTTTTTGGGATAACTGTAAGACATATGTATATACCACGATAAACTGCTTATAAGACCATTCCAAGATGATATCACTACTGACCATCCTCCCCAGGGGAGGCCAGCAGGGACATTCCTCTCATATGCCACGTCCCTGTTTACCTCAGTCATCAGAGAATCCCATGCCTCCAGGTCACCATTTATCACCTAGACACTTGTCCCCATACAGCTCTGTACTTCCCTACCCTGACTCAAGCTCACGGCCACTGCAGACCATCCATTTCCCTCCCTTGTACCTTGCTTCATGCAGATATATGTTCAACGTCACCTTCCCACTGGGATCTTCCCATCCATCCCCTTCTTCTTCCCTCACCCTGCCGTATATTTCTCCTTAGCACCTCTGTCAAATATCTAGTTCTCTCTTTGTCTACTAAGTATTTCCCACACAAGAATGTAAATTGACATAAACTCCAGAAAGGAGACACTGTTTACTGCTGTATCCCCCATGACCAGCACAATGCCTGTATTTAATAGATATCAGCTGAATGAATAAGTGGACGGTACGTGTTTTTCATGCCCTTTTTAAAATTTTTAACACATCAATTTCCTTATAGCACATGTAATGGAATAGATAGGGACATCTCTATATAGTTACCTAAAACACACATGATATAATGATACGCACCAAAGATTTCTAAGAATACTGCAGTGGGAAAGCAGGCAGAGGACTCAAATGACTAACACCTAATCATTTTTAAGAGACTAGGTAGGAAAGAGTGATTTGCAAAATTTATATTACAGCACAAAACAAGCTAGCTTTTCTTTCTACCAGGTAAAAGTACTTTCTTTTGCCTTATCTGAAAAATAACAATGGAAGAAAACATCAGAATTCTAACTTGATTCCATAATTACGATAATAAAAATGTCATTGAAAAAAATGATATATCTTAAGCAACTTGTATTCATTAAAGAACACATGTATCTTTTTTTACCCATAAAGGCAAAAGATAATGACTGACTCCTTTCTTTGTAACTTTTCTCTTCTTAAAAACCCTTCCTTTTTTTTTTTGGAGACAAACTGTTACGCTGTCGCCCAGGAAAGAATGCAGTGGCATCCTCATAGCTCGCTGCAACCTCAAATTCCTGGGCTCAAGCAATTCTCCTGCCTCAGCCTCCCAATAGCTGGGGCTACAGGCACAGCCACTACACCTGTGGCTAATTTTTTTTGCAGAGACAGAGTATCGCTCTTGCTCAGGCTGGTCTTGAACTCTTGGCCTCAAGCAATCCTCCCACCTCAGTCTCCCAAAGTGCTAGCATTACAGGCATGAGCCACAATGCCCAGATGAAACCACTTCTTTGATCTTGAATCCATAAACATCTACTACTCCATCTTTCATTTTCACTGCCATTCTTCTACTGTGGTCTTTACCTATCAACTTTACTTCCTTACAACCCCATTCCCCCCTGAATTCTCTGAATTAAGGTAACTATCCAGATATCCCACTGAAACTGTCCTAGATGGAAGCAATGCACTCTTAATTATCAACTCCCATGGTCTCTTCTCCATCCACATTTCTTTCCTGACTGCTCTACTCTGCTGAACACTGACTGACGAGCACCCCATGCTCTTGACGCCCCATCCTTCCCTGGCCTCTCTAACCAATGCTCTCCCGCTCCCAGCTCTTCTTTCTCACTATGTCCACACCAGCACTGCGTTCAGTTTTAGGCATAAGAGTTGCAGACTATAGTGGCTCTGGCTCTGTTACTTCATTTATTCATTCAATATATATTTACTAAGCACCTATTACATGCAAGATAGTAGAGTAGGCCCTAGAATAAAACAATGAACAAGAAATATTTTGTCATTACCTTCAAATCCAAGCAAGTTCAAAGAAAAAGGGTTATGTTTAAGTCAGCAGCAAAATATATGTGACTTGGAAACTAAAATGATGAGGTTTTTCTCCCCTTACTTTCTTAAGTGGCGGTGTTTCAACATGAGCAATCTAAGGCAAGAACATACCAGAGGCAAAATAATTCACAAGGAAAAAAATATGAAATGGAAAGGAAAAAGACATTACTCACTGATGTAAATGCCAGCAGCTCCTCTTCAGTTAATTTATGCACTGGGTTGTTCTTTTGGAGATTTATGCTTTAAATTTTAAAAAAAGCAAATTAGCTCTAAAATGCATATTATATTAATATCTAATATAATTCTTTTTTAAAAAAAGCAGTTGCTATATTTTATATATTTGAAAGCACGTATTTAAATATTATGCCATTATATACAAATGTAGATAAGAGTTTGCCAACGATAAGTATAAACAGTAATAAAATGCTGACAAAATGTGGTTGGTGCACTAAATGTCAACATAATTTATCTTACCAGGAAAAAAGAAATCCAATCTGTGCCACTCCACAAAGAAAATGAAAAGAATTATTACAGCAACAACTCTTATTTATTAAATTCATGCCAAAAATAATGAAAATATTACTATAACCACTAGCAGGGAAAATTAAGAAACTGTCAAAGAGGCTGAACAATAGGAATTCTAAAATCTTGCTGATCCAGGTATAATTGGTAGAATCATTCTAGAAAACAACTTGGCACTACCTTATAAACTCAGCATTTACATATCCTCGACTCAATAATTCCATCCTAGGTAGACAGCCCAGAGAAATTCTTGAACCAGTGAACCAAGAATCATATACATAAATAACCACAGTGATATTGTATGTAATAGGAAAAATCTGGAAATAATCCAAATGTCCAAAAGAAAATAGTAAACTGTGATATATTCTTCCGATGGAACGCTACATAGCACAGTAAATTGTAGATACATACAGCACCATGAATCATAGAAACACAATAATGAGAGAAAAAAGGCAAATCACAAAGGACTATATAAGATATCACATTTATAAAGCTCATGAATAAGCAAAATGAAGCAATTGACTTACAGGTATACAAAACATGAGATTAAATATACTTTTTAAAAGGCAAGAAAATGACAAACACAAAATCAGGGTAGCAGCTATCTCAAGAAGAGGCAGGAGGATGAGATGCAGAAGCACACAGGTTGGGCTCATGGTATTTGTAATCTTCTAGTTATTAAATGGAGTAGTGGGCTCAACAGTGTTCATTTTATTACTATACTATATAATTTATATATTATATAAATTCTTTTGTATGCAAATATTGCATATATTAAAAGTGAAATGAATATACCACTCCATAAAACAGTAATACTTTGTTATTTTCAATACTGTAAGAATTTTATAATGAGCATAAAATGTTCATATAATAATTTTTAAATGAACTTGTTTTTATTTTTGATAAGAAAAAAATAAATGAATGGGGAAGGAAAGAACTATGAAATAATTTCATTTAAAATACACACAACACACACACACTTAGACACTTCTAATTTGACTGCACAAAGGAATTATGTATCAAGTGGCAAGATGATCCAATAACCCCTCCTAAGGTCCTTTTAGTTCTAGACACTGAGATTCTAATGAGTGAACAAGAATATAACAGGCATTCCAAGATAAGAACCTCATCCAAATGGATCAATATTCATCTCTCACATAAAAATTCCAATCCTAAAAGCATTACATAAAATACACAGATAAAGTGAAATGCTTGGCTGGTCCAATGGTGGGTTATCAGAACTTACTAATATTAGTGTCACTAAAGTTGGTATTCAATCCCCCACTGCTAAATTTGACTGGCTTAAAAAAATAAAATAAAATAAAATAAGTGAAATGCTACAGGCTCATTACAAATACTTACGACATAGTCACCGAGTTGGGTTACCACTATTTAACATAATTTACTGTCGAATGCTTATAATATACTCCTACAGTTGTCCCTCAGTATCTGCAGGGAATTAGTTCCAGGACCTCTCACAGATATCAAAATCTGAGGATGCTCAAGTCTCTTACATAATATGGTGCAGTATTTGCATATAACCTATGCAAATCCTCCAGCATGCTTTCAATCATCTCTACATTATGTATAATACTTAATAGAAATGCTATATAAATAGTTGTTACACTGTATTGTTTTATTTGTATTGTTTTTTATTGTTGTATTATTTTTTATTGCATTTTTGTTTGCCAGAGTATTTTTGATCCAAATTGGTTGAATCCATAGAAAAGGAACTTGTGGATATGGAGGGCCAACTGTATTACTACTACGCATACTTGAAAATCAAATCGTTAATTTAAAAGAGAATTACCCTTCCCCACTCAGTAGTCTGAATCACTCAAAGGCTGCTATATTTTAAGGAATTCTTCCCACAATGCTTTCAGTAAATGCTGTCAGGTATACCGAAGTATGAGAGACACAGGGCAAGTTCCAGTGTTCGGTTTTCAGGTAAAAATCAAACTCAAGCAGGAGGCCGGTGAAGGGCAAAAGTCAGGGAAGGAGCATGAAGCTATCCCCATTGTTGGGTCAATCTATAATCCATAAGAACACACCTTCTCTTAGTCTCCATTTGAAACCAAGCCAGCCTAGCACAATGTCCAAGTCACCTCTTCATAGGGGTTAGCAGCCATGGGGATCAGATGGAGATCAGGCAGTATAAGAAAATCACTATTTATCCCCCAGAGTAACTCAGTTCGTGCAAATCATGAATTCATTGATGTTCTAACCCAGAGGTTTATACACTGCATGCTCTAAGGTTCAGACAATAACTAAGTGGTTTCTGCCAAACAATTGAAGATTTAAGCAGCCTGTGAAATCCATTCATCACTTTTATCTGTTCTATATAGTGAAATTCCACCAAAATCTTACTTAAGGGGAAAAATAGTATTTGAAGACAAGCTTTTTCTTGGCTTTTAGTCCTTTCTCAATTATGATGTTTAACTCAGTAGAAAGTAAGTTCAATTCGCAGAATGGCTGAAGAAAACATGTTTGCTACAGCTTTCCTGATGAGTTGACAATTATGAAATTGCCAAAATAACATTTTTAAAAATAGCATAAAGAAGAACCCAGAATTCGAGGTCAATAAAACCTGGACTCAAATCTTAATTGCTGCTTTGTAATTCTGGACAAGTCATTTAGCCACTTGAACACTATTTTCTCACCTGAAAAAAAATGAGAAAAATAACCACCCCAAGAGGTGTTAGATTATTAACGGGGGTTAATGTGAAAGTACTTGGTATAATGCCAGCACATAGTATTGCTCATAAATGGTTGCTATTCATATTATTAATAAGTATATTATAAATTGAACAAGTAATTTTTCTATGGTAACTGTGAATTCTGTCACTGAGATCAAATAATGTAATAGGAAGATCGCTTTGGAATTAGAAACAGAACTCCATATGTACGATCCCTTTTAAACAAATAAAAGGGGACTGTAGAACTGAATTCAACTTTTATATAAATGAAAATCTATTGTTAGTATATAGGAGGTAAAAATGCTATGCAGCGAACACTACTAAGTTAAAAGAACAAATTTTTTCAAACACTCTTTCCTAAATTGCCTATTACTAATTTAACTGGTGTCAACATTGTAACTTTGTGAGAGATTCTACTTTGAGCATTACTAACTCTCTTGATGACAAATGTGATATTTATACAGTCTACCAGTACCTTCCTACAACACATTAAATACAATACAAAGATAAAAGAGAATAACTTTACATTGCAGAACCATAGCAAACACCACTTTAATCATGTGATGAAAGTTAACATCACCAGTAGTACAAATCAAAATCATGCTCTACCTCTTAGGATGCACTGAGAATGACAAAATTTCACTTCTCTGATATCCCTGCTAATAATGCACAAGGTGAATCTAATCATTAAGGAAACAAAAAATCAGACAAACTCAAATTGAAGGAAAGTCTCAAAAATAACTAACCTGTAAATTTCAAGTGTCAAGATCATGACAGTCAAGCAACAATGAGCAACTATTCCAGATTGACAAAGACTTAAGAGATATGACAACTAAACGTAACACAGGATCTTTTGCTCTAAAGGAGATTATCAGGACAACTGGCAAAATTTGAAAGGGGTCTGAGAATAAATGATAGTGAAGTATGGATGTTAATTTTCTGATTTTAATAGCTATATTGTAGCTATGTACAAAAATACCATTACTTGTTGGAAACACACACTAAAGTATTCAGGGATATCATGTTGAAAACTTATTCTCAAAAGTTCTTTGTACTTTTCCTAGTTAAGGCTCACTAAAGAAAAATTTTGCCTATAAAGGAAAGAGAAGAACGAGTATAGCAACTCATAGGAGATTCCTAATCTCTAACTCTTTAATTGGCTTCCCAAGTATCGGTTTCAATCTTCATAAGCACTATAAAACTCCCTATTCATCCAGAACTCTTGGGACCTCCCTGAATAAAGATTTCCCTAAACACAAGAGAACCAACATGCAAGGTATTCAAAGCAGCTAAGTCAGTCATTAACTTACCAGATTCCAAGGATAACAGCAAGCTCTTCGGCACATAGGTCAGGTATCTGAAACTGTTCACAATCTGCTAACTTTATCTCATTCAGAACAGTATCATCATTGAGCTCAAGATTCTGGTAAAATACAAAAGAAAATATTTAGACCAAAAATTAAATTTGATTCATTCAACTGAATGGCATGTGATATTAATAGATTGTTGGGGGAATAAAGTTAACTTACTTTTTTGTTTAAGATTCTATAACATCTATATATGGTTAATAGGCTGTTTCTTGTGAAACACATATTTGGGGACAGTTTACCTTGTAGACATGTAAGATGTGCTGCCTAAACCTCAAGAATGCACTGACAGTAACAATAATAGGGAACAATAGCTATCATTGATTGAGCCCTTCTACATATAATTTTATATGTATTTTCTTATTCATCCTCACAGTAATCATAGGCAATAGGCATCTCTATTTCCATTTATAGATGCAGAAACAAAGAATCAGAGAAGGTGATTCAAGGTCTCATTCAATGTATGTGGCAGCATAAGGATTTAAAAACACATCTTCCTACTTCGCCTCTAAATTCTAATCTAAAACATCAACACCCCAACTCTGTGTCTCAGCAGTATAGTGTGATGAGTTATGAAATAGGTTATAAATAACTCATTAATAGAAATACCAAACTGACAAGCTGATTCTAAAATTTATATGGAAATGGAAAGGTTCTAGAATAGCCAAAACAACTTGAAAGAGAATAAAATCTGAGGACTTAAGAGTACTTGATTTCAAGAATTACCATAAAGCCAAAGTACATTGTAGTACCGGCATGCAGACATATAAATGAATGGAAGAGAATGCAATCCAAAATTTAAGGCCCATGCATATATGGTTGATTGATTTTCAACAAAGGTACCTAGGTGATTCAACAAGTAAAGTTTTTTCAATAAATGATGTTGGAACAACTGGGTATCCATTTGGGGAAAAAAATGACCCTCCACCTTTGTCTCATACCATATATAAAAATTAAATCAAAATTGATCATAGACCTTAATGTAGGTGCTAAAACTAAAAACACTTCTAGAAGAAATCATAGGGCAAAATTTTTGCAACCTTGGGGTAGACAGACAGTCCTTAATTCGGATACATAAAACATAAATCAGAAGAGAAAAACTTAATAAATTAGACTTTATCAAATTACAAACTTCTGCTCTTTGAAAACACTGGTAAGAAAACAAAAAGCCAAGCTACAGAGTCAAAGAATATACTTACAAAACACATTTCTGAAAAGGGACATGTATTCAGAATATGCAGAACTCTTAGAACTCAATAATAAGACAAACAACCCAAATAAAAAAATAGGAGAAAGACTGTACACACTTCCTAACAGAAGATACATGAATAGCCAATGAGCACACACAAAAATGCTTGACAGTAGTAGTCAACATAGAAATACTATTAAAATCTGCATGAACTATTAGTACACACACACATTAGAATTGCTACAGTTAAAAAGATTAACAATATTAATATTAAATGCTGGCAAGGATCTGGCATAATTAGAACCTTTATACATTACTGATGTAAATGTAAAAATGGCACAACCACAGAAAACAGTTTGCCAGCTTCTTATAATAAATATACATTTACCACATGAGCCATCAATTCCACTCCTAAGTAGTCACCCAAGAGAAATGAAAACATATGTCCACACAAAGACATGTTCATAACGTTCATAGCAGTTTTACCTGTATAGCCCAAAACTGGAAACAACCCAAATGTCTATCAACAGGTAAACTGATTTAAAACATTATGCTATATTCAACCAAAGGGATTCTTTTCAGCATTAAAAAGGAACTACTGACATATGCATCCATATAGATAAATCTCAAAAACATCATGCTGAAAAAGAAGCTAGATACAAAGAAGGAGTATGTATGATTCCATTCACATAAAATTCTAGAAGAGGCAAATATCTGTAGTCACAGAAAGCAGACCAATGGTTGTTTAGAGCCAGAGGGGTGGCGATTAACTATAAAGGCACAAGATGGAACTCTGTCGGTAAGGGAACACTTCTTGACTACAATGGTTAGGTGCATATATTTGGCAAATCTCATTAAACTGTACAATTAAAATGGGTCAATTTTTATGTATAAGTTATACCTCACTAAAAGTGATTTTTTTTTTTTTTTTTTTTTTTTTTGGAGACAGGGTCTTGCTTTGTGGCCCAGGCTGAAGTGCAGTGGCACAATTCCAGCTCACTGCAGCCTCAAACTCCTGGGCTCAAGCAATCTCCCTGCCTCAGCCTCTCAAGTAGCTGGGACTACAGGCATGAGCCACCATGCTCAGCCAAAGTGATATTTTTTAAAATGAATCACCAAAAAACAGCAAAACCACAATGAGATAATATTATACACACTAGAATGGCAAAAATTTAAAAGATTGACAATACCAAATATTGGCAAGGATGTAGAGCAACCTGCATGCTCACACATTGATGATAAGAATGTAAAACAGCATGACCACTTTGAAAAACAGTTTGGTAGTTCCTCATAAAGTTAAAAATACACTTAACAGACAAACCAGCCATTTCATTCCTAGGTATTTACCCAAGAGAATTAAAAACTTATGTTCGCACAAAGACTTAAACATAAACGTTCTGAGCAGATATATAGAGAATAGCTGCTAGAGACAATGCAACTGTCCACCGACAGTGCAGTAAATAAAGCACCTTGTGGTTTATCCATACAACGAAATACTACTCAGCAATAAACAGGAGCTAACTCATTATTACAACATGGATGAATCTAAAAAACATTACGCTACGTGAAAGAAGCCAGACCCAAAAAGTACATGTTATATGATTCCATTTATTTGAAATTCTAGAAAAGACAGGTCTAATCTGTAACAGAAAGCAGATCAATGGGAGGGAAAGTGACTGACTGCAAAGGAGTATGAAGGAAATGCTTCTGTATTTCCATTATGGTGGTGGTTATATGGGTCTATTTGTTAAAACTCAACAAACTGTAATTTAAAATAGATGCATTTTATATAAGTTATTCCTCAATAAACTTGATTTAAATTTTTTTCTATTCAACAAAAGTATAGCTAAAAGAAGAAAGACTTTAGGAGCCAAATGAAGCTCTTCAAAGACTTACAATTTCAGAAGGCTGGAAATTACCTATGGCTACAAGCTCAAGCTTTGGAAATGAAGATAAGCAGTTAATCTGCCCAAATCACAGACCAAAGGAACAGCTTTCCCTATCTGTCCTCAAATTCACCCTAACTATAGGCCCAGCTTTTCTCTACAAGGTTTCTTTTTTTTTAAGACAGGATCTCACTCAGTTGCTGGGGCCTAAAGTGCAGTGGTGTAATCATAGCTCACTGGAACTTCAAACTCCTGGGCTCAAGCGATTCTCCTGCCTCAGGCTTCCAAGTAGCTGGGACTACAGGCACGTGCCACCATGCCCAGCTAATTTTTCTATTTTTAGTAGAGACAGGGTCTTGCTCTTGCTCAGGCTGGTCTTGAACTTCTGGCTTCAAGCAGTCCTCCTACATCAGCCTCTCAAAGTGCTAGGATTATAATAGGCGTGAGCCACTGTGCTTGGCCTCTCTACAAGTTTTCCGGGAAGTTTGCTGCAACCCCCAGCAAATGCTGACTGGGAGAAACATAAAACTTTAGCCAACTCCTCAGTCTCCACTGCAAAAATTCCTCCCTGAAGGAGCATCCCTAAAAAGGCAGGCCTGGTAGGTGTACAACACACCCTGGTGGCCATCCACTTTCACCATAGGCCTTTCATAATTTTTTAAATTCTGTATTAAGCTGTATATAACTTTTATACATTCCTCATAATAATCATCATATCCTATTTATCACCATAGGATACAATTTTCCATAGGAGAACTCCATATAAGAAAACAACAAAAAATAATGCATTACTGAATAAAATGCTGGATTCCAGAATTAAATCTTTTTTTCATAGATGCTGTGTTAAGCCTAAAAATCAGGCTTCTGACAGTTAATCTAAGACTTAGAAAGGGACTTAGGTGATTTCTAAAACCTTAAGGAGGAAGACCCAGTACATATAAGGAGGAAGTGAGGGGTGGAGGCAGGTATCGGCACAGTTCCCTGCCCAGCACCAGGCCCAGCAGTACGAGTCCTCATTCAAGGATGGCTCTACATCCTTCAGGTAGTACAGGGGGCACCTTGTGTCATCTCATCCCTGAGTTTCTACATTTCTCCCTTCCTTCCTTCATTCTCTGCTTACAATCAAGAAGTATCCCTCACTGAAGTTGTCACAAAAGCAAACAATAGAGTGCTTGGGGCAATCCCAGGAGATAGGCAGCATCTAGCAAAGGCCTTCCTTGGGACTAACAATTGCTGCTACTCTTCTTACCCAGCCCCAGCACCGCCCCTTGGCATGATTCTCAGTACGGAATAGAATTTTAGCGTGCAGTGTACCCAAGATAAATTTGCTTGCAGGCTCTGGAATGAAGAGTAGCAATACATGGGCTTTATGGACTGTAAAATCAACCAAAGGACAATAAAAAATATAGGTTTGTGGTCTCTGGGATAGGAAAATACATACATAAATGCTAATGGCCTCCATGGAAGCAGCTGGAGAGGCCTGTGAGTAAACTGAGGAAGAGTCATAAATTCAAACCATAAGAAGAGAATTCATTAGATATATCAAAAAAACCATACTAAGGCAGCAACCAACACAATAATGACACAGCAACAAAAGGCAAATCAGAAAACTGGTGAAAAGGAATCCTGATAAAACTGTTTATACATTTAGAGGAAGCCCAAGAAATTTCAAATCTCTGAATGTTCAAAAATATCCAAATATAAGAAGACAAATATGGTAGCAGCTAGAATAATTGGTCTCTACTCAGTCTGTCTTAGGTATTTCTTCAAGGGGGGGTAATACATAAGTGACTCTATTATTAATTCATATTTATTAAATTCTAGAAGAAAAATACCATTTTCTCTATTTAAGGTTAAATTAAAAAAAAGGCTTAAACACTGGGTTCTTCCCTGTCCCAGCCACCTTGAAAAGGCTCAAGAAAGGACAAAATGAATTCTGTCTCCACCCTATTCAGTGTTTCTATGGTACTCACCTATTGAGACGGTTAGACTCAGCTATTAATTGAATTAAATAACTTATAATCCTACTTACTTTGGTTAAATGTTTCAGAGGAGTGGGAGCCGGACTGAATTCACGTGAAAGGACATCCCCTTCCCTTCTTACATCTAGAATCAGTTGTGCCACATAATTTTCCTGGAATCGTGTCCTTTTTCCCAAAGCACCTGAAAAAACAATAAAATCATATCTATTAATTTGTCAGTTAGATCTACTGTACAACCATGAAGAGTAGTATTTTCAGAGTGCTTTAGACTTTACAAGGTGTTTTCTCCATTTCACATAAGAAAAGGCCCAGCCTCAGGTTTTAAATGACTTATAAAATTATAAAGCCAATAATCTATGGTGCCAAGACTCAAACTCAGGATTTCTGCCACTAGATTCCACATTTACTTTTGCATCAAACCATCACCCTCCTCAAAAAAGAGTAACTCATCGTTATAGGTAGAAAAACTATTATTATCTCTATATAACAGATGAAAAAACAGAGGTTCTGCGATATTGTCACTTGTTCAAGATCACAGGACTTCTCAGCAGCAGAGCCAGAGCTACAATCCAGGGTTGTCAGGTCCTAAATCCCACAGTATGTTAAACTATCTGGCTTCATGCAACACCAAAATTTTTTCACTATGTCTCTGAAATAACTTGCTGCAGAATAGCTGTTTTCAAACCACTTTAAGAGAAGCAAAAATTCCAATATGCATTCTCTGAAAAGGGTCAGATTACAAAGACCCCTGATTACAAAAACCAGTCTAAGAAGTCTGCATTTTATCCTGTGATGAGTCTGGCTCTAAGTTATACATCAACTTTTTAAACATGTTATGCTAAAGATAGCCACTGAAATGGTGTAGCATGGCTTACTTTTTTATAGTAAGGCTACAGCTAAGTGGAAAAAAATAATAACCTGATTCTCATTTTATATTTGTGAGCACCACATTTGCATTTTTAAATTCTTCACCCCTAACTTGGAAAACAAAATATAAAGAACTGGATAGTAAATTCAGCTAAAGCTGAATATACAGAGTACTGTGCCATTAATATTTTTAAATAGTTCCAAAACAGTCTGCTAGGACCAAAATATGTAAAAACATGATCTCCGAAACTAACCTCACAAGTTATATTATATATAATTACATTTGCAAATACAGACAAGACTCCAACTTGTACATGGCCATTGTTCCAAAAGCTATAAGCTAGATATTAAATAATTTTTCCCAGACAGTTGTAATAAAAGGTGGCTAAGATCCCAGACCAGCCCACAAAGTCATATATGTAACTCACAATATATCGGATTTTATTGATAGGACTAGCTCAAGAAGCACAGAATCTGGGGGCTAAGCATAGCCCTTAGAGACAATCTAGACCTAGCCTTGGGCAAGCAAATAGGTTTGATCGTTTCAACATTCAGATAGGTGGTTATATCCTAGAATGTTCAGTCAGGTTCAACAGGTATAAATGGTGTGATCAACTGATGATGTCTGACTTTCATTAATTTATTCAATACTGAATACCAATTATATTGTGAGACATTAGGGACAAAACAATTCATAAAAAGAAAACAATGTTTCTTATTTGGTATTCAAAAGAAACAGGTTTTTAGGAGAAATTCTCTAATTTATTCATTCATTCAACAAATATTTATCAAGTGCCTACTATATGACAGACAGTGTTCTAAAGCACTGAAGAAAACTATCAAGTAAACAAAATAGTCAAAAATTTCAGCTAGTAAGGAATACAAAAAAAAAGGGGATGGAAGCAATAGGTGGGGACTCATAAGAAAGGGCAATGCAGAGAGACCAAGCTGAACAGGGCACTCTAGAGAGACCTTGGGAGGCCCACATCCAGAACCACATGGTCAGAGTCCACTTGTGTACGGCCTGGCTACTGTCTATTACTAACATGTATCTAACTAGATTAGAACAATAAATGGGAATCTCTAAGAATAAAGAAAATATACAATTTCAAATTTGTTCTAAAACTATACATTTTTAAATAAAATCTTTAAAATCTAGTTTTGTAAATCAAAGAATAGGATATAGACAATCAAATACTAGCATATAATACAAACTGCCAATGTATATACATGAGTTTTATCATAAAAATAAAATCAATTATCCACAAAGGGTAAAAAGTCTTACCTGTCAAATCAATTTGTAATTTGCCAATGTCTTTAGCAATATTGAACTGATCCTTTGCTTTCTGATACTCATAATAATATAAAAAAATATATGCACATTCCAGGTGGAATTGAATAGCCAAATATCGACCTGAATCACCTACAAACAGATTCTCTAGTTTCATCACTGTAAGACAAAAGAGGAAACATTTAAAACTATGATGAGAATAAAAATATATTAATAAGTAAAATGTTGAGTCCACAATATGTAAAGTATATATTATATAGTTCTCTACTCTTTGAGAATTTTAAGTGTAGAACAGGAGGAATACAAATATAATAACAGTTAACAGCTAGCATTCTCTGAGTACTTATATGCCCCAAAGACGAAGCTAAGGACATTATATACATCACCCCCTTTATTCCATACAATCCTAGAAGACATGATTCATAACCTGCTCTTTCTTAGAGTGCTTATCTAATTAACAGTATAAAAAAAAGCAATGTAAGGTATTGATAAAAAGTACCAAGTGAATCTATAAGAATTAAACATGTTAATCTGTGAAATATGCACATTTAAGAAATTGATTAATACTGAATAATAAACAGGTAAGATAAAGAAAAAAGAAAGACCTAAACAATACAGAAAACCTGATGAAGAGGAAATCAGTTTACAGTTTCCTTCATAGAAAATATAGAATTTCTCCCTTAAAATAAAAGGGAAAACAGATATACAGCCATGTATATCTAAGACAATGTAAGTATCATGAATATGGGCTTGGCAGTATGATTCTAACGTATTTCTCTAAATTCCTGAGAGGAAAAGATAAGGATAATAACCTAGTAAAATAGCATCTGAAATAAAATGACTGTCAAAATTAATTATAAATAATAAAGGAGCTAGTTGACATATACCAAGTTACAAGGGTGTCTAACAGGTCACCTCATCCAACTGATCTTCTCAAACAGAATTCCCTCCTACAGTATCCCTGAAAAACTATCCCTTACAAATGTTTCCAATAATGGGTTTGTCAGCATTTCGCAAAGCAGACCACAAGAATGAATGCATAATAAATGAAAGGAAAATGCACTTCCAAAGTCCAAAGACTGATGACAATTTTTCCATCATTCAAGATGAAAGAGAAGTTACATTTACTGAATGTCTACTCTGCCTAGCAATGAGTATTTTACATGTTGTATTAGTTAATTCTCATGATCATGTCTTTGAGGCTGACATTATCTCCACTTAAGTCATTAGAAAATTGAGCTCAGACAGCTGACCGACTGGTCACTTCAGTTGCTAGGTGGCAAAGCCAGGATTTGAATCCAAGCCCGTGGGGAAAAGGGGGAAGGGGGAGCTGGCAGGGGAACGATGAAGGCGCAGAAGTGATGCTGGAAAAGCCTAATCTACTTTCGCACCTAGCAGTCTGGCACAAACACCTGTAGCTAAGAAACTGACCCCTTGGTCTTAATGTGAACTGAAATTAACACGGGTCTAAAAAAGAAAGCCAGTGTTTTTCTATAGCCCATTGAAAAAATTCTCTGAATTCGAATAAAGAGAACAAGTCAAGATGTACGTGTCTCACCTCAAAAGGCACACGGGCATCCTAACATGAACTTCTCACTGTGAAAATCCTTCAGCAGACTTCATCCATGCAAATCAAACTCGAGAAAAGCTGGATCTTATGATACCCAATGCTCTTAGTAAGGGCTTCCTTTCCTTAGCTTTCTTTCCTTTTGTCTACCCAGCATTCCTGAGTGTCTAGCCACTGCTCTTAGAAATATAATAACCTTCTATAAACTTAGCACAATTCAAAAGTGACAGGCCGGGCGCGGTAGCTCATGCCTGTAATCCTAGCACTCTGGGAGGCCGAGACAGGAGGATTGTTTGAGCTCAGGAGTTCGACACCAGCCTGAGCAAGAGCGAGACCCCATCTCTACTAAAAAACATAGAAAGAAATTAGCTGGACAACTAAAAATATATAGAAAAAATTAGCTGGGCATGGTGGTGCCTCCCTGTAGTCCCAGCTACTAGGGAGGCTGAAGCAGTAGGATCGCTTGAGCCCTGGAGTTTGAGGTTGCTGTGAGCTAGGCTAACGCCACGGCACTCATTCCAGCCAGGGCAACAGAGTGAGACTATGTCTCAAAAAAAAAAAAAAAAAAAAAGTGACATAATTTGGCCGGGTTGTCAAAAACAGTAAAGTAATCCTCCCAAACAGTTCTGCATGCAGAAATTATGGGATGTGAGGGTTGGCCAAGGGGTTTTTTTTTTTTGAGACAGAGTCTCACTCTCTTGCCTGGGGCGAGTGCCGTGGTGTCAGCCTAGCTCGCAGCAACCTCAAACTCCTGGGCTCAAGTGATCCTTCTGCCTCAGCCTCCCGAGTAGCTGGGACTACAGGCATGCACCACCATGCCCGGCTAATTTTTTCTATATATATTTTTAGCTGTCCAATTAATTTTCTTTCTATTTTTTTGGTAGAGACGGGGTCTCACTCTTGCTCAGGCTGGTGTCGAACTCCTGAGCTCAGAACGATCCGCCCGCCTCGGCCTCCCAGAGTGCTAGGATTACAGGCGTGAGCCACCGCGCCCGGCCTTTCTTTGTTTTTTTTTTGAGACAGAGTCTCACTCTTGGGCTCAAGTGATCCTCCTGCTTCAGCCTCCCAAGTAGCTGGGACTACAGGCATGCGCCACCATGCCTGGCTAATGTTTTCTATTTTCAGTTGTTTGGCTAATTTCTTTCTATTTATAGTAGAGACGGGGTCTTGCTCTTGCTCAGGCTGGTCTCGAACTCCTTAGCTCAAACGATCCTCCCGCCTCAGCCTTCCAGAGTGCTAGAATTACAGGTGTGAGCCACCACACCCGGCCAGGATTCCATTTTGATGGCTGCAAGGAGCACCACAGACTACAGTTGAGGCCTGGACCCACCCAAAGTAGGCTATCTAGCAGATCCATATTTTTAAAGCTGTGACCCAAAGAATTATATCTTCAACTTAAGGTTAAAATAGAGGTAAGTCTGCCACACAAAAGAGGGTAGCAAGGAAAGCAGCAGTGGCTGACGGGGAAAAAATTTATCCCCAGAATTCATAACCATAATCCAGCCTTCACACAGATCTGTAGACTGAATTCAGGGTATGTATGTAGTCCAAAAAACCTCAAGCCAAAAATGTAGGTCCCCAGAGATGCAGTAGAAATAAAGACAAATTCTCTTCTGAAGGAATGCAACTTCAGTTAGGATTCAAAGAATTCCCACAGACAAAATTCCAAGGAACATGAGCTCATAGCAAAACAAAACAAAACAAAACAAACTCCCACAAGACATGGAAAATAAGGTCCTAATACCTGAAAGTCAGCAAAAACAAAAGGCAGAAACAGACTCTCAAAGCCTTCAGAAGCTGAAATTACCAAATACAGTATACGAAATGTTTAATAGGTTTCAAGAAATAAAAAGCTAGAATATATGAACAAGCAACTACAGAAATCAACCAGACAAACTGGAAAGGAAGCCCAAAAAAGTCTAGAAATTTTTTCTTAAATTAAAATTAAAAACTAAAGGGACGTATTAGAGAACTATTAATAGAAGACAGATCCAAATAAAGTTATGTAGAATGCAATACAGGCAAACAAAGAGAGAGAAAATAAAAGAATTAAAGATGTTAAACATGCAGATGAGAAGATCTAACACGTTTAAAGATGTAGAAGGAGACAAGAGACAGTATCCTAAAAGAAAATGGCTAAGAATTTTCCAGAAATGTGGAAAGATACTAAATCTCAAAGTCAGAAAGCCCGTTAAATCCCTAGCAAGATAAATAAAAAGAAATCCATATCTTGTCTGAATATAGTCAAAGTAAAGAACCACAAATACAAAAAGATCTTAAGAATAAGGGAAAAAAAGGTAGGACTACTCACAAAAGAAGAACAACGGGACCAACAACTGATTTCTCAACACCAACAAGGGAAACCAAAAAAACAGAATAGTGTCTTCATGGTGCTGCCTAGAATTCTTTAGTCAATGATTCAAGGAGGGTGAAATAACGTCTCTAAGCAAACAGAAACAGTCTATCACCAAAATATGCTCATTGAAGTGGAGCAACTGCTGAATTATTTTATATAACTTTTAGCACACAAAAACATAACTTTTGGCAGGGTGTGGTGGCTCACGCCTGTAATCCTAGCACTCTGGGAGGCCAAGGCGGGAGGATCGTTTGAGCTCAGGAGTTCAAGACCAGCCTGAGCAAGAGCGAGATCCCGTCTCTACTAAAAATAGAAAGAAATTAGCTGGACAACTAAAAATATACAGAAAAAATTAGCCGGGCATGGTGGCACACGCCTGTAGTCCCAGCTACTTGGGAGGCTAAGGCAGGAGGATCGCTTGAGCCCAAGAGTTTGAGGTTGCTGTGAGCTGGGCTGATGCCACAGCACTCTAGCCTGGGCAACAGAGTGAGACTCTGTCAAAAAAAAAAGAAAAGAAAAAAAAGGAAAAAATGAAATAAAAAAAATGAAAAAAAAAAAGAAAGAAAGAAAATATATATATATAACTTTTGAGTTTTACCTCCCCTAAGTAGAAAGAATAATGAGAAAACACTGCCCAAAAGCATAAAGGAAAAGAGCCAAAAACCACATTAACATTGCAGCTTCAAATTTCCAAAAAGAAAAAAAAAAAAATACGCACACACAAAAATCTTTGAGGTTTGGAAAGTAAGAAGGCTGAGTCTCTTTACGAACAAGTTTTAAGGAGGATTGAGGCTTTTATCTATTTTTAGGGCTTCTGATTTAGAGTAAAAATTAAAAGCTGCTAGAAGTATCTGCTTCAGCAGAAAAACTTTCCAATGTCATTAAGCTACCAATGAAGACATACAAAACTCTGAAGAATAAAGAGCAATGAAAAGATAGAGAATAGGTGTTTCCCCAAAGCAATGCAGGCATCTGAGAGACAACACTCCTGAGAAGCTAAAGCTCATGGATGTTCATTAGACAAGCATAAAGAAAAACAAAGAAATGTCTTCAGAAAATGCCTGTAGAGAGACACACACGCAGAAGTAACGGTAGATATGAGAGAGAGGTTGAAATATATCTAAACCTGCAAAATGAAGAAAAGTGACACCTGATAACTCTTGATTAGAATATAACTAGGGTCACAGTGACACCTCATTGAGATCTAGTACTAAATAAGCTAACAAAAAATTTGACTTTTTAAGTAAAGAACTGTATAATTTCTTCAATTAATACATGGTTATTGAGCAGCTACTACAAAAACTCAAAACAACTGAAATATATGGCATAATCATCAACAAAATGGACAGAGTCCACCCTAGCTACTAACTTCCTTAACTGATTCCCATTGCTCTTAGGATGAAGGCAAAATTCCTAAGCCTGGCTTATCCTGTCCTGCACATTCTTAGACCTCTGTGCCCCACACAGTCCTCTCTCTACTCCAGCCACCATGACCTTTCTTTAGACCCTCAGACAAATGACACTCTTTCTCAGGTTATAGAGCCTTTATGATTTACATAAGCCTTTCTTTCTGGCATCAAAGGTTACAAAGTTAGCTATCTGTCAAGACTAACCCATCATCTACATACAAGATGCTGCTTATCTGATTCTACTACAGGTCCAGATTCCCTTATCTGCAATACTGAGACCCAAAAAGCTCTGAAAATCAAAAGTGTTCTTGTAATTTGTTTTGGGGGCTGGGGGGATCTGACTTAACCTCATTTGGCAGCAAAATGTGACATGAAGGAATGGGCAGAACTAGCCCTCCAGATGATACCAAACGGTAGGGAAAGGTAAGAGTACAAATGAGGAATAGAAGCTTTTACTACATAAGAAAATCAGGGGATCCTGTTTGTGTCAGCCAACTTTTAAAGCCTACCTTCTAGCATCAAAAGATGGAGGGAAAAGACTGGAAACAGCCTAAAGGTCTCATGGCTATCAATAGAAGATCAGGTGAATAAATTATAAAACATTCACATATTGCAATAGTATATAGCAGTAAAAAGTAATGAGCTTTAGCACATATTAAGTAAATAAAGTGCCAATAGTACATAGAGTATGTTACATTTTGCGTAAGAAAATGGAAGAGAGAATACCAAAGAGCAAAAAAATGCTAGAAGAATAAACCTTCATAAAACCAATAACTAATAAAGGAGAAGAGCAAGAAAAGGGTAGAAAGGAAACAGAAGGAAGGGATATTTCTCTGAATAGACCTAGTCATAAAGCTGTGATTCTAGAATCAGATAATTGGTTTACATATTTTAATAATAAAAGTAAATTTAAAAAGGAAAAAAAAGGTAATCAGTAAAACTTGAAACCAAATTTTAAAAAACCCTATTTCAAATGTCTTTTGAACATTTTGACTCAGTGCACATACATCCTAAATGTAATATATTCTAAGGGCAAATAGAACTACAAAGAAACCTTGAACCTGATTCAGTGGTCTTATTGTTAGTAGTAGTATTGGTATTATTTTGAAATTTTATATTTCTATTTTTATATATATGAGCAAGTTAAGTAATTATGTTTATATTGTCAGTAACAAGATTTTTAGCTTAAGAAAAGAATACAAATATCAATCAAGGATATAAACATGATACAAGGTTAAATGTTAATTGGAGCTCCTTGGTCAGGAACTTGACAGGCATGTTTACCGGGGCCTCGTCTTGGCTGAGGAGTCAACCAGCATGTTTGCCAGGAATGAAGTCTCAAACAGGGTCTCATCTGGAATATTTGCCCAGGTTGGAGACACAAGTTATGCATTTGCCAAAACTGGGCCTGGTGCCTTTGCCAGAGACTCACTCAGTATGCAGCGAAGTGCAGGGTACAACCAGAGAGTCTGCTGGGGCTGGTGATCAGCCAGAGACTAGACTCATATGCTGGCTGGAGTCTCAATGGTGTGTTCAACAGAGCCAAGTCAGGGACTAGACTGTGTAGTCTGTGAGGCCAAGGCCAAGTGGGTGGCTATGTGGTCGAGGCTAGAGCCTTCTCATTGTCAGAGAAGGGAGTTATAAACATGGAATAGGAAAAAATATATGGACTAGGGAAGACTAGAATAAACCCTGTGATGTTGGTTGGAATTGGAGATAATGGTGTAAATTCATGGTTTTTAATATATATAGAAATAGATACAGATGTGCACATGTATGTACGTATGTCTGTATATGCATACATACCCATTCTAGCTATGTCTGTTGAAAGGATTTAAAAGGAACCAGAGCTCATTGGAGAAATTACTGATTCCAGGGCTGAAACAAGGAAATGCAAAATGAGGCTAAAACATCTTCTTGTGTCAGAAAATAAAGACATGTTCAAAAACAGGCCAGGTGCAGTGGCTCATGCCTGTAATCCTAGCACTCTGGGAGGCCAAGGTGGGAGGATCGCTTGAGGTTGCAAGTTTGCTTGAAGTCAGGAGTTCAAGACCAGCCTTAGCAAGAGTGAGACCCGATCTCTACAAAAAACAGAAAAATTAGCCAGGTGTGGTTGTGTGCGCCTGTAGTCCCAGCTACTCAGGAGGCTGAGGCAGGAGGATTGCTTGAGCCCAAGAGTTTGAGGTTGCAGTGAGCTATGATGACAACACTGCACTCTAGCCAGGGTGACAGAGTGAGACTCTGTCTCAAAAAAAAAAAAAAATAAGAAGTTTTCAAACACATGTCAAGAGCACACACCAGCCAGTTTGAACAAGCTCCCAGGCCAAATCTGGAATAACCTGAGCATCAAAAGAATGGTAGTAGCAGACTATAATCCATTGAATAAGTTAGGAATCCATGAGTCCATACTAATACTAATACATAAGTGAACGAATTCAAAGTTTGATGAGGAATAGGATACTCTTATGATTGGCCTCTAAGTACATCACCACAAAACATGAATTATAAAGAAAAAATGTGTAGCGATAAAGAAGACTGACAGACACCACGTTGATCAAGTGACCAAAGTTAACATCACTGGTAATCGAACAAAGTGAAATTGTGTGCCATCTGATAGGATGTAATAAAAATAACACAGTATGACTTCTGTGCTATTTCTAGATTGAAAGAGGCTAAAGGGATATGACAACTAAATGCAACACAATTGTGGTCTGGATCATTTAGCTATCAAGGTCATTTTGGGGACAATTCCTGAAAGACTGCAATTAAATATTGGTAATGAATCAATGTTAATTTCCTGCTTTTGATGGCTGTATTATGGTTGTATAGCAAAATGTCTTTGTAGGAAAAACACACTAAAGTATGCATGGGTGGCAGTGCATCATGTCACCAATTATTCTTAAATAGTTCAGAGGGGGAAAAAAGTTCTTTGTACTGTTCTTGCAACTTTTCTATAAGATTTTGAGTGTTTCAAATTATTAAAAAAAAAAAATCCCCAATTACTGGCAATTAAAGAAAAATAATTAAGAACATAGCTTGCCTTTCCTGCATCAGCTATACTGTGGGATTAGCAAATAGCCTTGATGAGGATGAGCCCTTCCTTACGAAAGAATTCTAGGAGAAAAAAAAGTAAATGAAATGACTCAATTATGAAATCACTAAGTAAGTAATTAAGATTAATGGAAAGACTGTATTTCCAGGGCCGAAAGCAACCTGGGTTGCCTAAGTAAAATGCCAACCAAATGGAGGCTTTATAAAATCCTCAGTAATTGGTTGAAAGGTATCCTTCATAAGCCATTAAAACCTGGGAGGCACGCAGCCAATCCTGTCTAAACAGGAAAGTGCTTGCCAACTCCAACTCATTTCCCCTCAAAAATCCTCTTCCCCCAACCTCTATACTTCTCAAGCTTCATTTCCCATTGCTGCTCCCTCTGATTTTTCCATCCTTCTCCTGCCTCTCTCCCTTTCCAACTATTTCCCTCTCTTCCATCCTGTAACTTTTAATCAGTATCTGTTGAGTTATACATTCTTAGAATTATGCTAGATCCTACGGCAAGGTTTAAGTCCTGCTCTCTCCTAAAAATGGGGTGAGGGGAGGAAGAGTTAGGAAGCTTGGAAGAGAAGACACGCAATCATTATTCAATACACAGATTATTTGATTCTAAATTGTGTGCTATTGATCATAAGTACCAAAGGGGCAAATCCATTAAGACTTGGATAGTTGAATAAACCTTGTCAGAAGGGTAGGGCCTTGAAAGATGGGTAGAATTTGGCCAAAACCTCACATCTAGACTATAAATCATAGGGTCCACATGTGTCTCATCCACCACTGTATACCTAGCACCTATCATAGTTGGTGCTCAAAAAATATCCTCAGAGTCAGCAAATATTCAAAAATCCTTATTGGCTATCACCAATAAGATGGAAATTCGACATCCTAGTGATCTAGCTCCTACTTACCTGTTCAGCCTCATCACCTGACACACATCCCTCACACTCTGCTCCAGCCACTCCAAACTACTGGAATTCCCAACCGTACGAAGATGTTCCACGTCTACGTGACTCTCTTTGTGCATATTGCATGCCCTTTCCAACTTCTCTACCTAAAAAATTCCTACGATTCTTCACAATTCAGTGACAGACTCAGCCACTTTGTGAAGCCTCCTCTGACCTCTCAGGTTCAGACCAACCACATCTTCTCCTTCATTCCTTACTCTTACGCTCTGTTTTTCCTACCCGTATTTTGGCCCCTATCTCACTGAGTTCACTGATATTCACAACACTTAGCACAGCGTATGGAACACTGCAAGCATTAAAAAATGTTTGTTTTTAATTAAATATCAAATTAGCAGGAGATAGAAGGCCAACGATAAAAGTGAAACTAAAGATTTTCCTTATTAAAAAAAGACATAATAAAATTGGTATTTATTAATAGAAAAATGAATCCCATACTGATGTACAAGGGTAAGCAACAAAAGCCAAGAAAGGGCCTACAAGAGAGTGAGGTGCAACCTTCAGACATAAAGCGATGATAGTAACCTTAAGTAACTGGAGGGCTGGCCATACAGAAGGAAGGACAGACCTATCTTGTCATTCCCTACTGCCCAACAGCAGTACTGTCCAAAACAACTTTGCCTGATGATGTTGAGTAGTCTATAGATGCACTGTCCAAAATAACAGCCATTAGCCACATGTGGCTTCCGAGCATTTGAAATGTGGCCACTGAAACTGAGGAACTGAATTTTTATTAATAATTTCATTTATTTTACTTACTTAAGTTTAAATAGCCATAAGTGGCTAGTGGCTACTATACCGGGCAGTGTAGCTCTAGTTAGCAGAAACAATGGCTGTAAGTGACAGAATAAAAGACTTTTTAATTAATAAAAAGAAGCACTTTGTAGCAATTACGCATCCTAACAACAGAATGAGCTTCTTCTCAAAGTAATCTGTGAAACTGTCCAAGAAAAAAGGAGATAACTTTTTTAGACACAAGCTTCTAAGAAGCCAGTATCAGGATGAGTAAGAAGTTAGACTACAAAACAAGGCATGATTTTACACCCGGAAAGAATTCAAAGATCATTTTATACAGAAGGAAACCTTGGTTTAGAAGTCAAATGAGTTGCTGAAAGTCACACAGGGAATCAGTAACGGAGCAGGATCTAAAAGCTAGATTTTAAGATGTTCTGTCCTGTTAACTGTCTTGATTGTGATAATTTTACAGGTGGATAGATATGTAAAATGTCATTTGTACACTGTAAATATGAGGTCTTATTGTAGGTTAATTAAACTTTTTAAAAAGCTGCTTTTAAAAAAGCACACTATATCCACTACTACATCATCTTCAATTCTACTTCACAGAGTTGTGAGGAATAAGCTAGTTAATACATTTAAAGATTTCAAACAGTGTCTGATATGGGATACACATTGTAGAAATGTTAGCTGCGTTATCATTATTAGTTACTAGAATTCTGCCCTACTGACCAGCTTAGAGAAAGTAATGGAAAGAAGAGTGAACAGGACTTTGAGTCAGAAACTCCAGATCATAGTGCTGGTTCTTTGGTAACTTCTCTGAGTCTCAATCCTTCGTAAAATTGAGTTAACGCAACAAGTTAATCTCTACAGGGCCTTTCCAAACTAAAGATTCCAGGCTAGGATAAGAGTTGCAGAAGTAGAAAAAAAAAAAAAGGGATAGATATGGAACCCTTAGGGAAGAACTGATAAGATTTAAGAACTAGCTAGAAATGTAGAATGATGAAAAACAATGAGTCAACTATGAACACAACTTTTTGAGCTTTGGATGATTGAAGGTTTAAATAAAAAGAGGAGCATGTTGACCCAACAGACGTATATATATTATTTTAATAAATCAGTAGATTCTCCATGGAAATGGATATTCTTGACCTCTGGATCAAAATATCAACCAGTATGTTTAAAATCCCTTCTTGTAAAAACATTTTAATATGTTAAAATGAAACCTCTGTGGATCATTATAATTACAGATAATGACATTTAGTCCACTTAATAACATTCATTCCAAAGTATCGAATTTATGGAAAAAAAATCGATATATACATCAGTCACCAAGAAATTAATGTCTTGAACAATTCTTTTCATGTAGAAACAACCTAACCCCAGAGTCACAGAGCTGCCTGTAGATGTCACAGCAGAACTCAATGACAAAGCATTTTAATCTCTTTTCTCTTAGACAGTGATTTCATGAACTCATCTTCATATGGCATACCGCAATATGACATCTTATGCACTACATGGAACATGTTCTCAGTATCAGATCCCACCATAAATTGTTGTGTGCCCTGAAGTAGTCTTTAGAGAATCATGGCGCCATTTAGAGCGACATCCAAAAGAAAGCCTTAGATCATGCTGAGGGACATATTTTTCAACATTCTGACCTACTCATTTCATACATGTGATCAGCCTGGCAAAGTTATGTTGACATTCTGATAGGCTCCATTGCACAACATTGTACTGATGTAACATTCCTGGACAAAAATCTAAAGATCACAGTTGTTCACAAAACCCTTTGCTTATATTCCATGGAATGAAAAAAATCTTGCCAACTTTTTGATGATCTTTTCAAGGGCAACATTTCAAATATAATATCCTTCTCTGGACATTGAACAGTATTTCAGTTACAACTGACTGGTCAACATTTGGGTCAAATCCCAGAACAAAACATTTTAAAAATAAAATTGTTCATGAAATGTTATAGTTTAATACTATCTGCAGACCTATTTAGACATAGCCAAAATGGACCAATTTATGACTAGATAAAATGAAAAATGTCATTGATTAGCCTAGAACATCAACATAAAAAATACTTAGTCCCAAGGCAAAGCAAATGATATGCTGAAATACACTGCAGAAAAGAACAGAGACCACTTGGGAAATGAGTCACTTAGAGTCATATTTTCCAGTTATCTTAGTTAACCTTTTCTGTTTTGGAACATAATTTTAACTCTTAGAATAGAATTCTCTCTCAAACATACCATATGGCTCCTGCCTTTTCAAAAGATATGTATCTTTTCTTCTTAATGATTAAGGGCCATCATTATGAAGACTAATCACTAAGATGTGGTAAAGATGTAGCCATAAATGCAGATTTATATAATATGGGATAATATGAAATAAAAAGAAGAAATGTATTTTCCCTATAGCAATTGCATCAAACTTGATTTCCTAAAAACAAATAAACAAACCTCCCGATGACATCTTGCTTTTTATTCATTTATCAATTTTCCATAAAAGTATAATGAAGCATAGGTAATTATATAATATCCTATGAAGTATAATGTAACTACCCTTGTGTAAAATGAAATAGTGGCTGAATCCTGACACCTCTTCTTCCAAATGCTTTCATTGTCCTCTGGTAAAATCAACATTGCCTTCCATCACTATCAATGACATGCAACTCATTCCTGGATTTCAAAACTATACCTAATTTCATGAACTAGAAGTTTATCCCCACTCTTCCTTCTCCATTGCACTAAATTGGTTTATAGTGTATATTTCACTTCATTTCAAAAGTATGTGATGGCGTGAATGGGGGAAGACTTAGTCTACACAGTTTTCATTTTACTAAAAGTAGAAAGAGGACAACAATGTGTCTGCTATGGAGCATCAGGTCTTAACTTTCTCCAAGTCCATGTCATATTTCATTTTAAAGAAAACTCTACACCTAAGCAACAATATTATGAGAAGATTCAAAGTCTCATATAAAACCTGTATAGGATCAATTTTCTCATAACTTCTACAATATATCACTTTTGAAAAACCCTTGTTCAGAAGTTAAGTCAGATAAAAATTGCTATTAAGATGGAAGGCAAATATTCCCAGACACCAACACTGCTTCCTTATAGGGAATTCTATAATTTCTCCCCTAAAAATTGCAAATAGTAAGGGCTCAATAAATGTTACATGTTATATTCAGCAAATATGTACTAAATATTTGCTATTTTCTAGGCACTATGCTAAGTAGAAATAAGTAAAATAACTCAGCCCTCAAGGAGCTGATAACCTAGAGTGCTCAGTGCCTTAGTGAAAACATATGTGATTCAGTAGGCTAAATTTGCTCATAAAAGTCTTTTGCAATCCAAAAGCATTAAGTCCAAGACTTTCTGCAGGAAAAAGATAAACTGTTTTTCAGTTGTTACTTAAGAAGTATCACTAGGTAGAAAAGCAAACTCCTTCCATTTAATAAAATGACTAATCTGCTGTCTCAAGTAAGGTATAAATCCCAGGACAGAATAAATTTTTTTTTAACATACAGTTGACCCTCCACAACCACAGGCTCCGCATCCGCAGATTCAATCAACCATGGATTGAAAATATTCAAAAGATAAAAATAATTTTAAAATAACAATACACGGCTGGGTGCGGTGGCTCACGCCTGTAATCCTAGCACTCTGAGAGGCCGAGGTAGGATGGATCCCTTGAGCTCAGGAGGAGTTCGAGACCAGCTTGAACAAGAGCTAGACCCCATCTCTACTAAAAATTGAAAAATTAGCCTGGCATGGTGGCACGTGCCTGTAATCCCAGCCACTCAGGAGGCTGAGGCAGGAGAATCACTTGAGCCCAGGAGTTTGAGGTTGCTGTGAGCTAGGCTGATGCCATGGCACTTTATCCCAGGTGACAGAGCGAGACTCCGTCTCAAAAAAAAAAAAAAAATACAATAAAGAATAATACAAACAATACAATTTAACAACTATATACACAGCATTTACATTGTATTAGGTATTGTAAGTAATTTAAAGATGATTTAATGTATATGGGAGGATGCGCATAGGTTATACACAAATACTACACCATTCTATGTAAAATTTTGGTATTTGCAAGGGAAGAGGGATGAGTGGAGTAGAGGTATGAGGGGTCCTGAAACCAATGCTCCACAGATACCAAGGGACAATTTACAATGTGTAATTAAGTTCAGGTGGTCTAACATGCCCTTGCTTGTTCCATATCTTATATTACCTAAAATCTTGAAAGAATATAAACTAAGTCCTGGTTCAAACATAAATGAATCAATTACTATACTGATTGAATGATACTTTCCTTACTTTTTCTTTTTGAATTACATATGTATGTTCATTTTATCTAAGATTAGCATATGTTTATGTATTCCTATTCTAGAATAAAATAAAATTTGGAAATTAGCTACAACCAATCACCTAGCTTAGTAATATTTATTACTACATAAGCTATAGTCCTCGCCACCATATTCTGGCCTTATTACTATATAGATAAATCCTTGAAGGAAACAGACCCCAGAAAGGTACAAGAGCTTCTTGCAATCACACATGCACACATGAGAGTTATTTTATGCCCTCATAAATGTGCTACCTCCACCAGGTACAGATCACTGCTGCTCCCCACAGTGATGCTAACCACCACTCCCCTCTCCGCCCCTTACACACACATACACTTGCTCACTCTAACTCTCTCTCTCTCTCTCTCTCTCTCTCTCTCTCCACTCACACACTCTCTCTCTCTTCCATACTCTTGGAATGTGAAAGGAGTATGGGCTTTGGAATCAGACACAGCTAAAGTCAAATCCCATCTCTGTAGCTCAGAAACTCATTATCAAGTTCAAGTTCACTTGTGTTTATGTATTCCTTCACCACAAGAGAATCTGTTTTTGTTTTGTTTGACAACTTTTGCCAAGAAAAGTCATTCCAAGAGCCGAGGGACACTGAAAACCAAGTGGCAAGGCACCTAAGAATCTCCCCTTTTTCAAAGTGCTTCCCTAGGATACATGAGGAGTACCTCCAACAAAGCTAGCAGGAGGCATTTATATGGATGTTTGGTTTATAATTATTTGGTAAATTTTTAATTTACATTTTACGTATTTTTCTGTATGCGCATCATATATTACAGAAAACAATAAGATAAAATGTAAAACAGCCTCCCACGCATTGTCATCCTCAGCAAAATGTACTTTCTATGAAATGTTAAAAAAATGAAGGCTTTCTTCACACACTCAATAGGATACAGGATAAATAACATCCTATTCTGTGTGCAATTTAGCATAATTTACTCTTGCTCAAGTTAGTTAAGCACTTTTCTAAAAAATAATAATAACAATATAGAGAGTTTACATTTGTTTCCAATGAGGCTTCTTAAAGAACAAAGAAAATATTAAAATACCTTTAAACTATCTGTGATAAAATCATGGAGACCTACATAGATCAAATCACCCATTATAAGTAAGTTATATATATGAAAGTGGTTTCCTTTTTTAAAACTCAAAAGAAAATCTATAATCTGATACCCTAATAATTTGTGAGATTCTACATCCCCAGGGAAAAACAAAAGAAACAACTTCAAACAAAAAGTCACTACTGTCTGCCAAAGAATAAACTAAAAAGAAATGTCTCAGCCAAGAAAGTAGAGTGCAACCACAAGCCCGTATCAAAAATCTGCTACATACCTTCATCAATACAGTTTTCAGCAAGAGCATAAAGCTGAGGTGAGCGTTCCTCAAGCAATTGCTGGTGAATATTCACATATCTCAATGTCCACCACGGTAAGCTCTAGAAAAAAAGCACCATGTAAGCTAAAATAAAAGAACACTTTGGAAAACTTTTTTTTACATTAATTGAGATTAATTCCTAGAATGTCTTTTTTACAATCATGAAATTAAATTTAGTCCTCAATAAACTTACCCATCCACTGCTGTTTTTAATAATAAGGCCAACATCCACTTCTATGTCTTCCACAGAATAACACCTCACCTCCATTCTCTCAAAGCCTGTATTTTTTTTTTTTTTAGCCATTTGGGCTTCCTGATGCCATTTCAAACTTACTGTCTCTTCTTTTACAATGTGTGTTGCAATCATCCTGTTCTACTGTGGCACTCTAAAGCTACCATAACCCAAGCACACGAACCCCTTGTGGGGGTGATTTTCCCCTTGCCTGAACTTGCAGCACGTTATTTGCACTTCCCTTTGCAAACACATTCCACTATATTTATGTATGCATCCCTAGGTTTCAGTGTTGCCACCTATCCAACAAGATGAGAAATCATGTCTTACTCGTCTCTGTATTTTCAAAGCAATGTGTTTTGCACAATCTACATAGTAAGATTCAGATAGTCCCCAAAACTGGATGATCCCTTCCACACCTTTGTGAAACCTCTTCCTTAAAGTCCTCTCCTCCTAGTGTGGCACACATTGATCTCTCACTTCTCTGAACCTCTACGCTGTTCCTAGAAGTTGGCACCACATGACTAGCCCTTGTTTTTAAGTGCATAACTCAACCTGGACCATATACTTCTGAGGGTAGATACTGCATTTTATACATTGTCTGGACTAATGTACAGACTGAGCATATAGTAGCTTTTTCGTTCATTATATGATGCTTTTTCTTACTTGATCAATATCCTTATTTAAAAAAAAAAAAAGAAGAAAAAGAATAAAAACAAGAGACAAGCCAATAGAGACCTACAGTGAAGAGTGTAAATCTCTCTTCCACTACCCTAGTGCCATCCTCCTCCCCCAGAAAAATCCATGACAAAGGTTTATATTCTTCCAGACCTTCCTCTATGTACGTGCATGTGTGTATGTGTATGTATGTATACAAGTTATAATAGGTATTTTTGATAGGCTCATTATAGTATGAAATACAATCATGTACCAAATCATCTACATTAATTTTAAGTATGTTATTTGAATTATATTACATGAAGGTATAAGAATTTTTTTTTTAATAGCAATACCAACTAATAGGAAATCACGCTTAATTACCAAAAAGCAATTTTTTTTTATACAGAGACAGGGTGTCACTATGTGGCACAGGCTGGAGTGCGCCAGTGGCTATTTATAGGCATGATCATAGTGCACTATAGCCTCAAACTCCTAGACACAAGCAATCCTCCAACCTCAGCCTCCCAAGTAGCTGGGACTGCAGGCACACACCACCATGTCCAGCTCAAAAGCATTTTTTTTTACTTGAACTTAATTTCATTGATTAAGAGGTTCCCGTCTAAATTGCTACATACCACAACTGCTACAACAATGATGCAACCACAAATGAACTATGACAAAATCTTTTCTAATTATCAATGCTGTTTCTTCAGTCCATGTAAGGAAAGGTAGAATTATCTAATAGAAAGGAAATTTCAAATCATTTTTAATTGAATTCTCAAAGGTGTTGCCTCATTTTCATTCTTTTCCTATCACGATGGATAATGACGTCAGTCTACATTTCAATTATCTGTCCCTTATCTGCTGTCAGCAATAAGTGAGTCAGGTTTGGCAGTGTATTCTTTCCTTTTCTAGACATGGGAATTTAGATACATCCAGGCAAAAAGATTGCCCTTTTACAAAAACACAACACAAGATGCTGACCTCTTAAAAATTGGATCTAGAAATTAACTCCTAACCCCAAATCTCTATATGAGGGGAAAGAGTGTGAAACAAATATAGAAATGCAACCTATTTTCTACTAGAAAATATAAAAGACCTCTTCTATTTACGAAGAATTGCTTAACGGAAAATCTGAGGCAGTAATAAAAAAGCAAACTTGACACCTTGCTTTTAAACAGTTTCCAGATCGTATCTCCTGATTACAGCACTTAGTATAGAATGGTCTGATTGAAAAGTCACACCAGTCAAGAACTTCTAGATAGCAGGGAGAGGTACTGTACTCACAAGGCACCCAATAAAGGTTTGCCAGCTTATATTGTTTTATAAATATGGAAACTGATATTCAGAGACATTAAGTAGCATAAGATCACACAGCTGTGAAGTGGTTGGACCAGACAAATTCTGGTCTGCTTTCAAAGCCAAGACTCTTTTAACTCAACACTTACATATTACTACATATTACTAATTCCAGCCTCTTTACTTTACAGATTGGGGGTGAGGGAAAATCACCTTCTTTTATAGTTCCACAAAAATAATATTATTAATATAATAAACAGCTTGTTACATTTCTTAGGAATCGGGCTACTTAGAAATTAATTTAAAAGGTTACAAGTGATGTTTCTTTATCATTTTATCTTCATTTATCAAAGAAGCCTTTCTTTTTTTCTTTTTTAGAGACTGGGTCTCACTCAGTCACCCAGGCTGGAGTGCAGTGGCATGATCATAGCTCACTACAGCCTCAAACTCCTGGGATCAAGCAACACTCTCATCTCAGCCTCCCAAGTAGCAAGGACTACAGGTGCGTGCCACCACTCCGGGCTTATTTTTTTAATTTTTTCGTAGAGACAGGATCTCACTACATTGCCCAGGCTGGTCTTGAACTTCCGGCCTCAGCAATCCTCCCACCTTGGCCTCCCAGAGTGCTGGGATTACAGGCATGAGCCACCACATCAGCCAAAAAGCCATTTTTTAGTAACATCATTAAAGGAATGATATGGTAAAGACCCAAAGGAAAGAAACCATAATAGAAAGAATAATGTTTCAACTGAAAGGCAAGAGTGCAGCACAGACTGATGTTTCTTTAGTGATGTACTACAAAAAAACAAGTTTTTATGCAAAAATCAAAAGTTGTTTACTTTTGCCAAGAAATTAAGATAACCTGCCTCTCCAGCCCTACAAAGGATGACATCCAGGCTGGGCCTGGTAGCTCATGCCTGTAATCGTAGCACTCTGTGAGGCCAAGGCAGGAGGATTGCTTGAGCTCAGAAGTTCGAGACCAGCCTGAACAAGAGCAAGACCCCTTCTCTACTAAAAATAGAAAAATTAGTCAGGCATGGTGGTGCATGCCTATATTCCCAGCTACTTGGGAGGCTGAAGCAGGAGAATCGCTTGAGCCCAGGTGTTTGAGGTTGCTGTGAGCTATGATGAGGCCATTGCATTTTAGCCTGGGCAACAGAGCAAGACTCTGCCTCAAAAAACAAAAAAGAAAAAAAAGGAAGACATCCACAGCCAGCAGTCCACATACTCACTGATTCTCCTAAGCTGTTGATAGTACTTGTACTATTTTTCAAATGATACTTAACATACTTGATGATGAAAGTTTCAAACAACTTAAGACTGTCTCACTCACTCACTAATGACCATTGTCTCACTAGAAAGAAAATTATGCCATTGGCATCCTCACGCCTTGGTGATACTTTCTTAAGAGCAAGGGAATAGTCAGTCTACAAGACCATTTAACTCAAATTAACTTATGGAAAAAGTTTTTATTCAAGCTACTGTCACTAAAAGATTAAAGATAAGGCCTCATATCTGCTAAGACATATTGAAACCCATCTATTAAAAACCCTTCTATACAGATCCTTTGCAATAAATAAGCGTTGGGTTTTCACGCGCATATGTGAGATGCGCCTCCCTCAAACCTTGTTATGACAACGTTGGCACATTACCTGTCTAACATGAAGGAAAAAAACCTCTTCTATACAACTGATTCCTAATCCCCTGGCTCTAGTGAGAGTTGCCGTTAGAGGCATCACTTCCCTTCTCCTCTTCTTTAAAACAAATTCAGTGTCTAAACTTAAAAGCCTAGGAAAGCAAGCCCTTACACAGTACAGACCAAGCCTATATTGCATCTACAGAAATGTTAGGCTTCTCAGTGATGAAAGCCCTGACTTCACCACAATACATCAATAACAAAACTGCACTTGTACCGCATGAATATATACAAATAAAAAACAAATGAGAAAAAAAGAAATATTGGGTTTCTTAAAAATCTTCAGCCAACACTTAACAATTAGGAGATTTCACGTAAAATTTAGATTTATTATTTCTGACACTATGGGGTCTGCATCAAACCAAGTTGCAACAATCAGAGCAGGAGTCAGCAAGTTACAGTCTGTGGGCCAAATCCAGCCTACCACTTGTGTTTATACAGCCCGAGAACTAAAAATAGTTTTTGCATTTTTACATCATTGAAAAAAATCAAGAATATTTAGTGAGATATGAAAAGCATATGAAATTTAAATTTCAGTGTCCACAAATAAAGCCTTACTGAAACAGTCCTCATTCGTTTATGTATTGTCTATGGATGCTTTCACACTGCAATGCAGCAGCGGTGAGTGGCTGCAACAGACACTGCACACTGCATTGCTCACAACCTCCACTGCATCTTCAAAGACTTTCTTCACCTTTGCTTTCTTGTGGTTTTGGTCACCTCCTGGTGCATATTAGCTTTCTGTGAGTAGGAGTGTTTCTCCTCACTAGTTTATGCAAAGAAACCACTTAACAGATGCTCAACAAATGCTCTACTAAATCCAACCCAAATAACAAAATGACGTAGAATGTGACCCTGAAAACAATAATTACGAACCACTGCATTTTGGTCATTGTTCATTATACTTATATGAAATTCATACAAGACTATGAAGGATATTTTTAAATCTACCTTAAAGATCCTGAGAATGAATATTTATACACATACACACACATACAAAAATCCTACTAAAGAAACTCAATATAATCCCTTTTTATACTAGATCGATCTTATCAGGGAAGAAAAGTTTCTGCTTATTTTCAATAGATTTTGAAATTAAATACCTAGAAGAAGACTTAAAAAACAAAATATACCAAGACATGTCAGCATCACACCTATAGTCTGGTGTTAATGAGCACAAAAGTCACACCTGAGTATGAATCTCATGGATCCTTTCCTTGCCTTACCTGAATAGCTGTCAGTTTATGTCTCACATTCGCCAGGATAATGCGTGCTAATAACAGCAGTACAGGCTTTGAGGTCAGGCTGTACATTGATTCACCGTCTAGAACCAGCAGGCTCAGAACAACTGCATCCAGTCCCCTGACCTGAAAAAAAGTTTGTAAACTAAGATGATATAATTTAACAAAATATTAACCTTTATATATCTTATAATAATAAATAGATTTTCTAGTTAATTCAGCTTTGAAACAAAGGCATTGATCTATTACACAGCAATTGCCCCTGGACAGAATCATAACATTGCAAATGCCCTCAGAGACCTATAAATCCAGGCTGCCCTGACAGATCCCCACCCATCTGCTCAAACTTTAGACAGAGAACTCAAGAAAGTGCTAGCATTGAAGAATCCTCATGGCATCACAGATTTACTTACCACAAAATACCACCTTGATAAAAAGTGCCCCTATGTTATTTACATTAAATACTTTATTTGGCATTATATTAAACATCTCCATTTCACTTATGCTTCACTAGCTGGCAAATGTCATTACAAAGCATGTCTCCACGCCCCAATTCCTATCAAGCCAAGCAATCAACAAGTTCTTACATATCAAATGCTGAACAGGCAAACAAGGGACCAAAGCAAGCAGAAGGATACAAAAAGGATTTTCAAAGGATGCCTATGAAAAACTCACTCCTCTGCTGACAGAGATTTTTCTGTAACAGACAAGGCATCTGTGTTTCTAAAATTTGGACTGCAGAATTTTAACAGCTACTACAAAATAGACAGCAGGAATCCTTAACAATTAGGAACCCAGGCTCTAAAGTCACATACACATTGTAACACCTGACTGTGTTTCTCTACTTCTTCTTAGTGTGTAGGGATGTGTAAATTTTTCCTAGAAATTTTATGCTGATGAGACCTCAGTTTCATCAATTATAAAATGAAATTACTGAACCTATACCTCAGAGGGTTCTTGTAAGGATTAAACTAAAAAATCCAAGTAATGTCAGGGCCTTGCTCAATACTGAACATTTTGAATATTGAATATTTGAATACTGAATAGTTCGAATACTGTTTAAAGTATTCAATAAAGGCAAGAAGGAAATAGCTGTGGGTTCATCCTCTATCCTACTTTCATCATCATTCAAGAGTGGAATAGAGGAATAAAGACTTAACGTGAATTACCACCACCAAACACCAAATAAAGAGTTCACTATTACCTCCGTTAAGGGTAGAAGGAGTTAAAAAAAAAAAAAACACTTCAATAAGAAGAACCATTTTTAAATTATTACAACTGCCTCAGTTTCAGAAGTGAGGAAACATCCATAAAAGTTAAGTGAAGCCCAGTTCTTCCAACTTCCAAATCAGTGTTCCTCCTCCCACCCCACGCTGCCTCCCCACAGATCTCTCTACCTCTTCCCGACCCTCAGCAAGGCCCAGGGCTGTCTAAGCATTAGGAGGGCCTCAAGGACAGGGCCAGGGTGACGTCAAGCCTTCTGATTGGCACCACATCATGGTGGTGTGGGTAACTGAGATACAGACACTAGGAGAGGATCTGGTTTGGAGAACTTCATCATGAGTTCAGTCTTCGACATGATGAGTATAAGGTATCTCATGAGAACCCCAAGTAGAGGTACTAAATGTGCACTGAATATACTGACTTGAGAACTCAAGAGAAGTTTCCTAACATGCCCAGACTGGACCTGCAGCCTCACTGAATCATCTTCTAAATTCAGATAGATACACCAATCTTATTTCCTAAAGTCCGAGCCTAATTGGTGAAGCACAAGATATAAGGCATGCCTTTAAGATAAAGAATCCTTATCCCAATCACTTTGAGACAAGAAATACCTGTTCTACCACAAATTTCAGATCATTATCTTCTAAAATGAAATCCCTAAATATAAAAAATAAGTAATTTAATAGAACAACAACAATTATACAAGGAGATAACAATATGATATACTACCTGGATATCATTACCTCTGATACTCAAGCTAGGTTGTTAGTACAAAGGAGATTTACTATTTAAACTGTACATGTCTCATATGCCCTTTCAAATGTTTGAGACAGTGCCAATAAAAAAGTTAAGATCAAGGACTTAATCCAAGTTTCCTATATTCTGGCCTGACCTCAATCAAGTCTGATCTTTCACTGGTACTCCAGCAAGCTCAAAGGATCCTCTTCCCACAAACACCATGCTCCTCTCTTCTCTAAATTTCTACTCATATGACTGCCCAGAATGCACTTCCTCCTCTTCCCTACCTATCCATTTCCCAATAACCCTTTAGGTTCTATTAATAGTTCAAGATCCACTCCCAGCTAAAAGGTCTTCTTTGACAAAACCTAGTTTCTGCAAATCTCTTTGCTATGTGAGTATCTCTTATGGTCTGAACTTCTCATGAAACCCATTTCTGTACTGCTTTGAATTTTTACCTGAATTTACAGGTGCTTCTACACTAATAAAGCAGGATGAATACTAGATTTGCAATCAGAAAATGTGGATTCCAATCCCATAGCTGTAAGACCTCAGACAAGGCTCTTTCACTGTGAGCTTCAGTCTTCTTATCTATAGAATACCTCAAATCTGTAAGGACCAAATTGATAGAACACGTGCGAATTACACACCAAAGTACACATCAGTTCTCCCTAAGTGACTCGCTAAGCTGATGTGTACAATACGTGTACATATTGTGTTTTACACATTATGCCTGCTTTTGTATTTCTTTTTCCTCCCCACCATTATTAACACCAATCTATCATAAATCTATTCCATGTTCATTTGCTATTTCTAATCCTGAGAAACCAGGTAACAGTAAACAGTAAAATATATATATATTTGACTATGTCAAATATATACATTTGACATATATATATATATATGTCAAATGCATATATATATATATATATACACACACACACATATGACTATGTTTGGTGGATTTCTAACCTATACTATTGCGCCATAGAAACCAGAAACTGTTTCATACACAATGAGAAAGGGAAATAAATGTTCCATATAAGTAAATTTCTAGATAACTGAAGTTTTTCTCTTTAAGTGCCATAATCTTTGGGTTATCCAACCTCCCCCCATTTTGGATGAAAATCCTTGTAAAGTATAGATTACAAATTTTTTTCTTAGATATAAGATAGAAAAGATTTTTTAACCTTTCAATAATGACTTAGAGTCAGCATTATGAATTCCAAGTATTTTATTGCAGTATCTATTGTGACTCACCAAGCTGATGTGTACAGAGCTAATTATTGTGTCTTACATATTATGCCTGCTTTTGTATTTCTCTTTCCACCCCACCATTATTAACACCAATCTCTCGTAACTCTATTCCATGTTCTTTGCTACTTCTAATTCTGAGAAAGCAGGTAACAGTAAACAGGTAGGTTCCTTTTTGCTACATAAGCTTTGGATGCTAAGGGGCCCTTTTCCAGGCTAAGTGATGGACACCTATGTTCAAGATCACCAAGGTAGCTGGATAAATCAAAGTTCTTATTTCGATTTAAATCATACTTCTTTTGTAGATCATCTCATACTCACCAAGCCCTATGCATATGTGCTCAAAAATTCCAGAGGAACTCAAATTCTATTGACAACCTACTTACACAGGTCAATAATATTATCTTCACATATGAATAATAATTGTTATCACCATGGAGCACCTCTGTTGTGCCAGGCACTTTAAGAAAGTATTTGTAATATAAAGGAAACCACCCTGGGAGCCATTTTAAAGCACAATAGCAAAACTTACCTGCAATAAAATTAAATAGATCTCCAGATTTGCTGCTTTGCCAGAAAAGATCCTTATGTAACTGTGATGATTATAAGCAACTGGGTGACTGGTGCAACTGTCTGTGGTTTAATAAAAAGAGCAGCTAACAGACCTCCGTAAAATGGAGAATATCTAAAGGGTAGTTTGAAACTGACAATGGAACTTCTGGAAATATTTGAAAACCTGATCAATGAAAAAGCATTCTTAGTAGTTTTGTGCAGGCCACAAAGTCATGTTTCTTTCCTACCTACTACTAACTCCAGTTAATTAAGATCTGTTCATAAAGAATAAATAATACAACATTAATTATATAAGACATTTTCAAGAAGCCTACCTCACTGAATTGCTGGAACAAAACAGATGGCAAAAAATCCTGAGGGTGTAAATCAACAGGAGGCCCCGTCCAGTTACTCTGAACAAAAAGTTGCAAACTGCTCAAGCCAAGTAGGAACACCAGCTGTTGTCTGCATATAAAAATGGTTAGAGAAATAAATACAAACCACTATCATGGTATAATCTCAAACACATTATTTCACATTAGTTTTACTAAGAAAAATACATCAACCAACATTTATTGAGACTATCCTAGACTATCCTAGAGTATTACCAAAAAAAATTCTGCAACTTAAACAATTTAGGTCTGCAATGTCCAATATTATAACCATGAGCCATATGGTTAAATTTAAATTAATTAAAATTAAATAAAATTTAAAATTCAGTCCTTTAGCCACACTGTCCATATTTCAAGTGCTCAACAGCCATATCTGGCTACTGGCTACTATGCTGGACAGTGCAGAAATAGAACATTTCCATCATAGAAATTTCTCCTGATTTAGGTCCTGATCGGACATTTGTAACTTTTTCTTGCATTCTATTTAACGGCTCTGACACTGCCACAAGATGTATGGAAAACTGACTTTATACAAAAGAAAACTGACAATAAAAAGTTGTTTCTAACATTTTACTGATCCTGTACCACCAACTGCTAGAACAACAACAAAAAAACCCTAGAAATTTGAGTGAAACCTCTATTTTTCAACCCTGCTTTGGTTTAAGACAGGAGTGGGCAAACTTTTTCTAAAAGGACAGATATGAAATATCTTAGGCTTTGCATGTCACATGTGTTTGTTTCCAACACTTTAAAAATGTAAAAACCAGCTGGGCATGGTGGCTTATGCCTGTGATCCTAGCACTTCTGAGACTAGGAGTTCAGGCCAGCCTGGGCAATACGGTGTGACGCTGTCTCTACAAAAATAACAAAATTAGCCAGGGTGGTGGTACATGCCTATAGTTCCAGCCACTTGGGATGGTGAGGCAGGAGGATCACTTGAGCCCAGGAGTCTGAGGCTGCAGTAAGCTAACACGATACCATTGAACTCTAGCGAGACCCTGTCTCAAAAAAA
>RJWJ010000578.1:0-207827 GCA_004363605.1 Indri indri
CCTCAAACTCCTGGGCTCGAGCAATCCTACTGCCTCAGCCTCCCAAGTAGCTGGGACTACAGGCATGCACCACCATGCCCGGCTAATTTTTTTCTATATATATATTTTTAGCTGTCCAATTAATTTCTTTCTATTTTTGGTAGAGACGGGGTCTCGCTCTTGCTCAGGCTGGTCTCGAACTCCTGAGCTCAGGACTATCCGCCCGCCTCGGCCTCCCAGAGTGCTAGGATTACAGGCGTGAGCCACTGTGCCCGGCCGAGACACTTTTAATCTTATTTTCCACTTAGCAACCCTCCTAGTCCCCTTGGATTTTGAGGCCCAGCTTTATTCTATATTTAGTGGATTTGTGGTGAGCTAAGTAGAATATGTATTGTATCCTAGAAACAATAATTATATTGACTTAGAGGGATCAAATTAGTAATTAATTTTTGCTTTGTTATGTACTGGCAGGACAAATACCCCAACAAACCTAAGTTGTTAAGGTGGTAATCACAGAAAATACTATAGAAAGTCTTTGTAAAGGTTAACATTGCCACAGTTATGCAAGTGCTTATTTTCCCTAACAAGATTAGTAATGCCAGCTGCCTGCATTCAAAGAGACAATTTAACTTCAATTTCAATTATAAATGAGTAAAATGACAGTAATAGTTAATTTGAAATATGTATCACAATCACAAATGAAGAAATTAAAGCATACCTTCGTATTACCTGCTGTGATTGTTATAAATGAACAGGAGGAAATATCTGAAATTTTATTATGGAGCGCTATTTACAAAAATGAAAATATCTTGTTATAATGTAAAATTTTTACAGATGTTTTGCACTTACTGAATCCTCTTTTATGTTACGTTCTCTTGGAAATTCAAAGAGATTAAAAATTCACATCCCTTCATTTAGGTGGTGGCTACAGTGGATAGTAAATTGACTCAGTTCCTCACTTCTTTCTATCCAACCTTTCTGTGCTGCGAAGGCTGGGAAGTTAAAAAGCTATGGTTTTCAGAACTGCTTGAAACTTGAGTTCTGTTTGTAATTTGGGTTCTGCCAATTAGATGTATTGTAGTAAAATTTGGAAAGTAGAACACAATCTAGGCTATGCTTCTATTTTCTGCTAATAAACACCTGGAGGAATAATCTAATATCTGTAGGGTGCTTTACCAGGATCAGGTTCACGTGACACAGGCTGCATCCTCAACATAAACAGCTTCCTAATCACCACCAGCTTCTATATCATTGATGATACTTAATTTCCTGGGTGGTCTGGTTCTGTAGCCTTCATGGTGGTTCTGTTAAGTGCATTGTAAGGTCTATGTTTTCAGCCTTCAAGATGATTCAGAAAGTCATTTAAGATTTCATAATGCATTTTTTCTGTTTATATTACAAAAATAGAGTGTGTCCTCTGTATTTATACCAATATAATTAACAATGTATTTTAAATTTTATTTACTTAGTTTAACTGTTAATAATTTATACCAGAAAAAATGTATTCATATAGTAAATGCCATAACTTTGTTTAACATAGTTTAACATAGTTGCTGCCTCAACTTTCATTTTTAGGCCTGACTTAAGTTATTTGAAGCCTTGCGATACACTGTCACCTCGTTACATCTTCCCCTCCGCATGTGGTTATATGCCATATTGCCTGCTCGTTCCTCACCCCACCAACCCAAAACACGACACACCCACAGCTGTTGACCATGATGAAACCTAATATTCAGCAGAGTTATCTAAATACGTTCCACTTCACAGGTGTTTTCTTTAAAGTAGCTAATCCACAACTCCTGAGGGAAAGCCTAAAGGATAGCACCCATGTATGTTAATGACCGCACAACCGGTCCAGTCTCTTGCTCCTCACCCACTGGTTGAGCTGCCTGCCACTTCCAGACTCCTGTCAGCCTCCTGTCAGCACCACTAACCTCTCAGAGACCTGTGAGTAATGAATTTTTTCTGTTTCATGCATGTTGGTTTCACTTCCTCATTGTGTCTCACCTGATACACACACCCCTGAACCCCTGAACCTGAACTTCTTTCCAATCAGGGCTCTTTTACAGAGCGGCTATTTTGGTGAGAATAAACTGGATACAGGTCAGATAAGAGCTACAACGGTATTTGCCGGTGCACATAAGTCTCCTGTGAGAGGGTCAGCTGGTCACAATCAGTTATGTAGGTATTAGGCCTTCTACCAGGATAAACAATTATCCCATAAAAGGCATACTGAGAACATTCATGCCCAAATCCCTTCGATTCCAAGGTCAGGATAGGACTGGAGCTTACGGCCACTCTTCAGAGAGAGATCTCAAGATGAAATTAGAAAGAAATCATTACAAATTAAGTCAAAATAGTAAAATAAACCAAAAAATAAAGCTGGTCCTATAATTAAAGGTAGCAATTTATGGCCCCACTACTCCTACTCCCAATTGCTGTAGCTGGAGATGATCACTTTTAAGTATTTTTTGGTTTTGTTCTTTGGTAGTTAATTCAAATCTCTGAATAACATGAATATTCCAAGAGTCTTGATTTTTCTCATGTCAGACGTTCTGCTGATTTTCTGCTAGGCTAGGTAAGCACTTGGCTCTCTCATCCTCATTCCTCTCTCTTCTCTCAGCAACCACCCAATATAGTTATATCACCATTTTTATTCCTTTATTGATTATGTTTTTAACTTTAAATAATATATTCTTTTGTCACCTTTCCATCAACTCTAGAAATACTATTTTGACCCCCCTTTTTGTAAGATTATGGTATTATTACCCCTAACCTTCCCTGATCTCTCTGTCCTCTGACACTCTTTCCTCCACTTGTTTTTTTCCATAGTTACAATAACTGTAGTAAATATACATTTTCTTTCTCTTGAAAATTTCTACTGAATTGCAAAGGGTTTCAAGCTTTCTTTAAACATGTTGATATTTGATAGTGAAGGTCTTGTTTTTCCCATAAGGTTGTTCATGATTTTATGAACCTTTCTCATGATCAGTTACTGCCTGATCTTTCAAATCAGAAGTTCCACATTAGTCTATTCTCATACTGAAGTTTCTCTATTGCCTTGGTTTTCGTATTTGCTGTTCTTTTAATCTGTCCCTCTGCTTTGTATTTTATGAAGCACCAGAAGCTACATAGTACTTTAAAACATAACTAATTATACTCTGTAATAATGAGTAGATTAGTGCTCTATTTGGGTTTCCAAAACCTAGATTAGGAAAGCCACCAATTTGTTAACCTTATTTAGTTAGCAGTAGAATAACAATACAGAGACTCCTGTTCTCTTTTTTGGCCAATGATTGAAAGCTTACAAGCCATCATTTTGTGTTCATATATTATTAATATTTTCACTATTTTACAGTGTACTTGTTTATATTGAAGCTCATGATTCCATTCTATGCTAACTCACAAAGTTATGAGTTTATATGTCATTTAGCTTGGTATTTTCTTTCTAATAAGTGCTGAGGGCAATTTGAAACTACTGGAATTTCACTGGATTTTTTGTGGTTCCTCCAGATTATTTAAGATTATACAAGATATTTTTCAGGCCCTTTGCAAGGCAATTTTAATATGTAAGAATTATTATATATTGGTATATAGATATTAGTATAGTAAAACATTATATTAGTAATATACATTCAGGTAAAGGGTATTAGTTTCTTATAGTATTAACTTTCACGCATGCTGAACTTCCAATAGTTACAGACAGGGAAGGGGCAGGGAACTGAAAACAGTTGGATCCAGGGTCAAGTACCTCATATAACTCTAGGACTAGTACTTTAGGTAGTGACAGTAGTACAGATGACACTGCCCAGTGTATATATAATATTGCAGTAGGTTTCTCCAGGGCAAGGCAGGATACTTCTAGGTTGCCTCATGCCATCATTGTAATTGTAGGTAGTGTGGATGACTTGTATTTGACTAGGGACATAAAGACTTGTATGGTCTTAGGAAGAAGGGGTTGGCAAGATATGACCAGGTTATCAGGAAGCAGGAAAATGCTCCACCTTCCTAAGGGAGACAGGCTATGATCAAGAAATACAAGCATAATTCCAGTTGTATATTCAGGAGCATGGCATAGGTGAGGGGAAGTCTGCAGCTCACCGGGCACAGAGGTATCTTGAGAGTTAATTCTAACCTAGTGTTTAGCAAAATGTGACCTATTATGATTCTCTGTAATTCTGGTTAAAAATTCAGATCATTAGACCTATTCCAGTTATTAGACTTTGGATTAAGATCTAGTAATCTGTATTAACCACCCTGAGTGATCTTTATGAATCTCAAAATTTGGGAACCACATCTTTAGACATACCAGATACTCAGTTTAGGACAGGGAGACAAATGTTAGGCATTTTATTTCAATTGCTCACTAGTCTTCACCCAAATATTGAGGCCACTCTTTAAGTCATTGTGAGCCTTGTCAATGTGGACAAAGGCCTGGAAAGACTGCGCCTATAATTTGAAAGCATTTATGCTTGCAGTGAAATAGAGCTGAAAAAGAATGGAACTGAGAAGGGATTGCTCATCTTCACTTTTTTTATTCATACTAGTTGAACGTGGCAATAAAATATGAACGATCATTTTAGCTTCATTCTATTCCACTGTACATTTCATAAGACATACTTATAGATTATGTCTAGTCAGGGTAGCTTCATAATCAATGTAAAACAATGCACAAACATTAAAAATTACACCTTATGAGATCAAACTTGGTAGCATTCATGGATATGAAAAAATCGGTTTTTTCTTTAATAAATATGAAATCTAGGATGGTCTTATAATAGTCAAAATTAAATCCTAAATATAATGTTGAAATAAAATAAAGTAGCACAGCCCAGTGACAAGTTTCTTTTCATTCACCTGATAATACAAGAAGGCCTGTTAGTTGAAGTAAAATCATCTGGAGTGTACTCAGCTACATTAAACTGTAAAGGCTCAAGGACATGTGAAGAAATGTGATTTTGATTTCACCTGCTGACTTTTTGAAGGCAACTTATTATAAGAAACAGTTGAATAGTGATATCACACTGCTGGCACTTGAGCTTTCTGCTGGGGGTTGCAATAAAGTCTTTGCAAACCTGTAATTACTATATCCTAAGTAATTCTAGGTTTTCTTTACTGAATCTGGGTATGTCTAAAAGGTACTGAGAAGTAACATACAAACAGGCATCAAATGATAACCAGTTATTTTTGTCAATAATATTCAATTTTGACATGTTACTAGTAATAATATTTAATGGAATTGGCAGGTTAAATTTTATTTTTTATGTTATTGTTATTTTTATAGTTACCAAGCCTATAAGCCTTTCAAATGGAAAGATGTTTCAGTGTTATCAGTCTGTACACCATAGCTTTGAAAAAGATGTAAAAAATAGTTAAATTTTACATTGAAATTTAACTATCTGTCCCTGGTTATTCAAATTAAATAATTTAAAATCATTTTTCTCATTGATACCATATTGTATAGAAAATGTGGAATCCATAAGTGTCTGTGTAATGTAATGTGAAAATAATATATTTTTGTTTGTTTATTTAAAAATAAAAACCTGGTAAAGTCATCATTTCTCCTTTGAAATATATAGATAATATAAGTGATCCACTCCAGACATAAAGTTCAGTACTGCATATGAGAATATACCGTACATAGTACCTTTTTGTTTATAAAATAGAAAGAAACCACTGTTTTTTAAATCATTTTATTTTAATGTGTTTCATGTAGTATCCTAGACACAGGGTAAAGAGGAAAAGGGGTTTGCTCGTGTAAAGTATAAATTCTGATGGGGCAGATAGAAAGGGAACAGGTGAACAGCAATTTCAGGCTGATGATGATGACAAATGAGATGATGGCTGTCACAGTGGAGACGATAGGCAGCAGGCTTTAATAGATATTTTAAAGGTATTCCCAACAGCATTGTGTGTGGTATATAATTAATAGAGAGTAATCTGTAATAACTCTTAAATTTTGAGCACATAGAACTGAAGTTATATGACCAAATTATTCAAATATGTAAGATGAAATAACAGAAAAGAACAGAAAATCATCTTCATGGTCCATGTGGCTCTATCAATCTATATCAATATCAATATATATCAAAATTGATATCTAATGAAGTAGTTTAAAAATATGCCCCAAATCATAAAACTATCTAGCTGGGCAAGTTAAGACTAGAGATGAGGACCCCCGATACCAGTCTCACATATCAATAAGAGTGAACATGACAAATCAAAAGGCTAGGGATCATCCAGGGAGGAGTTAAAATATTTAAATATAAATAATTTCAGCAATTTGACAGATGTAGAAAATATAATTTATGCCCAGATAAATCTCTATATTAATTGAGTAGAGCCTTTTGGGCATGGTAGGTTTGGATTTATAGTTGTAGACTATAACTTTTGCTAGTCTATAGCCACTGTATTACAAAAATGTGAATACCAATGTTTTCCAAAGATGTCAATAGATTATAGGATCTCTAGAAATGGAAACCCCTAAATGGTTAATGTACACCAGGTTGATTGAAATTTAATGGCCTAGGTTATGTGTGTGTATGCATGTGCATTTATGAAAAAAGGCATACAATATTTTTTCTAAAGGGGAAATGTAAAGTTTTGACACTAAAATTAAATGATGTAATGACTTATGTTCAGCCAGTATCTCAGTAATGGCTTCAAGTCAGTTGATGGTAGCACTTCTCTTAAGAAGTGTTCTTAAATGTTTAGACATATGGAACCTTTATGGGTTTACCTTTATGAGAAAAGAGAAAATAAATAAACTTAGATGTAGAAAATTCTAAAATATCCACCATAAATCTACTTAGCAAAGTTGCAGGATATGAAAATGAACTGGAAGTTTAGAATAGAATTTCAGTTATGATGAAGTATGACATTGTGAAAAGAGCATTGCACATACGATACAAAGATCTGGATTTAAGTCTTGCTTTCTTCCTTATGAGCTGTTTTTCCTGGGACAAGTTCTTTAAGTTCACTGACTTCTTAGGGATACTATGAGAATCAAATGAAATAAACTTTAAAGCAGGGACTCTTAGTCTGAGACCACTGATCACTGAGGTGCACACAGTTGGGCTTCAGGAGGTGTGTGAACAACTGAAATAAAATAGAAATATTAAGGTGCTGATTCATTTCTGGAGTTATCTCTCTTCAGAGTCACAAATGGATATGTAAGATACCATGGAAGATTCGCAACTATTGTTCTTAGGCGTTACACAAATATTAGTTAGGTATCTTGTGAGTTAATGAAGTCATTCGGTAAGATGATTTATAAAACTGCTGATTTTGTAGATGAAGAGGTTTTTAAATGTTGACTATGTTGTTTTTTCTTCTTCTCTAATTTCTCCACCACTTTGGCGACAGAAAAAAATTGAATAAGAAGCAATAAAGGTAGGTTTAGGGCAATGGGTTAGGGAAACAAAAATCCAAAATATGAGGAAGTGTTGTTCAGTAATTGGGAACAAGCCAAGGTCAAACAAGAGAGATTGTAACCTTTGCCTGAAACTGACCTTGGACTGAAGAGGATAAGGGAACTTCTGCTTCCTGTTGCCGGTTTCCTGGTACTGAGAGCTCAGTCTTGTGGGCTACATTTCAGCTGCCTTATGGTATGAATGCATTGTGTCTGTGAAATTCCATATTCAGGTCCCTGAAAGCAAACTGTCTTCTACATGGACTTTTATAAAAGGCCATATATTGTGTGATTCTATTTACTTGAAATTTCCAAAATAGGCAAGTCCATAAAGACAGAAAGTGGTTTAGTGGTTACCAAGAGGCAGGAGGCAGGAGAATGTGGGTTGACTGGTGAGAGTACAAGTTACTTTTTCAGGTATTGAGAATATTCTGGATTTAGATAGTGGGCATATTTGCACGATCTTGTGACTTTACTGAAAAACACTGAATTGTACACTTTAAAATGGTGAATTTATTAACTTATATCTCAGTAAAAAGGAATCTAGTTATAGGTTGGGAACTTGATACAGTGATCTGCGTCAGTAGCTCAGCTGAGCTGGAAAGAGAGAATTGAACTTTTAGGTGTCAGCTGATTAAAGCCACAGCTGGAAATGAGTTAAGCCTATAATCACTTACTGCTGTGGAATAAGCAAGAGATTAAAACCAGAGAAATCCCTGACAGCTCAGACTTGGGAGTGGTCTCACTGTAGAAGAAGCCCCAAACAAAAGGCTCCAGCAGCTTTATGGATCTTAGCATGAGGTTCCCCTCTTCATGGAGATAGAGAGTTGGGGAGGATAGGAGTGAAACAGTGAAGTACAGGGAACTAAGTCAGAGTGGGGAAAAGTGTCTTCAGAGTGTGCCAACTCTCAATTCCACCCCCATGAGGAGGTCTCAGCACAGGCACCTGGATTAGGTATGCAAATTTGCAGTGAGTATAACTAGCCAGAAGGGCCTGAATTCTTGGCTGCAACTTCTTCAGACATTGCAGTGCATTACCTGTGTACAAAATGAGGTGTGAGGAGGGTAGCATACAAAATGTGCTCTTTTGTGCATTGCTTGTTTGACTCAGCACAAAGCTTTGAAGATTCATCCATGTTGTTGCTTATATCAATGTTCTATGTCTTTTATTTGCTGAATTTTATTTCAATATATAAATGTAACACAGTTTATTTGTTTATTGACAGACACCTGGGCTGCTTCTAGTTTGGGGCTATTATGAATAAAACTGGTATGAACGTTCTTGTACAAGGTTTTGTGATTATTTGTTTTGCTTTGTCATTTTGTTGTTCTTGTTTTAATAGACATGCCACTTCTATTGGATAAATACTTAGAAGTGGAATTGCAAGGCATCAGGATAGGTGTATATTTAATGTTTTAAGAAATTGAAAAACAATTTTCCAAAGTTGTACAATTTTTGACTCTTACCAGCATACCTTTTTGTTTTCATTTTCTCAACACTGTCATTTGAAGAACAAATATTTTTAATTTTGATGAAGACTACTTTATCATTTATTTCTTCTATGTTTAATATGTGTTATATCTTAATGTAGTAAATAATTCCCTAACTCAAGATCACAAAGGGTTGTTTTCCTGTGTTTCTGCCTAGAAGTTTTGTAATTTTAGCTTTTATGTTTAGAATTATGCCCCATTTTAAGCTCATTTCTATGTATGGCATGAGGTAAAGTTGAGGTTCATATGTTTTTCCATAAGAAAAAAGTTCAGTTGTCTTAGAACTAGAAAAGAATCTCTCTTTGCTGAATTGCTATAGTACCATTGTGGAAAGCTAATTAACTATATATGTCTGGGTATATTTCTGTTTAGACTTATGCCCCATTTTAAGCTCATTTCTATGTATGGCATGAGGTAAAGTTGAGGTTCATATGTTTTTCCATAAGAAAAAAGTTCAGTTGTCTTAGAACTAGAAAAGAATCTCCCTTCTTCGCTGAATTGCTATAGTACCATTGTGGAAAGCTAATTAACTATATATGTCTGGGTATATTTCTGTTTCATTGATATATTAGTCTATCCTTTTACCAAAGACATGTTTCTGATTGGTGTTACTTCATAATAATCCTTGATGTCAGGTAGATTAATTCTCCTTAACTTTTTTCTGTCTTCTTAAATGTTTTGGCTATTTTAAAATCAACTTGTTAATTTCTACTAAAAAGCCTATGGTATTTTGATTAGAATTAAGTTGAATCTAAAATCAATCTGAGGTAAATTGACATCTTAACAATACTGTCTTTCAATCCATGAACATGGTGTATGTTTACACATTTTTGAGGTCTTCTTAGATTCCCTTTAGCAGAACTTTAAAATTTCATCGTAGTGGCTTGGTACATCTTTCATTAAATTTAATCTTAATAATTTTTTGGTTTTGGATGCTTTTGTATATATTATTTTTTATTTTACCTTTTCAATTGTTTCTTATTAGTATATAAAAATGCATTTGACCATTGCGTATTTATTTTTGCTAAATTTTATGATTTTGAATAGATTTGTGCTAAATTTTTCATTAACTCTAACAGATTTGGAGTGATTCCGTAGGGGTTTTCTGTGTATATAATATTATCATTTGCAAATTTAAACAGTTTTATTTCTGTATTTCAAATTTTTATAACTCTCACAATTTTTTGTTATCTTATTGTTTTGGCTAAAACTTCAGAACTGGTTTAAATAGAAATGTAGGAGTGAACATCCCTGCCTATTCCTGATCCTTAGAGATGAAACATTTAAAACCTACCATTTGATCAGGTCCCCTTTATTTATTTTTGTTGTTGTTGTAATTGCCTTTGGGGTCTTCTTCATAAATTCTTTGCCTAGACCGATGTCTGTAAGAGTTTTTCCAACATTATCTTCTAGAATTCTTATAGTTTCATGCCTTAGGTTTAAGTCTGTTATCCACCATGAGTTGATTTTTGTGAGAGGTGAGAGGTACGGATCCTGTTTCAGTCTTCTGCATGTGGCTATCCAATTTTCCCAGCACCATTTATTGAATAAGGATTCTTTTTCTCAGTGTATATTTTTGTCTGCTTTGTCAAAGATCAGATGGCTAAATGACAATGGTTTTATATGTGGGTTCTCAGTTCTGTCCCATTGGTTTATGTCTCTGTTCTTGTGCCAGTACCATGCTGTTTTATTTACTATAGCCTTGTAGTATAAAGACAAAGATGGTCACTATATAATGGTGAAGGGTACAATTCAACAAGAAGACATAATAATTCTAAATATTTATGCACCTAACTCAGGTGCATGTGGATTCATAAAGCAAGTACTACTTGATCTAAACAAAATGATAAACAACAGCATTGTAATAGCTTGGGACTTCAGCACCCCTTTGACAGAACAGGACAGAGCCTCCAAACAGAAAATAAACAAAGAATCAATGGACTTAAACCTAACTCTAGAATAAATGAGCCTGACTGATGTTTACAGAACATTCTACTCCAAAACCACTGAATGTATGTTTTTCTCCTGAGTTCATGGGACGTTCTCTAAGATTGACCCTATCCTAGGCCACAAATCTTGTCTCAACAAATTTGAAAAAACAGAAATTATACCATGCATCTTCTCAGACCACAGTGGAATAAAATTAGAAATTAACTAATAACTAATAAAATTAGAAACCAACTCCAGCAGAAACTCTCATCCCTACACAATGTCATGGAAACTAAACAACTTTCTGCTGAACAATTATTGGGTTAAGGAGGAAATTAAGATGGAAATCAAAAAATTCTTTGAAGTAAATGATAAAGGACATACAAGTTATCAAAAAATGTGGGACACAGCTAAAGTAGTCCTGAGAGAAAAATTTATATCCATAAATGCCCACATCAAAAAGACAGAAAAATCACAAATCAACAGTCTAACGAATTGTCTCAAAGAACTAGAAAAGGATTAGCAAACCAACCCCAAATTCAGCAGAAGAAAAGAAATAAAAAGATCTGAGCAGAACCAAATGAACTTGATTAAAAAAAAAAAACTATATGGAAGAATTATTTTAAGAAAAGTTGGTGCTTTGAAAAAATAAACAAAATTGACACACCTCTTACTAGAGTAACAAGAAGCAGAAAGGAAAGGACTCTAATAAGCTCCATCAGAAATGAAAAAGGAGAAATTACAACTGGTACCATGGAAATACAAAATATCATCTATGAATACTATAAAAACCACTATGCACATAAACTTGAAAATGTGAAGGAAATGGACAAATTCTTAGAAACACACAGCCTCCCCAAGTTTAATCAGGAAGAAATAGAATTGCTGAATAGATCAATATCAAGTACCAAAATTGAAGCAGCAATAAAAAAACTTTCTAAAAAGAAAAGTCCTAGACCAGCTGGTTTCACACCCAAATTTTACCAGACCTATAAAGAAGAACTGGTGCCTATCCTTTAGCAATTATTGCACAACATCAAGAAGGAAGGAATCTTCCACAACATGTTTTATGAAGCTAATATCACCCTGATACCAAAACCAGGGAAAGATGCAACAAAAAAAGAAAACTACAGATCAATATCCATTACGAATAAGATGCCAAAAGTCTCAATAAACTCCTAGCAAACTGAATTCGGTGCTTATCCAAAAAAGACTCCATCATGACCAAGTGGGATTCATCCCAGAGATACAGGGATGGTTCAACATACACAAATCTATAAATGTAATTCACCACATAAAAAGAAGTAAAAACAAAGACCATGTGATTCTCTCAATAGACACAGAAAGAGCATTCTATGAAATTCGGCACCCTTTTATGATAAGAACCTCTTAAAAAAATACACAGGACTTACCTAAAAGTGACAAAAGCCATGTATGACAAACCCACAGCCAACATCATACTGAACGGGGAAAAGTTGAAAGCATTCCTGCTTAGAATTGGAACCAGACAAGGTCACCGTCTATCACTGCTTCTGTTCAACTTAGGGCTGGAAGTCCTAGCCAGAGCAATCAGAAAAGAGAAGGAAATCAAGGACATCCAAATGGGGGCAGAAGAGGTCAAACTATTGCTCTTTGCTAACAGTATGATCTTATTTCTAGAAAACCCCAAAAATTCTGCCATGAGACTATTGGAATTGATAAACGAATTCAGCGAAGTCTCAGGTTACAAAATCAATGTACACAAATTGGTAGCATTCCTATACGCCAATAATAGTCAAACTGGGAACCAAATCAAAGACTCAATACCCTTCACAATAGCAACAAAGAAAACAAAATACCTAGGAATGTTTAACTAAGGACATAAAAGACCTCTACAGGGAGAACTATGAAAAACTGAAGAAGGAAACAGTGGAGGACGTAAACAGGTAGAAAACCATACCATGCTCATGGGTCGGCAGAATCAACATTGTTAAAAGGTACGTACTACCCAAAGTGATCTACATATTCAATGCAATCCCTATTAAAATACCAACATAATTTTTTGCAGATCTAGAAAAAATAATTCTATGCTTTGTATGGAACCAGAGAAGACCCCATATAGCAAAAGCAATCTTAAGCAAAAAGATCAAATTAGGAGGCATCGATTTACCAGACTTCAAGCAATGGTTACTATTTTGATTAATAAAGATGTGTTTGATCCTGGTTATAATGGTTTAAAATTCATGGTCCAAAACCACAATTACTTTTGCACCAACCTAATGTAATTATGTGTTTCTTGCTCTTAAAGAGATTCCAGTCTAATAGAAATAGAAGAGAAGCAAATGTCCTAAATTGCCCATACTTTCATTTGAGTTGGAATGTGTGCGGCGTCCAACTTTTGAATAACTCTAATATTTCAGAGCTAATTTCCCTACTTTTATGCTCCCCCCTAAAATTTTGTATAGGATACTATTCATGATTTCCACGTATATTAAGATTATTTGTAATTATGTTTCATAATTATTTCCAGTCATGTCTTAGGCTTCTTGAGCATGAAGAGTAGTTCCTGTTCATCCTAGTTTTATAAGCCTAAGGTCAAGTGTTCACTAGATGCTTGGGTTTGTTATGTATTTATTATTAGAAAGATACACACACACACACCTTGTATAAAATCCAAGCAGTACAGAAGTATATAATGTAAAAATTAAACTATATTTCTCTTTCACCCACTCCTGCTGCTCTCAGGTAACCACTGTTAACATTTTGATTCAGGACCTCCTAGACATTTTTTATACATGCACAAATATGATGTGATTTTTTTCATTAATAAGTTAAATCCACAAGATGCTTTGAGAATGCAAAAAAATTCTATAAAACATTTTATGTGATTAAAACTTTGAATATTATTTTATAATATTTAACTACTTTAATGCTTTTCTGTGAAAAGAAAACAATTAAATATGATGATCTTTAAACTTGGATGGTTGTATAGATTATCAGTTCTATTTTATATGTTACACCTGTTACACCAGGAATATTCATTTCATATTAACATTCTAATTTATCAGGACAATAGGCTAAATTTTAGTTTTTCTCATTATCAATCATTATTATATTTTTACTTGCATTGAGATATTATTGGTCAAATTTTAAACTAATGGGAGCTGATATTTCTATTTATGAGGTTCTCAAGTAGTGATTTATAAGGTATTTCTGCTTTCAGATTATTCTCATTCAGTAGCAGAAATAATTCTTGGTTCTTTGAGTTAATATCATGATAGGATATACTTAATAAATGAATATTAAGAACTTTATATCCATGTTATCTATTCAAAAGACTTTTGTTTATAGATATCAATTCAAATTTTTTTAGCTTTATTTTTATTTTACTAATGTTTGACTATTGATATTCTTAAATGCTTATGTAATATTTACATTTTCTCTCTGACTTAAAGGAGCAAATACATTCTCTTTATACTCCATGCTAGTTAGTATAGCTTTTCAGAATTTGGGGTTTGAGTAGTGACCTCAATTTAAGTGTTGTGCATGAAAATTACAAAATGTCATTATTTTTCAGTATTAGAAGAGAGCAATATATCACATTATAAATAATTAATAAGTTATGGTTGAAATGAATGCAGTTTCGCTAGCCATATAGAAATTGGATGGTTAAAAATGTAGATTTTTCTGTTTCATAAAACAAGTTATAGTTAATTATTTATCTTTTAATTTGAAAATATAAATACATAAACTATAACATATTACTTTGTAAATGAATTAACCTTGGTATGACAAACTTGTGGGCTCAAATAGTGGAAAAATTACAAGCATGCAAACTGTATATTGAAAATAAAATATGGCAGAAAAGCTCTAAGATTCATAGTGGACTGAAGTGTTAACATGTCCAATAACATGATTCAACATAGGTGAATGGGAATTAAATATACTGAAACTGAATAAGTTATATCTTTAAAAGTGGACTTGATTTGGGTTCTAATTATTTCTCTGTGCTTTAATTTAATGATATGTAAAAATTGGGAATAATGTTAAATTTGTTGAGTGATATGAGATTAGAAATAGTTATTAGAGTTAAAACAATTCTTAATAATTACATGAGGAAAAGGATAAAAATGATCTGTATTGGTATAGAATCAAAGGAGGATTTTTTATAAGTAAAATTGATTAAATCTTTTTTGAATTAAATATCCAAGAAAATTAAGTGCAGTATCTATTATATACAAGTTGAGTACTACTAGTTCAGTTAGAATGTTAAAAATATATCACAAGTTTCCACACTTCTTTTAGGATTAAAAAAGGGGTAGAAGATGGTAATAAGTGATAATGATATTGATGCTTTCTCTATGCTCTTGAAAATATGAAATTGAAATAAATAGACCAAGGGCTACTATTCACCAAATTTTCTCCTCATGCTAGGTGATTTTCATGTATTATTTTCTTTCAGGTCCTAGGCTGAGGTGTTTTTGAGAAACAGAATGAAATACAATATACCTATAGCACCAGATTCAAGGGAAATATGGTGAGGTGAGCTCAGAGATAGGAAGACTAGATTTTGGACAGCTGTGTAAAGCATGTGTCCTTCACTCTATGGACAGTGTGAAAGCATTGAGGGTTATAAATATCAAATTATATTGTAAGATAAAATATGATTACTATGATTTTCCATCATATAAAAATTTTGATTTATTTAATTGTCAGATTAGAAAACATCTCAAAAGTTTTAGAATAACCTCATAATAGTGAGGTAGGAAAAATAGACACACGGTGTTTTTAAAAGTGCAAGTTGAAGATCTTGTCACTACTTGAGAAAGACTAAGCTATCATATGAACAAGTAATAACAAAGAATCATAAGAGCTAGTGTTGCTGATAGGATAATTGGCACTCTTACACACTGGTGGATTAAATCATCATTATATTCCTGCATAGTAATTGCATTTTTAAGAAAGACTTAAGTTTGGCCCAGCAATTTTAATTTTTGTTATTTATTCTAAAGAATTTATTCGATTGTAATTTAAAGATTTAAGTACAAATTCATAATGTCATTCATAATAGAAAAGAAAAAAAGAAAACTTAAATTATACTACATTAAACAGTTGAAATTACATAGTCAATAATAATTGTTAATGGAAGTGAACAAACAATACATTATAAAAATTAAAATAATTTACAGAACCACATCTATACAAATTCCATATAAATCATATATACATTGATATACAAACATAAACATGAAAACCTACACCAAGCTATCAGTAGCGGTAATCCTATAATGAGGGAATTTTTGGTGGTGGTGTTTTTGTGGTGGTACTTATCTCTACTTCCTAATCCTTTTGCAATGATTATTTGTTATTTATTTAAATTGAAACACTAAAAAATTGTTTTATATGAATTATAGATCTCATCATCAATCTTCATACAGTGTTTGTCCTAAGTTCTCCACTGAGAGGATATACCTAGTATGCCAAATTTCACAGGAAAGCCTTAGAATAGACTGAATCACTGGGACCCTTGGTATTACTATTTGCAACAGGCTGACTTAATCCATTTGGTCAAAAATCACTTCATATATTGTGTAGAATATATTGAATTATAAATTAATGCCGAAAAGACTAGGACAACTTTGTAACTAATCTCTCAGCACTTGTTATTGTTTTTGCTTGTTTGCTTATTTTATGGATGTGACAAGTTGATAATATACTTGTATGGCTTCTTCTTAATAAGGTGATAAATCATTTCTTAATTTCCATAGGTAGACTCTTTCCTTTTATAGTAATTCTAAGTAGGATAATTTCTTCCCTCTTCCTTTTTAGTATTTAGTATAAGGATAGATGAGTAACAGATGTCTGAATATTTTTCCTATTTGTTCCGTCAATGAAAGAAGAATGTTGGTTTACTTCAAGATAAGCAATTGAATGCAGGTACTTTGGAAGGGCCATTTTAATCACTATGATTATAGCGGAGCACTTAAAAATGTATATACTAGAATCTAAAACTAGATTAAAATTCCTTCAATAAATTCACTCATTCATTTGATTACTTTGAAGTTGCAAGAACAACCATCCTTTCTGTAGGCTATAGTATTTCATTTTGGGTTAATAACTGAGTGAGATGAATACCATTTTTGATGTCTAGTATGGGCCTTGATGTTTTATCAAACATTTTAATAAATTTGACTTCAGTCACTTAAATGGTTTTTCATATCATGGTCACCAATAAAAATGACTAATCATTAGTTATGCTAATTTAGTAAGTCAAATCACAATGCTGAGACTTACCATTGCTTTATATTCAGAAGTATCTGAGAGGATGCTCAGCATCTCTCCTGAAAAATACACACAGAATTATTAGTTTTTGAAGCCATTGTTTGCAGACCAATTTATTTGTCATTTTATCTTTTGTTTCACTAGCGGCTTAAAAAAGACACACCATTCCAATAAACTATATTCAACATTTGATAGTTCTGTTCAGTGATAGCCTTATTCATTCACATGATATAATTGTTCTTTTGTTTCAAAGGAACTCTCCCTAATTTTCTCATGTTTTCATTATACTTTGCCCATAGGCTCTATGATGCTTGAAATTCCGAATAGATTGATTTTTCAACTAAAATTGAATTTACCTACCTATATACTTTCAAACCCAAAATATATGCATCTTTTGTTTCCTCAAATCCTTTTTAAGAGTAAGGAAGTTAAAAATAATGTATGAATCCTTCATGTTTCTAATTTTTGATAATGACATTATCATCCAATCTATTTTGAGTCAAAACCTTAGTATTATTTTTACTTTTCATTTCTCTAGCTCTTTCTTAACCATTCATATTAAAATCTGTCCTTCAAAAACGACCCTTAGCTTTTTGTCTCTCACCTTTTCTGCCCTTTCCATCTGCTTGCTACTGCAATATCATTTAATGTGATTCTTGCTATTTCAGTTACCTTCTAATTCTGTGACACCATCCACTTCCTTATCCTTCCCCAATACAGTATCCTTTTCTTATGGCCAAAATTATTATTATAAACCATGGATTTTATTATTTTGAATTAATTGTTAAATATCATTGATGATTCTCACTGCCTATAAAATAAGATGCAATTGGCATTCAAAACTCTCAACAATAATTTCCCAAACTATCTTTTCAACTTTATAATTCCCTTCTATACCCTTTGAAGTCTTCACCCCCAACTCTCAACTATCAACATGTTTATTTTGGGTTCAGTTCCCATGACTCATTTTCTATTATCTGAACATGCCCTTTCTAAAGCACTATTCTCACCAGCTTAAATGTTCTCCACAACTCAGGCTGTTATAACTGAAAAGATATTTTTGGTTTAACTTTAATATTTGTATAATTCTGTTTTTATATTGTGGGTAAAAAAATACCGATCATATAAAATTTATACATAACAAGGAGTATGTTTGTATGTGTTCTCATGCATGAACTTGTGTGTGTGTGTGTGTGTGTGTGTGTGTGTGTGTGTATGTATACACCAAGGTAGAAGAATGAAGGTAGCCTAATGTATAGCAGGTAACCTTTACTTGTTAAACAATTTTGTCATATTTCAACTCTGCCTATTTCACATCAGTTGAAGATCTACATTATGATGCCTGAAATAACTTTCTTCTGCCTGTTCTGACCTTTGTTGTCTCACTTTAAACTGTCATCCAGCAGATGCCTGAATATTTTGCTTTAATCTATTCTCTACTCAACTAAATTAGAAATACTATTTTAGATGAAAGTAGCACATAAGTATCCACTGAGAAATCCCTGGTGGTTTAATTTTCACTGATTTTTTTTTAGAAGCAATTTGAAATGGTTTCCAATTGTGGTTAATTTAGCAATAAGTTTTCAGTGGTGTGGGCATTGTAATAAGTGTTAAAATATTAAACAAGCCTTCATTTTGATTGCCAAGTTTCTTTCAGAGTAAAATTAATATGAGTCTTTATAATCAAGCCTTCTTTACAAATTCCAAACCTTTGAGTGTTTGTTTGATTTTAAATTTACAATAGAAAAAAAAATTCCTCATTGAAGAAAAGTAAAGTTTGAAAAAACGTAAATCTTTTCTATATACCCCTAATTTTTGAGTTAAGAGACATTTTTGGTAAAAGTGGAAAGCAAATACTACCACTGATCTTTAATACATCTCCTGCTTGTTTATACAAAGAAAGTAGATTTGAAGAATAAAATGGTACATCAGGTTCAACTCCTGACTAGATAATCACAATCTTTAGGGGAGACTGACAACAGCTTAAGGAATACATGAAATGAGAGCATTAAACCATGTAAAAGGGATTAGACTAGTGTTCTCTCAGTAATGGGCTGAGTTGTATAAATCTGGAAATTGAATGGGAGAAGTATGTGCATTCTAATCCTAAACAGGAAAAACACGTTCATTCTTAAATATATGTTAAATATTTTAAATAAAAATGTTTTTATAATATCCATATGGATTTTCTAAAATCTATTCTTTTAAAATGTAAGTCAAGCATGGTAAGACAGGTCCTTATCATTTAATGGAAAGGATTAAGAGTGAGTGTAAAAATGTTTTAAGTCACATTTTCCAAAGTGTGTTCTATAGAAAGTTCTACAAAAATGAAAAAAGTGTTCATGAATAAATGTTTTTAAAATATTGTACACATTGTGTCATCCTATATTAAAGTCAAATCATCATTAACATATTAAAGACTCTGAGAATTTTATGACAAATTGGAAGCCAAATTTTTTCAAAATTTTTTCAGAACAAGATACCTTCCCAAACCAAACACATCTTTTTTTCTCAGAACGAACCAGTATTCATCAAGGCAAATTCTCAGAAATGTTGTTTTAAAATGTTACCAATTAAAAACAAAACAAAACAAAACAAAACTTTACAGGTAGAGAACAGAACTGAAGTAAGAACTGCTTTACAGTGCCCCCCAGTATTTAGTACATAAAATGAAACTGCAAAGGAATCCCACGGCTGCTGCAAGGTGGAAGCAAATTGTATTCATAGTACTGGCTATGGTATATTCCATTTGATGCCACTAAACTTTTATTTTCTCATCTGTAAAGAAGCAACAATTGTTCCTCTCTCAATGTATTGTTGTAAGGATTAGATATAGATATCTATTTTAATAGCCCTAAAGTGCTACAAAGATTCCCAAACTTTCCAACTTCCTCATACTGCCTGACAAGCTCAATTTTTCAAGTTAGTTCAGTTTCCCCAGTCTGAAATGACTGAATTAAACATGTTCTCCTCTCCTTACTTCTCTGAGGACACTCCTACAACAACATTGCTCATCAAATGTCATTCTTTCCTACTTCTCAGTGAAAATGTTAATCTTTCAGGAAGTCCTCATTGTCCAGCTGTCACATTTCTAAAACTAACGTGCATCTTGCCGGTGCTTCTCTTCCTAGTGAGACGGTGGTGTCCTTCCTTCAGTCACAGGATGTCTGAATCCTACCTCTCTATCATTCTCAGAACTTTAAGCAAGTTTTCCTTCTCTAATATTTTATTGAGTTTGTCTCCTTTAGATTTTTGCCATCAATATTTAAAAACTTGTTTTTGTTGTTCCTAGCAAACCAAGACAAACAGTACCAAAAAGATACAAAACAACAAAACATGCAAACCTTTATTCTAAACACTTTGGCTACCATCATACCTCTTTCCTCCCATTGAGAATCAAAAATTTTTGAAAGATCTATACATGTTAACTCTTCTCCTCACCTTTCAGTCATTCAAAACAAAAAAATCACCAATCTTATTTCTGCACATATAATTTAGTCTCAAATTTAGTTTTAAACAGCTAGCCACCATTTGTTTGTATGTAACAACTTGAATATCATTTGAAAAAGACTTTAGGAAAACTAACCTCAAGTTTTTAAGTTTCTGGGATTTACGTCAGATGTATAGTCTACCTATACATAGGATTACTATAAGCACTGGTAACAATTCCAATGGAATTCTCTAAAAGATGTTAAATAAATAAAGCAAGATTTTATTCCCCAAATCAGAAGTAAACAGACAATATTCATGTTTCCTTCTTAAAATGCTAGTTCCTTTCCCCTATGGTCCAGTTTGGATATCCCAGAAGTCATAAAGTGTAACTTCTTAACACCTCCATGTATCTATCATCTACCCATATAATTTATTAATGAGCCATGCATAAATTAGACATTTCTCAGTGGATTATGAATATGCATTGCTTCTCAAATGTTTCAGGTTCTTTTAAATTAACTTATACCTTTGAATTTAACAAGGTCTTTTGTTCATAATCATCATCCATCAATTTTTTTTTTAATTTCAAAATATTAAGGGAGTACAAATGTCTTTGTTACATGGATAGCTTTTGTAATGCTTGAGTCATGGCTTTTAGTGAGCCCATCACCAAAATAGTGTTCATTGTACCTGTAAGGTATGTTTTTGTCCCTCCCGTCTTCCCCACTCCCCCCTTTTGATTTCCAATGCGTTTTACATCTGTCTGTGCCCATGTGTGCCCATTGGTTAGTTCCAAATTATTAGAGAGTACATGTGTTGTTTATCCATTCTTGAGAAACTTCACTTAAGATAATGGTCTCCAGTTACATCCAAATTGCCAAAAAATACATGAATTCATTTCTTTTTATGGCTGAATAGTACTCCATGGTATACCTACAATATCATTTGTGAACACTACAAAAATCTCTATATACATAAATAGAAAACGTAGAGGAAATGGACAGATGCCTGGAAACATACAACCTCCCAAGTCTCAATCAAGAAGAAATAGAGCTCCTGAACAGACCAATAATGAACAGTGAGATTGAAGCAGTAATACAAAATCTCCCCCCCAAAAAAGCCCCAGACCAGATAGATTCACAGCACAAGTCTTCAAGACATATAAAGGAAAGATGGTACCCATACTACAGAAATTATTCCATAACATTGAGAAGGAAGGAATCCTCCCAACTTATTCTATGAAGCCAGTATCACCTTGATAGCAAAGCCAGGAAAGGACACAACAACAACAAAAAAAGAAAATTACAGACCAGTATCCCTTATGAATATTGATGCAAAGATCCTCAGTAAAATTCTAGCAAACTGAATTCAACAGCACATCAAATAAATAATCCACCAGGGCCAAGTGAGCTTCATCCCAGGGATGCAAGGATGGTTCAATGTACTTAAATCAATAAATGTAATTCACCACATAAACAGAGGCAAAAACAAGGTCATATGATCATCTCAATAAATGTAGAAAAAGCATTCAACAAAATCCAGCACCTTTTCATGATAAAAACCCTCAACCAACTTTGGCATAGAAGGAACATACTTCAAAATTATAAAAGCCATATATAACAAGCCCACAGACAGCATCATACTGAATGGAGAAAAGTTGAAAGCATTCTGCCTAAGAATTGGAACAAGGCAAGGGTTCCCACTGTCACTACTTCTATTTAACTTAGAACTAGAAGACCTAGTCAGAGCAATCAGACAAGAGAAAGGAATAAAAGTTATCCAAATTGGGAAAGAGGATCAGACTATCACTTTTCACTGACAATATGACCTTGTATCTAGAAAATCCAAAAGACTCCACCAAAAGACTCCTGGAATTGATAAATAAATTCATCAAAATCTCAGGTTACAAAATTGATATACACAAATCAGCATTTCTATATACTAATAACAGTGAAGCTGAGAGTAAAATCAAAGACCCAATACCATTCACAATAGCTGAAAAGGAAAGAAGATACTGAGGAGTATACTTAACCAAGGAGGTTAAAGATCTCTACAAGGAAAACTATTGAACATTGAGGAAAGAAACTGCAGATGACACAAATAAATGGAGAAACATGTCACGCTTATGGATCACTAGAATCAACACTGTTAAAATGTCCATGCTGTCCAAAGTGATTTACAAACCCATAAAATTCTTAACCCTTATATTCAAATCCAAATTTAAGAAACACTTCAACCTTTTACAAAGTATAATAAAGATTGCCCCCTGCCTCAAAGAGGTGTGTTTAAAGGTGAGGATGTTTTGAATCAAGGTTCAAACTTAAACTGCTCATTTCGTTCCTATTTAGAACACTCAATATCAGGAAATAATTCTTCTATTCTAAAAAGACTCGCTGTATTTGAAATAAAAATTATTTTAATTACAGTGACAAAAAGGTCTATGTGATATTTCTTCCCTGCAATTTGTTCCATATGAGTTCATTCAAGAAGTGAAATTGTATTGGGCATAACATATATGCACATTTTATAGTTTAGTATGTAAATGGTAGCTTAAATCATACAGTAGCCCATGTTTATAAGCAGTATTTTAAAACAAAGTATCTAGGCTCTGCAAAAAGGAGGGGCTACTAAAAATAGATTCTTTTTCTGCCTGTTTCCTTTCGTAGTCTTTTTGCTATATTGCTTTGATTTTGTCCATTCCCTTATGTTGATTATATCATTCTCTTTTAAACTTTTTTTCCCCAATATACTTATTTCCAAAGGCAGCTGTTGAGATGGAAGCAATAAAAATGTTGCACTGGTAGCTAAAGAACAAACTGTATTTTAGAAAATATACCTGATATCTCTCAAGTAAGATAGGTAAATTTTATTTAGCACCTTTAAAGCATTACCTCATTTAATCCCAACAATAGCTTTATGAAAAAGACACTAAAATTATGCCCTGCATTTAATAAATAAAGAAGCAGACTTAGATAGGACAAATAACATCTAAGATTGCAGTTGATAGGACTTAGAATTGGAACACAGGTCATCTTAAAACAAATTTCATGCTCTGATTTTCCTGAAATTATTAAATGACATGAATGTAAAACTTCAGATTATATAAAATTTATTTACATTTGGCTTTAGAATACTAATTTCTTCTTCATTTGACCATTGTTAAAATTAATATATATTTTCTGAGCATGCAGCAAGTGATGGTGAAAGACTGTGGAAAAAATGGAGCCAGTGAGAATAAAAACCTGTACAGATTAAAAAAGATCATTGGTGAGCCCCATTTAAATGTATCATCATAGATAACAGAGTTCATTCTAAAAATCTGAGAAGGTTCTGTTCAATGTGGTAGTTGTGAGATAAACTGTAAATATTACTACTAAAGAGATTTTATATTTAGCAATGATTAAGGACTCACATTGATGATTTCTGGAAAGGAAATTATTTTCATGATATATTTGTACCCTGAGATTAATGTTAGATATAGGCTATTTACACAATACTCAGCATGTAGAATTCTGGTGTAATTGATCAATATGTAAAACTTATATTAATATCACTAGTCATTTCTACACATTTATATCTTTACATCAGAAGCGAACTTTAAATTTTTGTGTTTTCGAGATTTTTCTATTTAGCTTTAATATATCGCTCACTTGAAAAGGTCTAATTTATGCCTTCAGAAAACATCCCAATCCTTTTATTAAAAATAAACCATGAGGACAGTTTTCTATTTACTCAATCTTGTTCACATTCATAATAGTTGATATTCCAGAGTATATATTGTGTTTTTTAAGGAAAAAAGTCACATAATTACAACAATTTTATAGGATATAATATACATTAAGAAAACATTTAATACATTATTCACTTCCTCCCAAATATGGCTAAAAGTTTTCATTAGAAATATCTCTTTGGATTCTCAAATATTTTTACAGCTTTATTTAGATTTTATGGTAATCTTGTTTCCATAAAATTTGCCCATTTTAATTTTACAATGTAAGGATTTTCAGTAAATTTATAGTGTTGTGCGACTGTCACCACAATCTAATTTTAGAATATTGCCATCATCTTCCAAAAAATCCCATACCCATTAGCCGTCAATCCCCACTCTGACCCCCATCCCTAGGAAACAACTTATCTATTTTCTGTTTATGTTCCTCTATTCTGGGCATATTATACAAATAGTATCATACGTGTTTGTTTTTTCTGGGTTCTTTCATTGACCATAATGTTTTCAAGGTTCATTTGTGTAGTAACATATAGCAATACTTCATTCCTTTTTATAACTGAATGATGTATCATTCTATGGATATATAGTCATATGCCATATAACAATGTTCCAGTCAATGACAGACTGCTAGGATGATGATCCCATAAGATTATAATGGAGCTGAAAAATTCCTATCACCTAATGACATCATAGCCATCATAACATTGTAGCAAAATGCATAACATGTTTGTAGTAATGCTATTATAAACAAACCTACTACACTACCAGTCATATAAAAGTATAGCACATACAATTATGTATGGTACATAATACTTGATGATAATAAACATTACTGGTTTATGTGTTTACTATATTATTATTATTTTAGTGTGTAGTCCTTATAAAAAAAATTAACTATAAAATAGCCTCAGGAAGCTCCTATAGTAGGAGGTATTATAGAAGAAAGCATTACTGTCATAGGAGATGACAGCTCCATATGTGTTATTGCCCCTGAAGACCCTCCAGTGGGACAAGATGTGAAGTAGAAGATAGTGATACTGTTGATCCTGACCCTCTGTAGGCCTAGGCTAATGTGTGTGTTTACATATTAGGTTTTTAAAAAATTTTTAAAGTAAAAAATTTTTTTACATAGAAAAAAATGTGCAGAATAAGGATATAAAGAAAGAAAATATTTTTGTATAGCTGTACAATGTGTTTATGTTTTACGCTAAGGGTTATTACAAGTGAGTCAAAAAGTTAAAAAAATATTAGTTTATAAAGTAAAAAAGTTACAGTAAGCTAAGGTTAATTTATTATTGAAGAGAAAAATATTTTTGTAAATTTAATGTAGCCTAAGCGTACTGTACAGTGTTTATAAAGTCCACAATAGTGTACAGTAATGTCCTAGGCCTTCACATTTACTCACTACTCATTCACTGACTCACCCACAGCAATTTCTAGTCCTATAATCTCCATTATTGATAAGTGCCCAATACAGCAGGTACACCATTTTTATCTTTTATATCATATTTTTCCTGTACCTTTTCTATGTTTAGATATGTTTTGATACACAAATATTAATACTTACCATTGTGTTATAATTGCCTACAGTATTCAGCACAGTAACATGCTGTATAGATTTGTAGCCTAGGAGCAATAGGGTATATCACATAGCCTAGGTTTTAGTTTGCTGCACCATCTAGGTTTGTGTAAGCACATCCTATGATGTTTTCACAGTGACAAAATTGCCTAAGGATGCATTTATCAAAATGTGTCTCCACCATTAAGCAATGCATGACTGTATACCACATTTTGTTTATCCATTCACTAGGTGATGGGTAATTGGGCTTTTCCCATTTTGGGCGTATTTTAAATAAGCTGTTAGGAGCACTTACATACAAGTCTTTTTGTGGACATCTGTTTCCATTTCTTCTAGATTAATATGTAGAAGTTGAATTGCTGGCTTACATGGTAATTCTATGTTTAGCATTTTGAGAAACTGGCAAACTATCTCCAAAGTTTCTGTATCATTTTTCAATCCTACCAGCAATGTATGAATTTTCTAATTTCTCCCATCCTTGTCAACACTTGTTATTGTCTTTCTTTTGATTATACTCTAATTTATGTGAAATGTGTATCTCCTTGTGGTCATTAGTTGCATTCCTCTGATACTCTTGAGTACCTTCTCATATGCTTATTGCCCATTCATATACCTTCTCTGGAAAACTGTTTATTCAAAACTTTTTTTGCTTTTTTTTTAGTTCTTTACTCTTTTATTGTCTAATTGTAAGTCTTATTTATAGATTCTGGATATAAATCCCTTATCAGGTTCACAACTTGGAAATACTTTTTCCTATTCTGTGCTGTCTTTTGAAGCATAAAAAGTTTTGATTTTAATGAAACTTGAGTTTATTAGTTATTTTATTAATCACTAATAGTTTTGGGTGCAATCTAAGAAATCACTGACTTAAGATTGTGAAGATTTACTCGCTAAGGGTTGTGTTTTCTGTTTTATAGTCTTGACTCTTACATTTAAGTTTGTGATCCATTTTTAGTTATTTTTCATATATGATGTGAATTAAGGGTCTAAATTTATATTTTTATACATGGATGCCCAATTATCACAGCACTATTTCTTGAAAAGGCTATTCATTTCCCATTTAATTTTCCTGGAACCTTTGTCAAAAATCAGTTGCCTATAAATTTAAGGTTTTATTACTGGGTCTTGCATTATATTCCATTGATTTATATGTCTGTCCTTATGCCAGCATGATATTAGTTACTATAGCTTTATAATAAATTTTGAAATAGGGAAATGCAATTTCTCCAAATTCATTATTTTTTAAGGTTGTTTTGACCATTTGGCATCTTTGTATTTACATATAAATTTTAGAATCAGATTGTAAATTTCTACCAAAAAAAGCAGAGATTTTGATAGGGATCGTAATGAATTTATATATCAATTTGTAGATTATTGCCATCTTAACCATATTAAGCCTTCTGATCCATGAACATGGTATGTTATTCCATTTATTTAAGTCTTCTTTAATTTCTTTCAGCAATGTTTTACAGTTATGAGTATATCAGTCTTACACTTATTTAATTTATTCCTAAGTATTTTATTCTTCTTGAATCTGTTGTGAATGGAATTATTTTCCTAATTTCATTTTCATCTGTTCATTACTAGTATGTAGATATGAAATTTATTTCCATATTTTGATTTTGTATCCTATCACCTTCCTACATCAAATATTTTATATGACTGTTAGAAAACCCAACCTAATTTCTTAATGATAACACTACAGAAAATTTAGGGAAATATCTACTGTGAGCCCACCAGCTTGTTAAAATAAGGGTATATTCTGGTATAATTTATTCCATTTTAAATTTTAAAAATTTGTGCATAATTTAATATGGATACAATCATAACAAAATGCAATATGCATCATGTTTTTACACTTAATATTATATTCTATGTGATTTTCCATAACATTTTTATAGAAAATATAACATCAATGATTACTCGTTATAGAAACTAACCTGTTATACTATAAGACCTACTAGAATCCATAATTGAGAATATCAAGCCAAATAGTTGTGTACAAGGGTAAGTAGGAATAAATATATGGGTCCTGAGGTCAGAAATATGAAAGTCAGTATCAGTAGGAAATATATAACAACAAAAATAAAAGAGTAATGCAAAACATACTAAATTAACAAATTATCTTCTAGAGAAGAAGATAAGGATCTTCGTTATTTAGAGCACCATCATCACATTCATAAAAGATACTGGATATTTCTGGTTCCTATAAATATTCTTCACCTTTGTTCTGGAACACATTTACATTTCTTGTAAACAGTTTAATCTTTTTGAGCCTTACTTTTAAAAATGTCTGTTTGAAAACAAAGCAGTGTTTAGTCTAGGACTAATTATTCCCTGCTACTGAGACAAGACCCTTCTGAGTATTCTACCCAGTGCCCTGTGATTTATACAGTTTTCTGTTCTGGCTGGTAAGCAGGCACATGGCCCTGTGTAAAGGTGAGCTGTTGTTTCCTCCAATTCTTTCTGGTGCTTCTTTCCCCAGCCTAGAGTAATTTCTTCACATACATGCACTGATACGCATTCTTCTGAATATTTTATCAGAGACTCTTTCCTGTAGCTTTTATTTCTTCTACTAGACTAAAAGTCAGAAAACTTTTCCTTCAAGGACAAGGTAGAAAATATTTTAGGCTTTTGGTGCATATAGTTTCTGTTGCAACTATGCAACTCTGCTGTTGTAGCACAGAAGCATTCATTGACAATATATAAATGAGGGATGGCTGTTCTGATACAACCTTATTCACTAAAACAAGTGGCTGCCCCTTGACTGACAGTTTGCTTACCCATTTATTAGATGTAATCTATTCAGTAACCATGAGTAGTTAACAAACATTTATTGAATGAATGAAAAAAAAGTTTTCAAGATCTCACATTATCCATGTTACCCTTTTTTAAAGTTCTTTCATTCACCTATGGGTTTCTTAAACTATGATGTGGACAGAATACTTTGACCTGTCCAAAGTATAGAGCGTATGGTGTAGTGGGCAGACATTACTTTTATTACTGCAACTTCAGTTTTAATGCAGTGGTATTAGAGTCTTGTTTTATACTGATTTTATGATTACCTAATATCCCAGTTATTTTACTACATTTGATTTGTTGAATCATGTTTCTTCCATATTTCTTGTGTACTTTCCATTTTTTATTCCTGTGTTTCTTCATGTTGACCTTATCCTACAGTAGTGTATTCTTAAATAAGATCCGACTTTATGTAGAATTATAATTAAATGAAAATGATTTTCATAGAATGAAACCAGCCTACCAGGTAAACTCCATCCAAATAATTCCAAATCTCATACCAAATTTGCAGTAGTGCTTTATCTGAGTATGACATCTCAGTTCTGCTTGAACGATCACTACACTTCCACATAACACAGTAGAGTGGGCTTTGCCAGCATTTATCTATGCTTTCTAGCAAAATTACATGTTTTGCATCAGAAGAAGAGATATTAGTCAATTCAGAAAGCAGTAGAACTCAAGAATTTTACCATGATATTAATATTTCTAATCCTAGTCTCCCACTGCCTCTATATTTTTGAAATTTTGATATCTCATCATTAACACCTATGGCTATGGTCCCCAAACCCTGGTCCACAGACTGGTACCAGTCCCTGGCCTGTTAGGAACCAGGTCACACAGCAGGAGGTGAGTGGCCAGTACGCAAGCAAAGCTTCATCTGTATTTACAGCCACTCCCCATCACTCACATCACCACCTGAGTTCTGCCTCCTGTCACATCAGTGGCGACATTAGATTCTCACAGGAGCACAAACTCTACTGTAAACTGCACATGCAAGGGACCTAGGTTGCACTCTCCTTATGGGAATCTAATGCCTGGTGATCTGAGGTGGAGCTGAGGTGGTTATGCTAGTGCTAGGGAGTAGCTGCAAATGCAGATTATCATTAGCAGAGAGATTTGACTGCACACAGACCATAATAAATCAATTGCTTGTAGACTCATGTCAAAATCGTATCAGTGAATGGCAAGTGACAATTAAGCTGCATCTGGTGGCAAGTTTTATGGTGGCAAATGAGCATCTTACTTCAGTTGTACAGCTGCATCTGGTGGCAGGCTTAAAGTCAGGATCTAATACTTATTTTAGTGTGTGCGTGACTCACCCATTATTTTATTTACTATTTCCATTCATACCTTTTTCCCACACCTCACAGTTTCGGTAAGCCCACAAGCTAGCACAAAATGAGTAAAAAATAACATCACCGGAGAGCTTCTTCGAAAAGGTGAAAGACCCAATGATGAGACAGCAGAAGACTCTAAAACTGCCAATAAAATGAAAGCTGCATTTAAAAGAAAATACCAAGAGTCCTACTTAAATTATAGGTTCATTGTAATAGATGATTCACATTCTCCAAGCCTGCTTTGTAGAATATGTGGTGACCAGCCATCTAACAAAGCCATGAAACCTCCGAAATAGCTTCACCATATGGGGACGAAGAACCCTGCATTAAAAAATAAGGCTTTGGAGTTTTTTTTAAAAAAAAACATGAACATGAAGAACAGAAGCAATTACTGAAGGCCATGACTTCATCAAATGTGTCCACACTGAGAGCATCATTCTTAGTGGCTAATCACATTGCTAAAGCTAAGAAGCCCTTTGCTATTGGTGAAGAGTTGATCCTGCCTGCTGCTAAGGACATTTGCTGTGAACTTTTAAGAGAGGCTGTAGTTCAAAAGGTGGTATGTGTTCGTCTTTCAGCTAGCACCATAACTAGACAAATTGATGAAATAGCAGAAGATATTGAGGCACAATTGTTAGAAAGGATTAATGAGTCACTGTGGTACACAATCCAGGTTGACGCGTCTAACAATGTTGACAACAAGGCAACAATGCTATTTTTGTGTGATATATTTTTCAGGAGGCTGTGCACGAGATTATGTTATGTGCACTTTTGTTGCTAACCAACATCACAGCTGCAGAACTATTCAAGTCTTTGAATGACTACATATCAGGAAAGCTGAATTGGTCATTTTGTATCGGTATATGCAGGGACAGAGCGGCTGCCATGACTGGACGGCTTTCTGGTTTCACTACTCGGGTCAAGGAGGTCACTTCTGAATGTGAGTCTGCACACTGTAGACACATCCATAGAGAAATACTGGCTAGCCTAAAAATGTCACCTGAACTAAACAACATTTTGTAGGATGTGATTAAAATTATCAACCACATTAAAGTACGTGCCCTTAACTCACATCTATTTGGGCAGCTCTGTGAGGAGATGGATGCAGAGCACACACGTCTTCTCTTACACACAGAAGTGAGATGGCTGTCTAAAGTTAGATCACTGGCCAGAGTTTTTGAGTTACAAGAGCAACTCCAGAGATTTCTTTTAGGAAAACAGTCACCCCTGGCAGCACATTTCAGTGACACACAATGGGTCACAAAACTTGCTTACTTGTGTGACATATTCAACCTGCTTAACAAACTCAATCTATCACTGCAGGGGAAAGCAACAACTGTGTTCAAGTCAGCAGAAAAAATAGCTGCATTCAAAGCCAAACTGAAATTATGGGGGCAATGAGTGAATATTAGGATTTTTGACATGTTTCAAACATTAGCAGAGATTTTGAGAGAGACTGAGCCAAGGATCTTCTTTCTCCCAGCTGATGCATGATCAGCTATCTCAGCTTTCAAAAGAGTCTGAGCATTACTTCCCAATCACAAAACACCCCTGAACTGGAAAAGAATGGATCAGTGACCCATTTATGAATCAACTTTGTCCAAGCTAGAAGAGGATCAACTGCTCGAGATTACAAATGACAGTGGCTGTGAAAGTATGTTTGAGGCAACTTCAAATCTCCATACGTTCTGGCTTACAGTTAAGATGGAATATCCTGACATTGCCACAAAAGCACCAAAAAGCCTGCTTCCCATTTCCAACATCCTGTCTTTGTGAAGCAGGGTTTTCTGCAGTGACAACAACCAAAACGAGATTACAGAGTAAACTGGACATAAGCAACACACTGTCTTCCATCACCCCCAGATGGGACCATCTAGGTGCAGGAAAACAAGCTCAGGGCTCCCACTGATTCTGCATTATGGAGAGTTGTATAATTATTTCATTATATATTATAATATAATAATAATAAAAATAAAGTGCACAATAAACAATATACTTAAATCATCCCGAAACCATCTCCACACCCCCACCCGCCAGGCTGTGGAAAAATTGTCTTTCATGAAACCGGTCCCTGGTGCCAAAAACTCTGTGGACTGCTGACCTGTGGCATAAAAACAAAAATGCCAATGTTGTGAATAATAGGACATTAGACACTTAAGATTCTTTGATTTGGGAGCAAAACTTTCTAAATATTAATGGGTCAAAGGTATTAAACAGTCAAAGCTCCGAGCTGGTAAATTGAATATGTATGGAATAAAATAAACAAGCAACATTTAGAAGTCTTTATATTTGTCTTCATATCTGGTCTGGACATACATGGAAAACAGTTATTGTCAATTTGTGTTAATCCATTTTGCATTGCTGTAAAGGAGATACCTGAGGCTGGGTAATTTATAAAGAAATGAGGCTTATTTTGCTCACAGTGCTATCAGCTGTACAGGAAGCATGGCACCAGCGTCTGCTCGGTCAGGGCTTCAGGGAGCTTCCAATCCAGGTTGAAGGCAAAGGGGAGCAGGTGTGTCACCTGGCGAGAGAGGGAGCTAGAGGAAGAGGTGCTCTCAGGCTCCTTTAAACAACCAGCTTTCCTGTTAATTAATAAAGTGAGAACTCACTAGTTATTGCAGGGAGGGCAACAAGCCATTCGTGAGCAATCTGTCACCATGACCCAAACACCTCTTACCAAGCCCCACATCCAACAATGGGGATCAAATTTCAATGCGAGATTTGGAGGAGTACAAACATCCAAACCATATCACAAATCAACAATAAAAATAGTATCAAACTATGAAATAGAGGAGTGAGGAAGAATCTTTGCTAGTTTGTGTGTGTGTGTGTGTGTGTGTGTAGTACATTTTTTATAGTTCCTAATTCATGATTCTAGGAATCAGCTGTCTTTAAGATAATAATGCATTCATTGGCAATACAAATCTGAAAGCTGTCACTAAATTGTCATTTAGTCCCATTGTTTTCATCATGTACTAAAAGATAAAAAAATATAAGACTGTATTTTAGGAGATTGACAGATTGTCCAGGCATATGCCATGTTAGATCCACAGTCAAATTTATGTTTTGCAAAGCACAAGATATACAATCTTTTAGGGGCTAAAAACTGAGGCACAAATCTTTACATATTGTCTAAATAAATTTTTTACAAGCCAAGAAAACGGATAAACTGCGGGTGAATTCCAGGGTAAAGAGAATGAGCCCAGCTATGAGATACCGGGAGTAAATGGAAGTTGAAAAGATAAAGCGAGGTGGTAGGAACAGAGAATCTGAGATGGAAACTTGGGTACACTGAATTGTCAATTTCAAACTCATTTATTTATGGTTATAAACCACTGAATTTAGGCATAAATATGAGAGGAGATGAAAGTCTTCTAAGCTTGGGAATAATTGAATTCCTGACAGTTATTGTGGGAACCAAATATATAATATGAATGCTAATTAGTTTATTTGACAAGATTGAGTCTGTTCTGTTAATTTATAAAATCAGGATGAAATACTTTATAAATGCCAAGTCACATTATTATAAATTCCATGTAAAATACAGATATTTACGTACTATCATCTGTGGCAAATTGTCTCTAACATTTTCAGGTCACCTACGCACAAATAATGTCTGAAAAGAAGAGCATGAGAAAAGGCCACTTTTTTTGTTTGAATTTTTCTTACGTTGTAAGGAGAAGCTTGAAATATTTACCAAGTTCCCCTTCTCATACAATTGCTTTTAACCTATCTAAGATGGTTTTGAAGAAATGGACTTGATGTGAGATGATAAAGGAGGAATGTTTTAGATCCTGGCTTATTCCCGATTAGCTCTTCAGTGATGAGAAGACAGGGATCAGGAGAGGAAGAGGTCGGTCAGACAAAAAGGAAGATGTAAAGGTATCAGAGACTCATTCACTTTCTTACCCATTTTGCCTATGACCAGCCCTCATCTGATTTACAGAATTTCTGAGAAATCAAATTTTCACATAAAAAAAAAAACACTCAAATCATTCTTGTCTTCTTACATATATGAGCTTGGAGTTCTTGGAGTTCAGTTTCTTATCATGATCTGATTGTATAACTCAGTAATTTTCTGATAGACAACTATTATTTTTCCAGGGACAATGTAAGAAAGAACAGTTTCTTTTGAGAAAAGTTAAAACAAGCTCCTACCTTTATTTAGAAGACAAACACAATAATGAATACTTTTAATATTGTACTAAAAGAACCAATATATGATTCCCTAAGAGCAGTAATATTAAGAATACTCATGATTTTACAAAACAAGCAAAGATGTTAAGAATAAAATATATAAACTGATTATTCAGAGTTTAATTTGTACACTTTTTATTTGGTGAATTATTCAGACTCTTTGCTTCTCTCTCTCTCTTTTTTAAACTTAATGCTTTCCTTTCACCACTTGTTATTACTTCCAGAAAAAAATGAATTAAAAATACAAAACAGAAGGAAGTCTAGGAATCATCAGGAACTGAAGTTACTATGCAAGAAGATGAAAGCTCTCTGGCAGCTATATTAAATGAATTGGTAGTCTTTTTTCTCATATGAATTATACTCCAGGGTACTGTAAATAGGAATATTTTGTTTTCTGTATTAAACCTATCTCTGTCTATAAAGTAGATATATCTGTGTAATATCTAAGTAGAAACAAATAATAGAAAATTTGAGTAAGCTAGATAATTACAGAAAAAGTGTATATCCTACAAGTAGGACAATGGACAGATCACCTTTAATGGTCACCTACAGCAACCAGATAGAAGCTTCCTTGGAATATGGCAAGATAATAGATTGGACATGAATTCTAGGTGACAGAGTAGATCTCCCATCTCCTGAGAGTTAGTAACTCAAAATAACTCTGCTAAAATATCGTCAGATAGTAATGAGAGAGAATAATGAGAAAAGTGAGACAAAATATCTTATGACAAAGATTTTATGGTTGATGCTAAGGAGAAAGGTGCAAAGAAGAAAAAGGGGCAGAGAGAGATTTTACTTTTGCATTGTATCAGAAGCTGGACTTCCCACTGTGTTTCTAGACTACAGGTAGCCTCAAGAAACGAAACCTCAATATAGATTGAAAAAACAAATAGCTCTAGGGATCACAACTGACAGCCTGAGATACTCACTAGGTTCCTACCTCCAATTTTTGTCTTCTGGCACTGCAAGACTACTAAAAATTCTGTTTTTCAGTGGCTTTCTCTCTAACATTTTCCCTTCTGATCTTCTGCATCTTAGAATCAAAAGGTTCCGTGAAGGCAAAACCACTGGACTCATATCCCATTCCTTTCTTCTTTACAGAATGTCTTCCTCTCAATTTTTGGTTTCTTTGGCAGCCCTGAACTTCAATTTATTATATATAAATATTTATTGATGACCTATTATAGGTGCTAAGGAAAAATTGAGTGCAAAAACAGGTGTAGTCTTTGCTCAAATACAATTGAAAATCTACTAAAGACTCAGACATAATCAAGTATTTACCAAAGCACAAGTAAAACTGAAGTTGAATGAGTGGAAGGATGTACATGATGATGTGAAACCGTATGTTAGGTAAGGAGAAAATTCTCTCAGAAAATTATGTTTTATCTCTGATTAAGGAAGGGAAGAGAAAGTTAAGGAAGGAGGGCACTAAAGAACATTCCTGGAAAAGGGAGCACAGATATAAAAACCCTGTACAGCATGTTGAGAATAAGAAATGGAGAGAAGACCAATATGTGTCTGAAATCAGAGAGCTTTGGGAAATATAACACGTGATAAGGACAGATATGATGCGGAAAGCCAATTCATGTAGCGCCTTTTAAGCCAAACTAAGAAGTTTTATCTTCATCCTCAAAGCAATGAGAAGCCATTCAGAGACTGTAAACAGGGAAATAACTTAATGAGGAATGCTTATTGGAAATATTAGCTGGCTGCAATGTGACTAATGGCCTGCATTTCATTAAATATTGCAATACTGATGTCACTGTTGAGGAGTCTAAAATTCAAAGAGATTATCAAACATATTTATGGTCACAGAGCTAACAAGGGATAGAATTAGAACTAAAATTCACAATTCTGTTTCCTGGCCTGGTGCTCTCTTCTTTAATCCAAATTGTCTAATGTGACAAAGGAAGAACACACATAGAGAGGACTTTCAGCTGAACACCAACGGTTTGATTTGCTTATCATATGATACCAGGAGAGGAGAGGCCAGTCCTGGGCTGTACATTTTCAAACTGGAAGAAAAAAGAGAGAAAGATCAGAGTAGTGGAGAAGATATTGTGGCAGGTGAGGAATAGTTGAAGAATCTAGGTATGTCTGTCCTAAAGAAGAGAAAATGTAGGCAGCTGGAGCATTACAACCGTCTTCAAATATTGAAGAGTATGAATGTATTCTGTAGGGCTCCAGAGAATCAGCCAAGGCCAAAAGGGGTGAGATGCAGGGAAGTATATTTTAGGTAAAGAAGAATTCTCGGAGGATGGGTGTTGTCAAAACTGTAGTTGGATTTGCTTATTATTGAAAGTACATAAGCAAGGTTGGGTAACCACTTGCTAGTGATATTGTGAAAAACATTTATTTTATCCTTTGGGCAGAGAAATGAACTTTGTGATGTCTAAGAACTCTTACAATTTTTCCATTTTGTGATTCTTTGATATGTAATTACATATAATGTTTCAAATTTTTTAAACAAAGAAAAGGCTGCAAATATAAAATTACAGTAAAATGCCTATAAAGCAAATGAACTTACTCATAGTTCAAATTATTTTTTTAGGTTTTATGATATCTTAATATAACAATGGTGGTTGTAATGCCTAAGGCACAGTAAAAAGCCAGTTTCTAGGCAGTGTAGCAAATTATAAAAACCGGGTTCTCATTTGGAAGTATTTGTTGCAAAATAAAGGAAAAAAGAAAAAAAAACAGGTTATGTAACAAAACATCAATCCCTTTAAAAAGCTTTCTTGAGATGTAGTGATTGTAAATCTAAAAAAAAACCTTAGACATGATAGAAATTGCTGTATATATAAAATAAATGGAGAATTATTATCAGGTTTTATGTCTAATTTGATTGTTGATATAAAATTGATGGTTCCTTTGTTAGCATGAGGCCTTATTAATGTGCTCAGCATGCAGATATCAATGTTCCAAACTACAGAGAGCATTTTCCTATTAAAACAAAAACAAAACAGCTGTAAATGTTGAAATTTTTCAAGTAAAAGATGATACTTGCAATTTGGGAGATTCATTTAGAATTGCTCAGTGAGTGAGGCTTCCTTATGGCCTTGATACCAATATATTAATACCTTTGATTCTGCCACCAGATGGCAGAGGTAGCCATTACTTAGGTAAAGTTTACAGTTAAAGTGCTTTAATATTTTTTATGTAATTATATTAAATTAAAACAACCAATTTGAACATTTTTCAATAGCTCTTGTGACAAGTTTGGTAACGATAAAGATAGAAAATATTAGCTAAAGTGAGACTTGGGAATTAAATTCATTATAATTTTTTAAAATATTCCATTAGAATAGTATTTTTCCTTATAAAATAAAAAATTCTTACAAGAAATTCCTACTGACATGTTTTAATGCATTAAGTAAATATTTTGATTAATCTTTTCTAAATTAATAATTATATCTTCCTAAAGATGGTCATTGGACTCATAAATAGGGGTAAATTTAAAAGCATCATGTGCATGTTAAGTACAAACCAAAGAAGAAATGTATAATATAGTTACTGAGTTAAAACATGTGATTTAAGACACGATTACATACCAAAATACAAAAAATCACATATTTATTAATATAAAATTGCCCAACTGGTTTTAATAAGTTTTAAAAAAATAAAATTCATTCATTTAGGTCTTAGGCCTTTTTTAAAAGTCATTCCAAAGGGATACACATGTTTCTTTAAATAAATAATAAATGCTATAGTTAATTAAGAAGTTTCTTTAATAGATCAAGGATGCATTCACTGTTTTCCGTATCAATTCACATTTTTGTTGTGATGTATGTTCAGTCCTTTAAAAATTCTACTTTCTTATCTCTCACTGACTCTTCAACCCTAAACATCTGACTTATCCTATGACAAAGGAAATGCTCATATATAATAAATTTGTATGGTTAGAGGCACTTGTTATGGACAACCTCTTCTTTGCCAATTAACAGACTAATTAGGTGTTAAACTCTCAGTAGCATGTGACAAAACTGACTGGTTTTTTTTCGTAAAACAGGGTCTTTTTTTGACTTCTATGATACCATACTCATGTGTGTTCCTCTTTGCATTCCTTTCGGTCTATTTGGATGGTCCTTTAACCCACCTGCAGATGTCAGAAATAATAGGACCACTTGCTTTCTCCCTCAATATTTCCCTACATGGTACCATTTGTGCTGTTGCCTCCAAATGTTACCTCTATGATGAAGACTATCACAGCCCACTTCTTTCCATTGACCTCCAGACTTGTATATCCAACTGCCTTCTTGAACAAAGTCTCTCTTATTCTAGTATGCTCCCTTTCTTTATGGCACTGACTTGATGAAGGAGTTTTTCTGCATAATGTTTCAATTTCTGGTAAAAGTATCAAAAATGTGCTAAAGTAAAAACCAAACAACCTACATTCTTATCACAGTAGAAAGTAACTGTGTAAGAGAGTGGCCAAACTATTATCACTCTCATCCAGAAGTAGAATATTTATAAAGGTTTTTGAAAACTGATTTCTGCTTAGGGCAGTAATAGCTATACAATTGAGGTATGCCTTAATTTACAGAATAGACTTCTTGGGGCTAAAGATAAACTTGAGCCAATATGTATTAATATTAACTCATAAATGTGTTAGTTCAAAAATTTGTTTAAAGTGAGGATTCTTGGTTTATACTGACTGGTTGTTTTATATTGAAATACCTGTCACCTTGAATATGCCTGTGATATATATTTATATTTATTGTTCCACTTTGCCTGAATAGAAGACTACTCAAGAGTCACCTCCCCATAAGGCCAGCTAGTGGCTTATGATATATCTTGGTGCCAAATATTCTGCCCAGATGTAAATAAGCTGCAGCACAGACTCACTTTTAATTTGAATCAGGAAACATGGGAAGAATAAGACACTAAACAGTGGAATCTGCAGCTGTAAAGTTATGCATTAGTTTACTGAAGAGGCCATGAGTGAGGCCAGTAATGAGTGAGGCTGTCCCTAAGAGAATGAACAGTGTTAAAATGAATACCTACTGTGTGCCAAATATTGTTCACAGTACTTATTTACAAGTAAACAAGATAGACAAAGCCCCTGCACACATGAAATGTACTGATGGAGATATAGAGACAAATATGTAAATAAATATGCAAGATAACTTCAAGAACATGTAAATGTTATTGAATTATGGAGTTAATTAAACAGCTCTTGTTCTAGATTGAGGTGAATTGAGGAGGTCTTGGAGAACAACTTTAAGATGGAAGTAACTGAGTTGAGATTGTGAATGCTAAAAACATGTCAGCCTGACAAAGATTTTGTGGGAGACAAATTTAAGCAGCCTGAACAACAAATGCAAAGGCCCTAAGACAGAAAGTAAAACAAGAAAAGAACAGTGTAGCTAGAGCACAGTGAGTAAGAGATGGTCAGGAATGTGAGAAGAGGCCAGATGATATGAGGATGAGCTTAATTTCCAAAGAAAACCCAGTAAAGACTTTTAAGAAAAAGGTAATGCAGTATGATATATGATTACTCTGGCTATTGTAGGGACCATGGACAATCCTAAAGCTAGGAGGATATTTCAGTGAGAAATAAGAGAGAACAATAGTTTTTTTTCCAGTGCTCGAATAGGGAAAATAGGGGAGATTATGAGTAACTTGAGGTGACAGGGTCCAAGTGGTGCTGTTTTTATTTTTTAGGTTTGAGAAATCTTACATATACATGTCAGCTAAAGTAACAGAGAATACAGAGAAGGAGAGGTAAAAGACACAGGTACAGAAAAGAGACTAATGATGTAAGATGCTAGTTCAGGTGTCAATAGTTAAATCCAAGAAGTATTAGCTCTTTTATGCCAGATGTGTTCTATCAGAGCTGTCTTAAATTGTGCAAGAAATCATAAAAAAGTTTACAATATCATGTGTTAACGGTAGAGCCATTATTGGGAAAAGGAGAAATTTGCATGACTGGGATCAGCAAGATAAAGATGTAAAAGGGCTCCTATTTCATGATCATTTTACGGACGTCTTTTCATTTTAGTGGAAGAATCCCTCACTTCTGTGTATCTCCCTATTAACAGAGTAAACATGAGAAGTGGTCTTGTCGGTAGGAGACTACATTGGGTTTTGGCATTAGACAGTCTGGATTTGGTGTGCTAGGCAATTACTAGGAATTGTCGGGGAAAGCTTGCTACTCTATACCTAGGGAAATAGGAATCTAAGGGGTCTGGGGGATTCTTCAATCCACCCTGGCTAAAGAAGGAAGTAATTTGTTCTATGGGAAACTGGACTTGGGTATGTACCTCGAGAAGGGAGAAGGAAGAGCCTACTCAGGTCCTAGCAAGCTCATTGTCCATGTAACTCAGAGGAAGTAACAAAGGTCATTTTTAAATATTTCTGCTAATAATATAACAGCTCTCAATGAGAGAAGAGATACTTCATTCAAAACTATAGAAAAGAATTGATTATATAAAAGTTAAAGTATTTGAGGTGGGAAGGGGTCAGGGAAAGAGGAATTTAAGTAACTGATGTTCTCAATTTTCTCAATGAAGCAGACAGCAAGGTTGTTAGCTGATATAGTAGAAGTTTAAAATTATCAAAAAGGGAATGAGAGAAGCTAAAAAAAAAAAAAAGCGAAAATAATGCTAAGGGCCCAGGTAATGGGTTTTTATTTAATGGGAGGCAGGGTTAATCAATTTTGATGGTATTGGTATTCATGTGTGTGTGCGTGTGTGTGTACTTGTTTTCCTTTGACAATGTTTAGCTTTTGTTTATAGAAATCAGATGGGTGTCTATAGAATTGATTTTTATTTGAGATTTTTGAGATTTTTCTAGGTGTATGTGATAGAAGGATGAGATTCATGGTATTATGGAAGCTGATGAGAGATTAATTCATATGGCAAATCATATACTATGGCATCCACACTTCGTGAGGAAAGGACAGAAGTCATCAGGGCCTGAAGTGTCAAGAGAAGAGGATTCATTGAGAGGCCAATATTCTCTCTATTTAAGAGGTCCCATGGATATCACTCTTATGACTTACAACATGAGGCTAGGACAGTTAGAAGCTTTTGTCTGTGTGTGGAGTGCTGGTGTTTACATGGTTTTAGATAGAGCTATATAAGGTGAGAGCTAGAATGTAACATCAAGATTTTGTTGCCAAAGAGGACTGAGAATAGCATGGGCATTAAGAGGTGTAGGATTTCTGAGTTGAGGGGAATTAGATAATTAATTTATGTGAATTCCGAGGCCTTCTAATATTATAATGGGAGTTCTTATGGAAAGAAAGAATGTGAAGTCTCTCAACTTTTGGCAAATTTGAATAATTTATTAAAAAATTCAGTTGATTGTACTGATGAGGAAAAAGTAGAGTCCGTATGACATTACGGCATGAGCCTTCAGAGAAGATAAGTTATGTAAGAGAATGTCGTCATCCCCTCTCCCACCATATCCAAATGGTGCAGATGTGAGGGCATGTGTCACTTCAAAAAAGAAAAATGTGTTCAGCTAATAGATGAAGGGAGAATTTGAAGATACAGAGGATACATCAGAAGAGCTTGAGAGAAGGAAGTCAATATAGCAGGAAGAACAAGGAACAAAACACATCAAAAGAATGAGAGTTTTAGAGAAATACTGGCCTTCAGTTTGGTGGTGCAGGATTATTAGAATGGGGGCATAACTAACTGTACTTAGCCTCAAATATTCTGATATTGGTCTAAGTTGTTTGGTTGCAGAACTGGCAGAGAGTCCCAGGCAATATCTGGCTTTGTGTTAAACATGTGGAGGTGACAATATTTTAAAGTCGTGGCAAGAGTCTTGTTTTGCAGAAAGACAATTCTGATTTGGAACAGTGACTAGCCCCAGTGAAGCGAGGACTACTGTGAGGATTGCCGAGCAGCTGTTTGGCCCTCCTTCTTGGCCCGGGTTGTGTATAGTGCGGAGAACACAGAAGCAGTAGTGATGAAGACAGGGCCTTCTGGAAATCTTGTGTTCATATTGATGTTTATTATATTTAAAAAGGAAGCAATAGGAAATGTATACACTTTTAAGAATAATTAAAACATGCATTAATATTCAATTTTTAAACTTCTTATTTTTAAACAAAGAGTTCTCTCTTGGTTTAACCGTGTGAACATTGAGGCTTGTGTCACTAATTTAGCTCTCAGAAATACAAAATCTCTTTCATTTCCTAATGACTATAATTAAGATACACGTTTGCAAAGACCAGTAATTAGGTTCCATAATAAATATACCATAGTAATCGTTAGCTGTGACAGGTAAAACATGGTAAGATGAGGATTTGCTTCCCTTTCTCTTTACTTCCAGTTTACACTTTTTCTTATAAAACTCTTAAATCCCACGGGTCCATGCAGGTGTGCATTTTACACATAATGTGGAAGAGATTGGTGGGCTTGCAGGATAGTGAGGAGAGCCAGTCGTTTCATTTAATGACAAGCTGGGAGTTTCCCTCTTCTTTTGCTCCTCTTCTCTATCCCTTACCATCCTTCTTATATACCCCTGCACGTTTAACTGCCAACAGGCAAGGGAATGAGACACAAAGTATGAAAGAGGCCAGCTAGAGAGAGAACAAGGGGCAGAGATGTCCCGACTGTCTGCTGTAAAGGAAATGCAGTCTTCCAGCTACAGCATTTTAGTCAGGTCAGTGGCTGAGAACTGAACGTATTTTTCCCTGATAACATATACCTTTTCTTTACTCTCCTAACCAAATAAACACTAATGGTAAGATTGCCGAGAGATAGCTTTAATGTGGCAGGCAATAGAGGGAAAGTCAAGAGTGAGAGCCCGGTCTTGGACACTGCACAGAGCTGGCTGGATAGCATGGGCAGACTCAGCCGCACACTAGTGGGAGAAGTCCAGGCTCCAGAGAGTACAGAATGAGATAACACATAATTATTGCAGGTTTGGGGGAGGTTCAACCAGAGCTAAGAAGTGGGCATAACAGCAGGAGTCAGAATCGCAGTAAAGGGGAGATGGAGAACAGAGATGGAGAGATTCAGGCTACTAGGCAGATAGTTTGTAGTCATTGCAGGAATCACATCAATGAACTCTGGTCTTTGAGAAAACTGTCAGGACAAAGCAGAGTTACACAATGAAAGAAACTACTGTCCTTGACATCATATTAAGGCAAGGCACCAGGGAAGAAAAGAAGGACCAAGAGACTGGAACAAGTATGCCGTAACTTGGAAAGATGCCCATTTGGTAGTACTGGGACTCAAGAGTAAAGTTCTAAGGCCCGTATCATACTGAATAGTCCGTGCAAATGAAACTAGAGCTTTGGTAAGGTGGAATTTATCTCTGACCTGGTACAGGACTGTCTGCAGTTGGGGGCTAAGAGACTTAGCTCTAGATTAATGGACAAAAATAAGTACAGGAAACCTAGTAGGTTGTTACAACAAAAACATCTTTTTAAAAAGTAACTAGAATTGAGTTTGAGAGAAAGGTGATTGGATGATTACCTGGTAGCAGATGTGTGTTTATTTGAGGGAAGAGGGTAAAGGGCAGTGCATCGGCTCAGGTGAAAGAAGACTGCAACTTAATAGTGCATTTTGGCCCCAGAACAAGCTAGATTTTTTTGTCTCCTGGCATTTGAAACATTTGATATCCGAATGATTTTAATTCTGTTTAACCTAATAGTGAACTTTTGGTTCATTCATTCATCCATTCATATAACAAATATTTATTATTTTTCCCTTTAATTATATATAACTAGGCAAATCTTATCATTTCTTTGGGAAACTGGGATAAGTATTTAAAAACAAAGCATGTTTTGTCCCTTAACTTTGATGCATTATTTCTTATGTTACTAAATTTTTGAGTTTCAAATAACATGAAAGAAAGTAATGAGATTTGTGTCTTTAAAAAACAAAAATAGGACTTTTATAAGATTGAGAAACTGCCTACAATTCCTAGTCTGAAATTAAGTGAGCAAAAAAATAAATAAGTAATTGAAATTTTTAAAATTGACTTCATTCCATGACTTAAAATTTTCTTTAAGAAGTTCTGCTTCATCTTGAAAATAGGCATCCTCATAAGAATGTCACTCCAACCCTAATAATGAGAACAAATAAGGTAGCCTACATCTTAACATTTTTGAGCCCCTTGGAGAACTGAGATCTCAAGAAACTGGGTGAACTGAATTCTAAAGGGGTGACAAATGCCTTCAAAGAGAGACAGGGCACACAAATTGTATCACCTTTAGCAAAGCAAGGGAGAAGACAGAAACCATAAAAATGGGTAAGAAGCAAAGAAAAAAAAAATTAATGAGTTCTTAAAGGTCAAGTGCAGGCTAGTGTAGCAGAATAGAATCCCTAGGAGTAGCAGACACAAGGTGGATCAGTACCTACTCTCCAGATTATTTCCACAGACTTCCACCACGTGCTCACAGGGAAGATTTGAGGCAGCAGATCTGGGGGAGGTCCCTTCAATAATGCTCCCCACATCTATCATTGAAGCCAAAGCTATCTTCTGCTATAGGAGAGGCAGGAAAACCTCCTGTGCCCTGGTGCTAGGCAAAGGTCAGCTGCTACTGGGGTACAGGTAGAAGGAAGAATTGCCAAGGAGAGCAAGAAACATGCCTGGTTCCAGCACTGATAAGAAGCAGAAGTCTGCTGTCACTGGAGAAAGGCAGCAAACTCATCCCCAGCCTTGACAAGCACCCCTCGCCACCACCAAAAAATACAAAGCAGAATGTAGTTGACATGAAGAGGAAGGAAAGGAATTCTGAGAAATCCAAACCCTGAGGCTCAGATGCAAAGGTCTGTCTAAGATTGAGGCTTTGAGCAGCAGCAAAGTGATGAGCTTTGGACCCCTAATACCCTTTTGCTAGGAATCTTATTAAATAACCAGGGAAGCTTAACTGCAAGAAAAGAGAAGACTAAAGCCATCACTATGCCCAGACAGAACTTCCATTTATTCTTCTGAGGGCAACTCCTAGAGATTACCTGGGGACTTTATCTCATAATATGGTAACATTTGTTCACAGTAAAGTTCTACTCCTCACCTTCCCACCACCTCCCACAGAGCACAGAGGACCTTTTCCCAAGCCGTTGTTCTTTGGAATCATTCATTTCCCCTTTAAAAATCATTTAGGACCCCTCTAAAATTTCCTGCAGCCCCTGCCCCCTGCCCACTTCCCTGTTTCCTATGAAGAGATTATATAAGTTTCAAATATCTGGCTTTTTTTGAGTCAAATATTTGCAGGACTCTCGTGTTCATGTATACATAAATAAATTTTGTATGTGTTTTTCTCCTAGAAATATGTCTATTGTCAATTCATTTCAGTGAACTTTCAGAGAGGGTGGAAGGGAAGCTTTCCCTTTGCTCCTACAAAGGCATGCACAAGCTAGCATATATGAATGAATAAATGTGTATATTCATCCTTCTATGTATTTATGCTTTTAAAGGATACTATCTTAATGTTTTAGTGAAGTTTTTTTTTTAAATGAGTGTGGTGAATTTCTTTATAAAATGGAGCCCCCCAAATGTGTAGAGACACTGAATAGCATTGCTATTTTATTCCCATGGTCCTTTACTGAAGCAGGCCCTACAATCCATTTTTAAGAATGGATTCTTTAGAAGTCCTCATTTCAGTTTTTGGAAGCACTAAAAAAGAGTATAATCTTGGTTTGCTGAGTATAAAATGTATGCAACTTTCTGAGAACGTTATATTATTTAAATTGTTTTGTGTCTATATTTATTTTGTATTTATTTAATGTGGCTGCAAGAAGTATAATAAAGACACCTAAATAAATTGTTTTAGATTTGCTATATATTTTTTATTTTATCCTGATGGATATATTAATATATAGGTTTATGACTTAATAACATCATTATTGATTATATCTTTTATATTTAATATTAAATGACCTGTTACCAATTTTATCTTTTTAATGTAATTGCTAATTGTGCAAAATTAGTGCTGTAAACCGTACTTTATTTTGTTCACTTTTCATATGTGTAATGCCTTTGTTTATTGTCACATAATTGTTACATGTGCACTAAGCTCCTGTTGGTCAAGGATTTGCGCATAGAAATGCCTGAAAAACAAATACAAATTCCTTTGTGAATTCCAATAAATATTTTCCCATCTTTTTTTTCCTTAACTTTCCTGTATTGTGTTTCTTATAATTAGAATACAAAAAATTTTGCTGTGCTATTTTCTTTTACCCAGTCTGTGAATTTTTGTTTTTTATAGGCCATTTAAATCCTGTAAGTTCATTCTTCTGTCATATTGTTTTCTGTTTTTATGCATTCATGGAAAGTATTAAATTTATTTTCTAACTTCTGCTTTATATAATTTTTTTATCTTTTGTTCTTCTCCAGTAAATTGAGACAGTTATAGCCTCTTTCTGATTCTACTGGTTGTTCCCTTTATATTTGTAAACCATTCTTTAACCTAATTATTTCACCAAAATAAAAAAAAATACAATTTAAAAATTTTATCTTTTCATTATAAACAGGGATTGGACTTAGATTATTATAAGTTGTTCTTTTACAAGTAAATTATTTCTTGTAAAATGTACATTTTCACTTAAAAATTATAATTTAATTTTTGGGTTCTATTTCAGGTCCACATTTACACCAATTATTTTACTTTATCCTATATTTTATTTTATTCAGTGCTTACTAACTTATTTTCCTTCTTTCAAAGGCTCCTTGCCTATCCTTTTATACCACAAATTTCCCAAACCTGAATTCTTTTTTGATTCATGTTTTATTAACTGCCAAATATTTTTAAGTATTTGTTTTTTAAGTCATGTATCATAAGTGCTATATTTTCTGAGATGTTGATTAGGCTATCTTATTATAACCTTTACATGTAAATGATGTTTGGCAGAAAGAGGGTCTGATTCACAATTCTTTCCTCTAAAATTTCTTTACTTGTTACTTTATTTTATTCTAATTTATTATTGGAAAATGAAGCATGACTTTTTGTCTTTGATTGCAGCTAATATTTTCATCTGCCAAAATGCTTTTAGATTTTTACATCAGTTTATTTTTGTTTTCTTTAAAATATGTTTTCAGAGTAATCCTTTCTTACATTCATGATGAATTAGATAAGTCCTGTTAACTAATATTCACAGTTCTTCATAGTTGTCTTTGTTGTGATGGGTTTTTTTAATTTATTTTAATTAATTAATTAATTACTTTTTTAAAGATAGGGTCTTGCTCTGTTGCTGGGGCTAGAGTGCAGTTGTGTCATCATAGCTCACTGCAACCTCAAACTCCTGGCCTCAGGAGATTCTCCTATCTTGACCTCCCAAAGTGCTAGGATTACAGATGTAAGCCACCATATCCAGCCAGGTTTTTGTTTTATTTTACATTTGTTTCTTTTCAGCTCAAGAAAATTGATTCATTTGTATCTCTGATTTTCATTTCACTTGAATTATGCAAGTTCCCTTTAAGGAAGTTATAATTTATTTCTATGTTGAAGATACTATTATTATTCCCCCATTTTACAGATGAGAAAACAGAGAAATAAACAGGTTTTGTACTTAGCCCACTATCACATAACTAGTAAGCGGAAAGCAATCTTGCTACAAACCCTATGCTATTGACCACTGGACTTCACTGCCTCTGAAGTGCGAGTTGTGCTCTTAACCATTGGTAGGGCTCAGAACATGACCCCAAAGTGTGCTGCCTTGGCATGCTGCGCCTTTGAACTGAACAACATCAGATGGCCTCAAAAACACAGTCTTTCTGACCTTCTTCCGTCCCTGTCACTTGCCTCTCTTTCTCCCTCAAAATAAGTCATAAAAACTAGAATTCCTCTTCCTCAAGATGGGTCATAGCAAGTAGAACCCCTCTCCCCTAAAGCAAGCCATAAACTCCAGATATGTCACTCTCTCCCTTCTCCCTTCTTCCTTGAAAAGCCTCATTCCAGAGAGGTTCAGGAGAAGGAAATGCTACACAGGCCAAGAAGAATCTGGACAGGCCTTGCTGGGTTTCTCCCTCAGTCTGTTGCCGTTAGGTCATATCCTTTTATCCAATAGCATCTCTCCATGACTGTCCATTCTTCACCAAACCTAAGCATAAAAATAGAAAGTTTTCCTAGGTCTTTGAATCTTCATTTACGAAGGCTCCCATGTCACATAAAAGTTGGATTAAATATATTTGTCATGCTTTTCTCTAGTTAACCTGTCTTTTGTTATAAGAGAGTCAGTGTGACCCTCGCAATGGGTAAGGAAAAGTATTACACCTTTCTGTCCCTACACTGTCTGCAATGCAAATTTTAATTATGTTATGAAAGTTGTATGTATGTTTCATATAGTCTTTTTTTTATCAAGGTTCTTATTGAATTTTAATCTATTATTACGCTGCCTTTTCATTTTCATCTTGATGTTTTCTCTTTCTTGTCTCTGGAAACCACATCATTAATACCTTCTTGTATCCCAAGTATTACTCTAATTCTGATAATATAATAATATTCTCCTCACTCTGGCCCTCAGTTTGTCCTTCCTCACCTCAAATATTCCATTTCCTTTGTATTATAGTGTTTCTCAGAGGTCTTAGGCTATTGGTGCTCTTGTTCTCTTTATTCATTCTCTAATGAGAGAGATGAGATCCATCAGACTATTTTCTAACATACAGAGTATCTGAATTGTTTTAACCAAATTCTCTAGCTTCCTGTGTCCTGGTATAACCCCATTTCATACCTACAAATGGAGGGCAGAGGCATGTGTATGTGTACAGCTCCCAGACCTAACTTGTTCAGATGTCATTTAATATGCTTCGGCTGCACTGATACGGGATCTTCTACTCACATGGCTTGTTTCTCAGAAATTTGAACCAATAGACCACATGAAAAATTACAGACATTTTTCCTGTCTCCCATTCTAAATGTCCTTCTGTATACATCTCCCAGGATGAACCTATCCACATAACATTTCCTCTTTCTCTTCATAGTAATTCAGAACCATTAGTTATGTAGGGCAGAAAAGGCAATACCTTTTCCTCTCCCATCACAAGAGTCATAGCTGAAACTCCTCTAACAAAAGACAGGTTAGCAACAGAAAAGCATAACAAATTTATTTAACAAAGTTTTTTCCATGACATAAGAGCCTTCGAAATGAAGACCTGAAGACCTAGAGAAAACTGTGTTTATGCTGTCTGATGGAAAAAGTGTACAGTTGTGAAGAAACAAGGTATGGGGCAGGACTGGTCTGGAATGAGGATCTCATGACCCACTTTCAGTAGTAGGTCAGAGTGACCTTTCTAGGTTTCATGGCTTGCTTTGGAGAAGAGGAGTTCTAGTTTCTATGATTCCCCTAAGGCCAGAGGAATTCTGGTTTCTATGACACATCTTGAGGGAGAAAGGGGTGTAGGAGAAGGTCAGAGAGCCCTTGCTTCAGAGGCCTTCCCACTCTCAGGCACCATACTTTGGGATGTCACTTTCTGAGTCCCAAATTAGTTACAGAGTCTGAACTCATGTAGGCAAGAGTGGTATTAAATAAAAAAAAAATCATATTCTTTTTGCCTCCAGAAATAGTACCCTTTCAGAGGAATGAGGACTGATAGCTTTTATGGTCTGTTTATATTCTTGTGTCTGACGTAGGGGGCAGATGGTTAGAGATTGAAATATCTTCCTAGATTCTTTTGGTCCTAGATTCTTTTACTGTATACTATTTCAAGTTGCAAAAGACATTTGAACCTGACTCCACTTTCCTGGTCTCTGGTCATACATTGTTGTTAGATTTATAATAGAATATTTTAGGGAGTTTCTTTTTCTCTGCTTTGATAGGCATTTTAGTGGGAACTTGAGAAAAACATTAGTAATTGCAAAGAAATTTTATCAACACCCAGAAACAAAGTTTAGAATTATTAAATAACTTGCTGCCAGTCTTAATGTTGAACCAGGATTGAAACCCAGAAATGTCTGTTTCTGGTGTCATGCTCTTTCACTACTGTGTCCATGTTTGTTTTCCCATTTATAACTCGAAAGTCATTAAAAAAAAAAATCCATATAAACCACAGAGAATTCTGTTCTTGTTTTATAATCCTGTGTGAAAAAAATGTTAAACCACAATCCTACACAGCCAGCTTGTTTCATAATTATTCTTTTTGAATGGGATAAATCTTAGAGAACTCCATGAACTACTCAAATCATTGCTTTTCAACCTAAAGCTTGTTGTGAACTTTACCTCTCACTCATGTTTCTCTAGAACCCATGCTAACATATGGTCTCCCTGGTTGGGTGTCCTGCTTAACCCCCATCCCAAGCTTTTATTGTATACTGCAATCATTTTCCCTTTTCTCATAATTGTTAAGTGATTACAAAATGAAAATCATCCCAGTGGGAGGTTTATGCTCTAAAATTTTAATCTCCATATATTATAAAATGTACTAGTTTGGCACGTCAATATTTTACATGCTCGTTGGAAAAATACTGCCCAATTTAGAGTTTATAGAATAACAACCTCAAACCATGGGAGCCATGTATTTACCAATTTGCACTTTATTTTAATATCAAAAGGTTATGATTTGTCACTTGAAGCAGAATAAGAATGGATGAGTTGGAGTGTTGGTGACATTTTGACAGATTCCATTGTTCTGTTGTTTTTAAAAAAGAAAAGCTGAACCTACAGCCATTTTTACTACATACTTTGAAAATAACTGTGTTTATATATGTTGGTAAGTGGATTTCTTTAGGTGGAACAAATTCAGTGAAAATTGGGTTACCAGATGATAGCATTATCTGTTAGTTATCTGAGACCAACAGTCTCTAAAAGCTTGAGTGGACACAATGAATTGGTAATACTTATTTATCTCTCAGAACAAGTTCGAACTAAAAACTTAAGGAATTTTCAGTATTCCCTCTCCCTTTTTTATGTCTGAGAAAATAAAAAGAGTTTTGAGGCCATCAGGTGTTATAATTACGCTTTACATATGTTTTTTTTCTTTAGGGGCACATTCAGGAATATAGTAGCTAAAGAGAAGTAAATTTTCCAAATTTTTATTAACTAAATAAGTGATAAATATACTTTAGTGGAAATTCTTTTTTATGTCTAAATTAGAAAAGTATTCCTAAATTTTTAATTAATATATTTAGTATTGGACTCAACAATCTAAAACATTGCTGTTATTATTTTGCATTTACATTGGGTGTTATATTGCTTCAGAATTACTTTTTATTAGTCTTTTATGGTAGCAAACAGCTATTCAAATGCTCTTTTGAAATATCTTGGTGTCTTCCAGGAACTCTGATTTTTTTAATGAAGACTTTTACTAAATCTTAATATTTTTATTTCTCAAACAATGTCTTTTCTCTGAGAAATGAAGAAGTTGATATTAATTCCCCTGAATGTTTATTTTGTCTCCTCCCTCTCAAAAACCAAAAACAAAAATCCCAAAACAAACATTTATTGTTTCTCTGGGTCAGCCTCTGGGATATCCTTGATATCTTCGAGTTTATCAGATTCCTCATTTTAATTCTCCTTGCTCTTGTTGCCACCATCAGTTCTTTTCTTTTATCTTTCTACAGATTCTTAGTGTCTTCTCTCCTTTGTGAACCATGAAATGTATTTGTTTATCCATACAGTACTCTTATCTTCCTGGAGGATCATCATATTAGATAACTGTTCAGTATTGTGCTAGGGAGCTAAACAAGAGAAAATTTAAATCTATTCACTATATAGACCTTACACCAAATAGAAAAGGAGTACTTTTTGTTATGTTGCAGTACATGTTAAAGTCATCATTTATAGCCTGGAAACCTCTATGCTTTTCCTAAATTGAAATCATAAATGAATCCTAATTATGCCAAATTGTATTTGTGCTATGCAAGGTCACTTTTAAACATGCAAAAGTCACTTCTACCTCTTAGAATGTTTTACGGATTTTTTAAACATGTATTTCCTTACAAACCCAGTATAATGTTGCTATTTTTTAGCTAAGAACATTGGGATATTTTCATGGCAATGTTTAAATTACTAGCATTTAATTTTGTATTTTTGCTGAAAGTGAAAATGAATATTATGTTTGGCGGAATAGTGTCCCCCGACAAATGTCCATGTCCTAAACCCCAGAATCTATAACTGTTATCTTATATACGAAAAGGGATTTTGCAGATGTAATTAAGTTAAGGACATTGAGATAAAGAGATTTATATTGGATTATCTGGATGAGCCCGATATAATCACAAGGGTCCATATAAGAGAAAGAAGGAGGCAGGAAAGTCCACGATATGTGATAACAGAATCAGGGTCAGGATCAAAGAGGAATTTGAATATGCAATGCTGCTGGCTTTGAAAGTGGAGAAAGGGAGCATGAGCCAAGGAATGTAGTTCAAAATAATTAATATACCAAAGAGGTACATTCTGGAGTAGAATATTCTGGTCTCCTATTGTCAGATTTTAGTGTGAAAATGTCAGTTCTTGGTGCATCCATGGTTGAAGAACGACCAGACCCACCAAAGTAAGGCAAGTATGAGGTGAAATTAATTGAGGGGGAGCAAGATACAATTACGATAGGATTACAGGGCAAGAGCAAGATACAGGTTTACAGAGCAAGATACATACTCCACAGATGACAACCAGACACTTTGCCACAGCAGGAAAAGAGAGTTTGGTCATGGTCTGTGACTTGTTTTATAGTACTGGATTGGGACCTCCCTAGTGGCTCAAACATTACCACGGAACCACTTTGGACAGTTGAGCGTTGCATTACTATGCATGCAGGTTGTTCTAGGTCAATTTGTGGACTCTGTGTTACCTATGCTCCTTGGCTCGTGGGCTAGAGAGTTCGCTGCATTCTTTTGCAGCTGGTGTGCCAAGTTCTGACTGGCAGATTCATAGGGTGTTCCCTTCTACCCCAGGTATGACAGTTGCTCCAGACAGGGTTAGGGTGGGACAGGATCAAGATGGAGACCTGGGTCCCAGCCTTGTCCTTCTTCCCAGGTGGGGCAATTGCTCCAAGACAACAGCACCCACTTTTGTCCTTGGGAGACCCCAAATCCCTTGCTATCTACCTAACACTATGTCATATTTTGGGGTGGTATGTCCTGAGCCCCATGGATGACTTGCTTTTGTCCGTATTATGGTTACCAGATGTGTTACTGTACTTACAGGCTTCATGACTAGCACAAAAATAAATAAATAATAAATAAAGGCAAAGGGCAAAAATAAAAGCTCAGAGAGCTTTGTCCTCCCTAACTTTATATGCAGGAAAAAAATATACTTCCTGAGAATTTTAGCTTATATCTTGCTGAGCAAAACTATCATATCAAGAGACAAAATTTCAACAAATTCAGTTTAATGATATTGATTAGCTTTTCTTTGTGATTCTAGAATCAGGCAACATCTCATTCTATAAAACAGAATAAGTGTTCCAATGAGCTGAGCATAGGAGTTTGGTTTTATAGACAGAAAAGGCTGAGGAAAGCAGAAACAGAGAACAAAAAGCTGATTGGTTGTTTTAAAGTTACTTTCTTTGTAAAGGTTAAAGCAGAGGAAATTTTCTTATCATGCCAGCTAAAACTGGCTTGTTTGAGGGTTTGGCCATTATCTCTCACTGTCCTGATCTTTCTGAAGGTCAGATAAACAACTAGTTTCAGCTTGGTGTTATGGAATTTTGGCATGAATGATCCTTTTTGGTTTGTCCAGTTGGGCCTAGTATAGGAACTCGATCCAAACCAATGGTCTCCTGTAAATTTTATTTAACAGTCACATGGTTGCTATTACTATCAAGACAGTCTAGGAAGGTGTTTTAGCTTTCCAAGCCCTGTCATGGAGAAAAAGAAAGAGTAATAAGATTGTGAATGATTGGAAAAACCAACCCTCACAGACTGTGAAGTACAAATTTAAAGGAATGATTTCTGTAAGATGGATTGGTTAATTCTTTTATGGTGTCACAGTTCTTTGACTGCCAATACTGTTTAAAATATTGAGCTGCGTAGTGCTTCTATGCAGAAAGACATCATGATCACCAGATTCATTAATTATTAAATATTAGTTGAGTCTTTTGCTGTTTTGTGTTTTGATTCAAAAAGAAACACTTGTATTACAGAATTTTAATGAAGTTGTTAAAAATGTATTTTTTTCTGTCAATATATATGAGGAAATATTTTTTATGATTTCTTTCTATCCCTTACAAAAAATAGTATTAGAGTCACAAATAATTCCTGTGAAAATGTCTATAGACCTTCACTACCAAGATCTTAGGTGAGGCAACGATTTAAAATAAATGATCCTTACACTTATGTGGGCTAAACAACTTGCAAAATTCTAAAACATTTTGCAAACTCTCTCACATTTGTTATTTAGCCAAAACCAACAATTCTAAAATGAGATCTTTTTTTTATGTGATGCAAGTTTCCTTAACAGTGAACATATTTCACAACCTGGAATGTGACGTTATTTTTGCGCAGCATTAAATTGGTATGTACAGTGTGTGGCGTGCATCCAACTGTGCAATCCATCAATGAAATTTCAGGGGTTGATTATGCTACAGTACAATCCTATAAGTGGAGAATTACCCACATTGTCATGAGTTACCATTTAAAAGATCTTTTTGAAATGAAATTTGTGACTTCCTGCGAATAGCTATAGAAAGAAGAATAGGAGGGTGGAATGGAGGGGAAATTTCTTCCTGTTATGAAAAGGAAGAAACATAAAAAGTAGGAAAAGAACATTTAAATTGGCATTATCTATAAAGGGAAAGCCATGTGCTCAACAAACTTTCCATGTTCCAGTTTTATAATTACTCTTGAGGTTCCTGAGGGCATCTAAGCAAGACCTTTTCTGAAAGAAAACATATCTTTTTGTTGTTTCAAATGTGGATAATATTTTCATACTTGGAAATCAAGAATACACATTAAAACGTTGATAGCAAATGAAGTGGATAGAGAAGGAACTTAAATTGTTAATCACTTAACTTTAATAATAACTATATTTAGGCCAGGTCTCTATTACCCTACTGAAGAAAAGAATTGTGGCAATTACCTTGATAATTGAGACAAAACCATCCAGAGGACATTCTCCTGTTTAGTTAGCTGGATAAGAGCCCTGAAATTGATGCTACTTGCTCAGGAGACACTCAGCTACTCAAAATGGAATAGAAACTCCCCCCACCCCCCATCCCCACACTCTGTGACAAGTACTGGCATTGTTTTCTCTTTAATCATTTAAAAGACAAATAAGAAATAAAACATGTGATAGTTCAACTTTGGAAAATCACCTTGAATTTTAGAAAGTTTGATCACTGTTCACCAATTTGGGAAGGAAAACAATCCATTCAAAGCAGAATAAAGTTAATTCCTTAACTGTCTACAATAAACATCCTGGAGGTTCAAACCTGGGAGACAACGAGTTGAAGGAAATCATTAAAGGCTTTTTGGAAAAAGTCAGCTTTAAGATAGGATTTCTAAATCTCAAATAGGAATAGGATTGGGATGGGGAGTGGCGTGTATCTCACAAAGGCTTCAAGATGCAGCCCTAGTGACAGCGGAAGAGAGCAAAATGTGGAAAAGGACAGTGTGTGTTACTTAATGTCTTTATTTATAGGAATGGAGAGTAGTGAAGTTTGATGGAAGAATAGTGGAAACTAAGATCAGAAACTATAATAATAATCCTTACAAATGAATAAAAAAGATGTGCTAAGGCCTAAGTACACAGTAGGTCCTGAAAAGTTCCTCAGACTGAAAACATAACCCCTGCTAGTGTTTCAAATAGACTTCATGGCTTTGGAGAAGTTCATTTACTGACAACTAATTTATCTAGGTATATAACGTTTCTGTTAAATCCTGCAGTAGAAAAAAAATAATTTTATTGTTGTTTTGGTTGTGCTTTTTTGTTGTTTTTGTTCTTTTGAGTGATTGCCCTTAGAAAGATGAGTAGGGGAGAGAAAGAGTGTGCCTATTTGTCATGTCCCATCACACCCTTAAGAAATAGTCATGAGCATGATAGTTGGAGACTTATATTGGCAAGATTGTTTCTTCACTTGGTGGAAAACTGATGCAGGACAACTTCAGGGTAGTGTGGTCTTAGCACATGGTGGTGTTAGAAAAACAAGGGATTCAGATTCATTTTGGATCCTTAGTCTATTTAGCTGCTTGCCTATTTGCCTAATAGATGTTAGTGTCATTCTTTTTCCAGAAGAAATCTCTTTCTTACTAAAATGAGTAAAATAATCACATTAATGGAAATAGAGTTAAAATTTGAAAGTCACTTAACTGAAACAATAATTTGCGTGGTCTTATTCTTTTAATGCTTGTAGTTTTGACTTAATTGTTGATATATTTTCAAGGTTTCATTACTTTTCTGGTTTAAAGTAGAGTTATATTGTTAAGGTAATGCAATATAATGTAGCTTATTTGGTAATAGAGGACTTATTTTTTAAGTACAGGGAATACTCTTTCTTGTAGACTGTAATTATAGCTATGTTTATAGCTCAAATTATTAATATATGTGCATTATTAGGCCTTCAAAACTGATACTAAATTCTGTACATTACTGTTTTGGGGCTTTAGCTTAGTGACACAAATATTTATTAATATATAACTAAAATCTAAATTATATTTATAAACAAAAAATTTCTCTGAATCTCTGTATACTTTAGGGTCCACTTTTCCCTTAATGGTAAGAAACAGAATATTTTAATGGCAAAAGGGATGGCATATAATTACTAAATGATTTTTAAACTTATAATTAAGCATTCATGTTCATTTCTGTGTTCTTGTGAAATACGTTGTGTATCATATAACCTTTTTTTTAGGGTTGATGAAATATGAAAGCACTATAGCACTTCATATATTAAATGAGGTCAGAATTGTGAATTTTGAATAATTTTGTTCTAAAGACTATAATTTTATTTCTTTCCTGAATTCACAAAGCTTAAGAACCTTACGCAATCTAATCTTTTATATAGAAAAGCATCTAGTGGCTTAGTAACACAGGCAAAGGACTAAGAACTTAATCTGAGTAACATATATTATTGTAGTATATGTAGTGTACACTTTTATTTGTATGTTTTTAAAGTAAACTTATTTTCTTGGCAGTCTCCTCAGAACAATTTTCTGTTTGTCTTTTGTTTTTGTTTGTTTTATTTTCATGATTCATTTAATAGTAAAAAATAGGATATGTGTAAGTTTTATTTAAAAATTTATACACACATAATTTAAGTACTTGATTCTATTGCATGTATCGTGGAACTTAAATAAGTTTACTAAGAGATGAACTGTTTGTTAAAAATAGGAGATGAATATATTAGGTTTAATTTATTGTTTGCCAAACTCTCATTTTGTTTGTTTTGTTAATATCATCCAAAACTAGATATTGTGGATGTCAGTGCATTGAAAGACAAATTGTTAATGGTATATGTTCATCTCTTTCTGCATATGAATTGCCCTTGGATGGGGAGGTATATATTTTCCTAAGAATAACATGTAAGTTTTCTGTATTTCTAGGGAAAACTGAAAGGCAAAACTAATTTACCTGTAAAAATATATATTTTTTAGGTGCCATTATTGTAGAAATCTTTAAAAAAGTATAGAAAGGAAAGCTGCATTCTTATATATCTCAAGCAATTTTTTTTTTATAAGTAGTTCTAGGTAAAAGCTGACTTTTTTAGAGTTTAGTGTTTTGTATTGTTTGAGAAATTATTTCATGAAGCCAGTCATAAAGAACTATACAACCCCTGGTTACTAATCCATGTACTTGGCCCATATTACTCAGGACCTTCTACAATTCTATAAAAGCAGCAGCAAACCCAAAAGCACAAGGCACATTAGTAGCCACCCAAAACCACCGTGATCAAATCCAGCATGCAGCAAGATTATGAAAACCACGTTATTTTCGTCTTGAAAATGCAGCATTTATCTTTTTCTCAAAATTTCCAATTCAGAGAGCCCAATAGATACCCTCCTTCCTTGATCAAGTCATGAGCTCATTCATTAAGATGTATATTAGGAATATGATTACAGTAATATCATTTTAATATAATATGAAAATTATAACAATTTTAAGTATTTAGGGCCATATGCAAATGCTGTAAATTGTTTATAGTTCAGACTAGCAAGTTTGGGTGGCAGTAATATTAGAAATAAGAAAGCTAAAACCTAAAAGGTCAAGAAGCTAGTTGCTTTTTAATTGCTGTCCTCCTATCTTCAGACTGTCAGAGAACATAGGGTTAGAGCAGGGAACACCCATCTTCTTGACATTTCCACTAACTCAATAGCATGACCAAATGAAACCTGAAATAATAGATGAGAAAAGTTAGGTGGGAGGAGTATACAACACAAGAGTTCTATCTCAGCCTAATTAACATTCAATGATCCAGTGGAAAAGACAAAGTCAAAAAGAAAGAACAAAAATTACAGGGAAATTATGGTAATTGATGAAAAGGGACTGTAATTGATAGAAAGGAATGAAAACCGTGATTCAGTTATCTTTGATTTCTAACAAGACTGAATGGGCTTACAGCAAAATGTTTTGGAATTTCTAACGGGTAAAAGATTATTAGGTCAAAGAAAATTAATTCACATGAAATTTAACATTTAACATTTCTTTTAATATATATATTTCTTTTAATATATATATATGTGTGTGTGTGTGTATATATATATATATGCACACACACACATATATATATATATATAAAGTTTTCGGGGGGTGGCAAATTTCAGGACTATTACCCAAGAGACACACATTCAAGTTGCCCTGAATATATATACTCCTGTTGGCAACAGTTGCAAGTGGGTTTTAAAAAAATTTTCATATTTTTATGGACATATAATATCTGCACATATTTATGGGGTACATGTGCTATTTGAGATAAGCATACAATGTGTAATGATCAAATTAGTGTAATTGAGTTCTCCATCAACTTAAACATTTACCATTTCTTTGTGTTATGAAAATTCCAATTTCAGTCTTCTAGTTATTTCAAAATATGCAATAAGTTATTGTTAGCTATGGTTGCCCTGTTGTACTACCAAACACTAGCTCTTATTCCTTCTAACTATAGTTTTGTACCTATTAACCAACCCCTCGTTATTCCCTACTTCATATAATATTCAGTGTTCACCAGGTTTCAGGAAGCAAAATTAAATACCTCAGATATATATCCAATAACGCAGAAAAGATATTTTATATCTCCTTGTTTTGTCGATTTGTGAGATCTTGAACAGTAAGTAGCCAATTACAGTAAGTAGCCAATTAATGTTCATTGATTATGGATAAGGTATAGGGTCTAAAAAGCATAAATTATTTTAAAATTAGTTTTAAATATTCAAAGCTATGGCCAAGTATTTATTATCTTTATCAATGAAAGAAAGCAATGTCATAAATAGTTAATATTTTTCAAATGTTTTTAGTTATTCATCTATATATGATATTACTTTTTAAAATTGATTTGCATTCCAAATTAAAAGTTGGCATAGGATAATAGTAAAATAGTTTTGCATACATAGCAATACAGATAAATTATAAGTGGAGGATTAGCTCCAATAATATACTAAGTGACAGTGGAGAGTGCATCTGGAACTCAATGTTTTTCATAACACATATATAACATGGCATATATCTAAATGGGTAATCCCTCTGGCTCCAATGTCCAATGACAACAGTTCTAAATTCTATAATTTCTAGGATAGTTTATACATTCTCTTGTGCAAAGCATCATTAAAAACAATGTAGATAATATTAAATGAAAAATGTTTTAAAATCAGTGATATTTTATTTTATATATCTAATTAGATCCTTCATCAAAATGAACATAAAGTATATTAATAAATTCAAGGTAATATATACACGAGAAATAGTTTGTTGTTTCAATAGCAATAAATAGGTAAAATATGAAAAGAGCTTTTTTCTGATTCTAAAACATGAATATTTCATGTGATACAAAGTATTATAAAATAATGCATCTGTATCAGTTGGTTTTCATCACCTTAATTCTGTGTCTAAAAAAAAAAAATCAAAAGCAAAATAGACAAAGCCATAATATCTCAGCGGTATACAATAGTAAGCATTTACAGCTCAAGCATCTGGAGTAATCAGCTAGGCCAGCTCTGCTGTCTGTAGCTGGGCTCTACTAGATTGTTCTGTTCTTAACTGAACTCACTCAGCTGTGTGGATCAGCTGATCCAGTTTGAGGTGCAAATCAGGTCAGGACATTTTGGCTCTGCTCCATGTCTATCATCCTCTATCAGTCTAGGGTAGATAGGTCTTTCTCATGATAATGCTAGAGGGCAAAAATCGGGGCTAGCCTGATCATGCAACCACTTTTCAAGCCTCTTTAGTGTGGCACAATTACTAGCATCTCATTGGCTAGCACAAGTCATGTGGTCAGTCCCATGTTCAGAGCTGAGGGAGATACTACAAAGTTACATTGCAAAGGGGTTGGATACAGCAATGGGTGGTAGAGAAAATAGCAGTCGGTTGACCTAAGAGCTGATGGTTTTCTATTTTATATTGAATTAAACATATTTCAGAAGAGAAATATAAATTTTAAAAACTGTTATATTAGTGCAAGTTTACAACTATATGAAAGTACCCAATTTATTCTTATGGATAGTTTAACTGTTATCAATAGTACTTAAAAAATTAAAATAAAATACATTTAATATTTATTCCTGATTATTTATATTTTTATGTTGGAGCCATATATTTTGGTCATAATGAGATTTATCAAAGGTTATTGGGGAAAAAAGAGCTACACATAGCAAAATATTGTCATTAATCAGATGATTTAAGTGAGATAAATTCATGTGCCTTAATTATTTTTCACAAGCTAAAACATATCAACAATTATAATAAATGTATAAAAAACCTGTGGTCTTAAAAAGGTTGAAAATCATTGGTTTGAAATTAGTTTTGCATCTACCTTATAGGGAAAGAGAGCTTATCACTGATAATCAAAATATCTGATTAAAAAATCGGTTGGAGATTGGAAAGAAGATTTAGAACATATAAATATATATTTAAATACATATGATACAGTATAAAACAATATATGATGTAATAATGTGTATGTATATATATATACACACACACACATATCCCTGCTGAAATTACCTGCCAAAAGTGCTAAAAAAAATCCTCTTAGAACAAGATGTATTTTAACATTTTATTACATTAACATTTCATTGGAATGGAAGTTAAAGTAGCTTATTTGTCATACTTTTCTTTGACTACAGTTTTTCTGACTTAATTACAATGTTCCTGTGTGGTTCAAAACTGATAAAAATATTAATTACACCAGTCCATGACAAAATTATGTTCCATCTAGGATTATTTAGTTAATTTGACACAAAATAATGTAATTATAAATAAGACAATAATGATTTGTCTTTATTGGAAACAACTGATCTAATATAGTAAGACCCCGTTATATTAGATTTAAAATATTAGAAACTATAAGTTCATATTCCATGAAATAGACTGTATGTATTTTGAATTAAACTTAATTTCCTTTGTTACTCACTGTAAGGTTGTGTTTGTTTTCTATTGCTGCCATAAGAAATTACCACAAATTTAGTGAGTTAAACACAAGCTTATTATCTCCCAGTTGTATAGGTCAGAGGACTGGGCAAGCTTAAATGGGTCCTCTGCTTAGGATCTCGCTGAGTTAAAAATCAAAGGGTGAACAGGGCTGGGCTCTTATGTAAAGGCTCAAAGGGAGAATGTGCCAGGCTCATTCAAGTTGTGGGCAGAATTCAGTTCCAGTTGGTTGTAGAACTGAGGTTCATATTTCCTTACTGGCTGTCACGTAGGGCTTTTCTCATCTTCTGGAAGGTACCCATTTCCATGACTCTTGCTACCCCTCCAGCTTCAAAGCCAGAAAGGTAAAGTTCCCTCATGCTTTGAATCTCTCCTACATACCCCCTGGCTCATTTCTCCTGCTTTTAAGGACTCCTGTGATTAGATTAGATCCACCCCTAAGGATAATTTCCCCATTTTAAGCATATTCACAGCTTCCAGAGATTTGGGCATAGACGTCTTTGGGAGATAACTCTGCCTACCGCAAGGACTCATTAGACATCCATTATGTAAGAAAGAACTCTCAAATAATTATTTAAAATAATAATTTAAATAGTTAAACTTTATGTAATACCAGGCATTATACTAAGCACTGTTTATGAATTATGTCAACTAGTCTCCTATGTGAGATAAATACTCTTATTATCTCCATTCTACATAAGAGGAAACTGAAGCTTAGGTGTCTTTTTCAAGTGCCAGGTCCAGTGTACACAAACACCCTTTAGTGTAACCCTTTAGTGTAACAACTACATAGTGTTCTGTTGCTTAAACTATTGTTGTGAGTTTTTTAAACAAAGATGTTCGACGGTTACATCTGAAACTTTTCTATTTTTCTGAAACTAATAATACATTTATGTTATAACAAAATACAGTAGTTTTCCCTTATCTGTGATTTCGCTTTCTGTGGTTGCAGTTGCCCACAGTCAATTGCTGCCTGAAAATATTAATTGGAAAATTCCAGAAATAAACAGTTCATAAATTTTAAATTGTGTGCCATTCTGAGTAGCATGATGAAATTGCACTGCGCAGCTCTGTCCCACCCTGAACATGAATCATCCCTTAGTGTGTCCAGTGCCACCCACCCATTAGTCATTAAGTAGCCATCTCAGTTATCAGATTGAGGATTACAAGAAAGGTCAGTCAGTATGGTACAAGGTATTTTGAGAGAAAGAGAGAGAGAGAGAGAGAGAGAGAGACCCCACGTTCATTCTGTAACATTATATTGTTATAGTTGTTCTATTTTGTTATTAATTATTGTTTCTAATCTCTAACTCTGCCTAATTTAGAAATTAAACTTTATCACAGGTATGTATGTATGGGAAAAAACATAGTATATATAGGGTTAAGTACTATCCAAGCATTCAGCCATCCACTGAGGGTCTTGGAATGTATTCCCTGTGGGTATGGGGGCACTACTGTAATTCCTTTGGCAAAAAATGTTCTAGTTTATTAATGCATATAAAATTTTGTGTTCAGAATTGTCAGTGCCTAAGTTCACCCAAAATGTACTGAAGAAGTATTTCTTGTGATGATCTTCCCCCAGCATTCTTTTTCTCCCCCTACAGTTTGAACATTGCTTCAATGAGTGCAATATTAAATGTGCAATGTTAATGAGGGGGGTTTGTAAGGGAGGAAGAGAGCAGCTGATCTCTTGAATAAGAGGCTAGAAAGATACCAAGTTGAGTTAAAATGAAATAAGTGAAGTTTTTAAATCAGGGTAAATTTTCTAGGTCACTGAAACCTTATATTGAGAAAATATAAAGCCTGTTGAGGATGCACCCAGAAGTACTTTTGTACATCCTTATACCTGCATGAACGAGGTAGGCAGAGGACAACAGGAACCAGGTGGAGTTTAAGCAAGCAGGGTTAAGGGGATGATAAACACTACAGCAAACACAGACCTCTCCTGGTTGCCCTTGCAGTGAGATTCCCTATACTTGCTAAAGACAACAAAATGTTAAAACATAAATGAACTACACACACACACACACACACACACACACACACACACACACACACACACCCCTCACACACACAGAGGCATATAGTGCAAAAAGTAATGGAAGGCAGTGCCATATGTTATAGGGGAAGCTTTGGATAATTTTGAGAGGCGTCTGTGCTGCAGACGTTGAGTGCTGCAATAAGGAAAGTAATTGGAGTTCTTTATAAAAGGAGGGCTGATTAAGCTGTGTGCTTTAGAGAACTGGGGATGGTAAATGCCTTTTATTTGGTAGAACTCAGTGTAGATAATAAATTGTGTAATTGAATATCTGAGGAGTCACTCCTGTTCCAACTGATCGTAAAATGGGGCTGGGTAAAAGCAGAAACCAAGTGCTTGCCTGGGATTGTTGCAAGCTACTGCTTGGATGCTCCCTCTGTCCCCTTTTCTTACCCAGAGTGGGTAGATGGGAAGAGACAGGAGTCAAGAGACATCTCTTCATTTTTGCTTCTTTCACATGACTCAGAAGAAAGTTGTCAGCAGCATTTAAGATACAGAGATGAGTCCATAGAAATGAAAGACAGATGAGGCAGCATCCTACTGCATGATAGTGTCTCAGGACCCATTTCACGTCTGTTCCTTGCTTTTCTTAATTTGTCATTGTTTAGACCCATTGCTGGCTACCCAGCTTCCTTTTCTGGAACATCATCCTAGGTGTTTATCAATTCTCACCTTGGTTCAATTGACCACCTAATTCTGCCCCTGCTGCTTAAACTTGTACTTTTTATTCCATTAGCCAATTCTGGCTATATCCATCTGGTTGCCAGCCCTGAATTCAACTTAGTTGTGTTTGTGGGTTTTTAAACAGCTTTATCGAGGTGTTTTTATAGTCTCAGTTCTTACTCCTGTTCCCTTGATCCCACCCATTTCCCCTCTCCCATCCCCTGGAAACTATCAGGTGCTCACCCACTGCAGCTCTTCACCTTCCCCTTGCCAACATCCCCAGTTACATACAGTGAGTGCCAAACCAGAGATTAGTTCCCTTCCTCTTGTCTCCATCAGTCCTTGCACATGGCCTACGACACAAATAAAGTATGACAATAGAAATTTATTCACACTTAGGGAATTTTATTTACTTAGTGTAGAAATTGAGGCTCAAAATTAAATATACATGTATGAATACATATATTAAACTTATGTTAATATCAATATATGTTTATTAATTCCAAACCTTATGTCTTAGTCTGTTTTGTGTTGCTGTGAAGCAACTCATGGCAGAAAGTGAAGAGGAGCTAGCGTGTGCAGTAACCACATGTGAAACAGAAAACAAGAGAGACAGGTGGGGTGGGGGGCAGTACCAGGCTCTTTTTTTAACAACCAACTTTTGCAGGAATGGACAGAGTGAGAACTCACTACCATGAGAATAGCACCAAGCCATTCGTGAGGGATCTGTCCCCATGACCCAGACTCCTCCCACTAGGCCCCACCTCCCCCAATGGGGATCAGATTTCAACGTGAGATTTGGTAGGTGCAAACAAACCATACCCAAACCATAGTACCTTATTTTGTGAAAAAGTGCTAAATTTTACTGAATATACTTCAAGGATAAAACAACCATAAATAATTAATTTTAGCTTACTAATTTATTTATCAAATAGATACCAAAAATGTTATCAATATTTAGACATCATTATCATCATCACATTGGCTTGGTGGTATCTAATAAATTAGGCAATGTTCGGAACAGAATTCTGTACTGTACTTCAACATGTAAATTTATCTCAATTTTATATCTTAAGTAGTAATTTTTCCAATTATTCCTAGATTATCTGTAGCTTATATTTCAAAATATTCTCCTGGAAAAGAACTATTTCATGATAAAGCCCTTTCCATAAAGAAATTTGACAAGCTTAAAATAAGTCTACTGTCTGTCAGTAATATACTAAAGAATGTGAAATGGAAAAGTTTGTCTTTATAACAACACAGAATTCTTGTAAATTGGTGAAACATGAAACAACTAAATAAACTTTATTATTGAAATGAGTTTCTGAAGAATATAAATATGTCATGTAACTTCTCAAACTTGTTAAACCATAAAGAACTACAGTGATTTCATAACATGAAACACAGTGTGTATAAAACTGTGTAACGTAAAATGTTCAGCTGCTCAGGCAGTGGAAGGTTCCAGGATATGTTTCCATTAATCTGGAAGTGGTAGCCTATTTCATTGATCTTCCTATTCTATTTACCAAAATAGTGGAGTCTGACTTCCCCTTTGGAGATTATAAATTTCCTTTAGTTGACTCTCTGCTTTTGGAAATGGTATTTCTTTTACATGTTAGAAAGTTTAACAACTTCTGGAGAAAATGGAAATGATATTGTACAGATTGTAGGTGCAGAAAGATGTGATAACTTTCCTCATAAGGGTCATGGCTAACACTCCTATAACAAAAGGTTAACAAGAGAAATGCATAACAAATTATTTAATCCAAGATTTATGTGACATAGGAGCCTTCAGAAATGAAAACCAAGAGACTCAGGGAAAACTGTCTATTTTTATGCTTAGGTTTGATGAAGAATAGACAGCTGTGTAGATGTGTGATTGGACAAAGGGATATGATCTAATGATAATAGACTGAAGGGGAAAACCCAGCAAGGCCTGACTATTCAGATTCTTCTTGGCCTTTCCAAGTAGCATTTCTTCCTTCTGGGTATGGAGCAGGACCCCTCTGGAAGGAGGGTCTTCAAGGGAGAAGGGAGAGAGTGACCTCTCCAGGTTTTATGACTTGCTTTGGGGAAGAGGGCCCCTGGTGTCTATGACCCACTTTGGGTCTGGTTTTTATGGATCTGATTTTTATGACTCACTTCTGGAGAAAAAAAGGGCTGGGAGATAGGAGGGCAGGAGAAGGTCAGAGAGACCTTGCTTCTGAGGCCTTTCAATCTCCTACAGTTCAAAGTACTCAGCATGCCAAAGTGCCATACTTTGGGGTATCAGGTTCTGAGCCCCAACAAAATTAAGAGTTCTCTTTCCTAAATTCTGTTTTATTTGATTCCTACAAGAATGAAGTGAAGGAGAAAGGATAAAGAATATCATATATTTTATGCAATGAAACAGAAACATGAAAAAGTGACTATTCATGGCCACCAGTCCCAGATCTTAGGAGTTTTTACTTAGGAGATAATTGAGAAATGGCTTGGTTTTTTGACTCACCAAAGTGAAAGCTGCCCCACCCCCAACCCATATGAAACAAAGATATCTAGCTGTGCAACAGAGTTAGGGGGAAATGTGTATTGATGAGGTTTGGGTGATGGTGCCTTAGGGAGATGATTAGGATACATATTTGCTTATATGACTTTTCATAAATGACTTTTGAGTTGAATGTTATAAAATGTAAATCTTTACATTTGTATTCGTATTTTAGTATTTTTATAAAAATACAAGTGTACAAATTTCAGAGGAACATTCATATTAGTATATGAAAAAAACATTATTTAATAGTTAATATAATTAAGGATAGCTAAAACTTGACTTTATCTAACCTAAGGACTTTTCCTAGAAAACTGATTATTTTTAAAGTTAAACTAAAACTTTAGTTTACAAGTATAACATTTTGCAATCTAATTAAAAAATAAAGCAGGTTTTTGGAAAGTTGTGTGGACCTGCTCCATTACATGGGAGGAGAAAGACCAAACGATTTATATCATGTGTAAAAGGATAGGGTTGAGTCTATAAACTGATAATATGGATGAATGTTATGTTACATCATATGGGTGAATTTCAATCACAGTATCTCTTGAGTATCTATTAAGTCTAAGTAACTGCTTAAAGCGCTTCCCTTTACATGCAGTCTCAGCTGCCTCTCATCTTGCCAATGATTGATTAGCACTATTAACCAAATGGCAAGGCAAAAGGAGGACTATCTGGTACCCCCATCAGCCCGAATTTACTATGCATATAAGGTTGGAAGAACATTGGACAAGAAAAAGGAAAAGGAGGCTTTAGCTATTATCACTACCCTCTAGGATAATATTAGTAAGTACATGAGCTGTAAAAATGCCCCACTCTGGTAAAAATGAAAATGCTACTTTCTAAATCCCAAAAATGTAAATCCTGCTCTGCTTTGAATAAAATTCATATTACCATAATTTTGAAAACTTAAAGTGTTAGGGAAATATTAAGATTTCATTTTTTCACATTTTCTTAGCTGTCTTGTGAAAATAAATGAGATCTGATATCTTATTTTGACACATGTCTAATTATTGTGTTTTGTACACACATTTGTTTTATGACTTTTATTACATTTTACCTTGGCACTTTTTAAGTACGCTTAATTATTTACTATTCTTTAATGGTGAGCACAACTATGAGTTGACTTTTCCTGAAGGTAGTGGTGAAAATGTTAGTACACTAAAATGAAATCTGTCATAATAACGAGGTTCCATCATATAAACATATCTTGGATTTAAATAGATCTACTGTATCCTTCTAGCTAACGTCCTGGTTTCTTCTCTTGCTCCCCACTTTCTACTTCCACCCAATGGGTAGAGAGATCTTTTTTTAAAAAAAATTAATCATATTTTCTTCTCCTACTTAAAACCCTGAAATGATCTTAAGAGAAATTTCCATCTTCTTTTCTTAGTTTAAGAGCCCTTCCCTATCTGGGATTTGCCTTCTTCTCAGCACTGTCCTCCTTATTCTCATCAGTCACCCTGGCCTTCTTTCTGTCCCTTGAATGCATCATGCCTTGCAGCCTTAGCACTTTTGCTCTTGCCTGTGGCTGAAACTATCTACCCCTAGATAGTCCTAAAGATGCTTCTTCCATGCCATTGCAGTCTCAGCTAGAAGGTCCTGTCTTCAATGAGGACTTCTCTGTCCACCCCATTGAAAATAGCATTCTCCCCCAAATTATCGTCATATCACATCAATATCGTTGGTATTTTTATAGCTAGATATTTTGTTCAGGTGTCTTCTTGCTATTTGTTTGCCCCTACTCGTATGTAAGCTCCCTGAAGGTGATGCACTTGTCTGTTTTATATATTACATCATAGGCTCTAAATACATATTAGTTGAAATAATAAAAAAAAAAAGATGCATGCTAGAGTACTTTACAAATCCTAAGATACATTCAAATGTAAGATGCAGTTAGTAGCTGAGCAACAGTCAGATGACTCTCTTATATATATTCGTCCTGGCAAGCCAGATAAAAGCATACGTAATCTATGAGTGTGTTGTCTTTAAGGACAAATAGCTAAGTGGTCACCTAATGTTCATGAGGCACACATTTTGATATTGATTTATTTTCAACCGACTCTGCATTTTCTGTTTTGGCAATAATTAGAGCCTATGAACTGAAGTAAAGGAAACATTTACAATGCTGAATAACCTAAAGTGAAGACAAGGGTATCTAATTAGTCTTTCTTGTGACAATCTTTTTTTGGATTAATATTCTTCTCTTTTGAAAAGTCTAGCAGTAGTGCTTATGTCACTGTGCTGATAATTAATAGTGTTCGCCGTACACCTACATGTATTCCCTCCAAAATATCCTTGTGTAATGCCACTACTGGAAAGAAAAATTTCAATTAGAGAAGAGAGCGTTTGAAGTATATATCATGTGGTCTATTATAAAGAATGTGTCCTGTTATAAAAGAGAAAAAAAAAATCTCTGTTAGAACATAATATTTTATGTAACATGCTTGGTATATTGTTTAACAAAACATTTCATGGATACTTCAACAGGACAGGACTTGATTAAGAAGCAGCACTAACATTCACCCACATTTTCTTTTTTTGAATTTCAAGATGTTTTCCTCTACTATTTTCCTAGCTTATTAACTTGGGAATGAGGTGACAGGGCCTTTGTCTGTGAATCTTGTAATTATAATTAATAGTAAGTTAAAGGGAAGCAGAAAGCTCATATTCAAAGTTTAAAGTAAAATGACTTTGTGGCACTTAGGGCAGGTGCCAAGAAGAAAATAAGAGCTTATTATTCTTATTAATTAGGCCTTTGGGATGACAACTTTGAGGATAAAAGTCATTTTATGGTTGTTAGAGAGACACCTATTTGTGGACAGAGCTTCAGAAGAGGAATCATGCTGTCTTCATCTTGGCATGCCCAAGGCCTAACAGAGGACTTTCCCCCATGACCAGCAACTACTTATTGCCAGTTGTATACATGAAGGCAGGGATAGGAATGAATGTGTACATTTTCTCCACTGTTTCCCTCAGTATATTCCTGAAAAATATATTATGAAAGAAACAACCACAACAATTACTTATGTTCACTTGTGAAGGTGTTGTTTAGGGGAATGCATTTTTTATCAGAGGACTTAATATCAAATAAAACACAGCAATGTCCAGTGTCTATCAAAACTACAAGGAAACATAATTTTTCTATAAATATCTGTAATTTAAGTAGTAAATTTCCCACCCATGATCTTTAAAAGAAGCATACATAGATTATAGAAGCAAACTGTATGAAAGGCCAGGTTATAATGAAGTGTAGTAATGTCGAATAATAATAATAGCTAACATTTGTGGAGAGCTCACCATATTCAGATAATTGTTCTAACCACTTTACATATATCAACTTATTTCACTCTCAAAATACCCCTATGATAGTTTAGGCCTGAATATACTGGAGAAATTTTCAATGAATTAAAAAGCTGTGGAATCAATGCTTATTAAATATTCTTCTATGTTTATTTTTACAGATATCTCTATGAAAGTAGGTGAATAAAAAGCCAATTCCTTTGGCATCTCAATGTATGATACAAGGCTCATAATATTAACACAAGAGAACAAATTAAAGATCTTAAGTACAGTATGTAGTACCTCTGCTCAAAAGCTCATGTTGGCAGATTGTTGGAGACATGCCACTCCCCTGGTTTCTCCTACAGCACCAGAGCATCTTAACTGTAAGAGGTAGGGGCTTCTGGCTCCTTTAACACTATTTTATCTGGTGATACCCAGCTCCAATAAAATGAACTGACAGTTCCTAGATTTGTTCTTTAACTCAGGGTTTATTAATGACTAAATGACTTTAGCATTTACTGGGAATGATAATAATTATATCCAAGTTAATAATAAGAATTATTCATGTTTATAGCATACATATAAATAATAAATTATGAAAGATTCATATAAGTAGAAGTAGCTAAAATTATGAAACTCAAAGCCAGACCATCCCAGATTCAAAGTTGACCTCCATCCATTACAAAACATGAGCTTGAGAAACTTACGTAATATCTCTACCCAGTTTGCTAAGGCATAAAATAACAATACTAATAGCACTAACATCAATCACTAATTCATATATTTGACAAGCATTTACTGAATAGCTACTATGTGCCCGCTACTGTTGGGATTGAGCATACAGCAAACAAAACAGATATAAACTTTTGCTCTTATGGGCTTTTATTTCACTTGTGAGATTTAAGTATTTAGTACAAGATATTGAAGACATTAAGATTTCAAACAATGTTAGATATTACTCTTAATTGGTGATGATTATGATGGTTCCAGACAACATCTCCTTATGAACTTGGTAATAATAACACAACTTCTGTACGTAGGAAAATATTTCTGGTCTATGTCCCTTAAACCCTGTTCCCCATCTTGGTCATATCCCATAGGAGCTATAGGAACTGGGATTTGCAACTCTTGATTAAGGGTCTTTATCTCTATGGGCCAGTTTTTACTGATGCACTTAGTGAATAATTTAAAATCAAGTATTAATTAATTGGTTCTTATGAAACCATTCAATTCCTTCCTATATATGCTGAAAGTATTTCTGTTCGCTTAAAGATCATTTCATTGATGAAGTAAAATGTTCTTTGAGGAATAGAATATCAGTGTATCAGTGCCAGGCTGAAATTGAAATGTGTGCCAAATTATCAGATAAAGGTCATTTATGGATTTTATATATATATATGTAAAATTTAGATCCACTGTTGGAATGCATGGACAAAGAAACCAGAGATTGTGAGTAGGAGGATCAGTCCACGTGGAATGGAAGAATGGAAGTAGAAGTTGCCAGTGGTATAAAGGAAGCTCCAGAGTGGAAGGGATGAGGAGAATCAGAAAAAAGTACTTCCAAAACTGAGTGGCCACCAATGGGTTTGCGTTCATATTTTTTCCTTAACTTCTACATTTAGCTCCTCTCACAAAAGTCATTTTGGAAACTTATCTTTCAAAGTTTGTAAAGACATCAATGATTTTAGCTATCTTCACTTAAAGAGGGCAATTTATCATCTAGTCAAGTGTGCATGTGTCTGCCAGGAAAGCTGTGAGCCAACATACATCATACTGAGTAGCTTCAAGGATTTGGTTTGCCTTCTTGTATGTATTTGAATACAGAATTCATTTCAATCTGACATTTTTTACCTCTCATCGTATTTTTCTTCTAATTAAGTTCTATAAATGTATCCTCTATCCATTTTGAGCTGTAATGAATTCCTTTCTTGAATTGGCCTTCTGAAAGTCACAAACCAACATTATGATGAATTACAAAGTGAATAATTTGCCTTCCACTATGTTTATTTTGAGTAGCAAAATGCTAGAGAAAAATGAAACAATGTTTCACTAGAAAGAAGGCCCTGCCCATAGTGGTTAAGTGCCTGTGAATTGAATGCTCCTAAAACTGGCCAGAGCAGATTTCTAAAACTGTATAGGTCTAATGTAAGGAAATAATTTTTCAGTTCATAATTTTTGAGTTCAATGATATTAATGGAAGGAATAAATAAGGAGAAAAGTTTTGCTCTCATGTAAACCCTGGAGTTATCCATGTAGATATGAACTAGAGCCATGATTTCTTTGGGAAATTGATTTCTTAAAGTCTATATTGCAGAAGCAAAGAATGAGGCCATTTATAGAATGAAGCATGAAAGAAATGAATGTGTGATTGCTATTTTTTAAGTCATTATTTGTTTCACTGTACTATACAGACAAGTAAATGTATTGTGTCTTTGTGTTGAGATGGCCAAATTAAAATTGAACAATTTTTTGCCAATATTTAGACTGGTATTTTAATAGGGATACTTAACATTGGGCACATTTGTTCCCTTACATTATAAGGCATAGATGAAACTCTATATAAATAAGATTAGAGCATTGCTATAGATAAAATATCAGACATTAACCTTGTAGACTCTTGATTTTAGAATAGTTTAGCTCCAATATTTAAATAGCCACAATCATGAGAGTCTGGTTCAAATAATAGTGTTTAATGTGTTAATCATTAATTTTACATACTTCTTTCTCATTTCCCTCTATGCCTTTATAGAGTGGGAATTGCCTTAAGCATCTTGAGTTCATTACTGTAATTTGTATACTGTGCATTGACTGAAGCCAATTTAAGTGGTATATTAGCATAGAATTTTAGTTCCTTCACTTTGTATAGATAGTGGGCCATGGAGTTAATGTTTCATTTATAGTATTTATTATAGAACTATGATAATGTGGTTATGATTCATGATAATTTCCTGGATAATCCCTAATTTAAGACACACTGTAGTCTGAAAAGAATTTTGATATGTTCTATAATAAGCATAGCCACTGGTCCAAATATCCTAACACAAAAATATCATTGACATAGCTTTCCTTCCCTAAAAGATAAACCAGAATTATTATTTTCAAACCAGAGTTAAACATGTACGATTACCTAAACCAACCTCCCATTTTGCTAATGAGGAATCTGAGATCCAGTGAAGCTGATTAGAGAGATGGAGATCAGAAAGCTATTATTTTTTGAGCTATGGCCAGAATGTAGAGCCTACTTCCTCTGATTTCTGGACCACCACTCTGTGAACCATCCCTGCCTCGCTGAAATGGGATAATCAGGGCTATTTCATTTATTCACATTCTCAAAACATTTACTGTTACCTCCCCGTAACTTTTCTTCTCTTTCCCTTTACAGCATTGCCATGCACCCCCAAAAGGACATCTTAGTCTCCTGTGGTGAGGACCACCTCTGGAAGGTGGTGGGCCTCCCAAAAGGCAACGTGCTTCTCACTGGATTTGGCCACACTGACTGGCTTTCAGACTGCTGCTTCCATCCCAGGTCAGTGCACACAACCCCAGAACCACTCTAATCCCTCCAGGAATGGGCTTGTTGAAGCTGTTACCTCACTCTGCTGTCTTGTGATGTTTTTCTCTCTGTAGCCTCACAACCTCCACTGAATTTCAAAATGTGTAGATAAATGCTCCTCTGGCTTTCATTATATTGACTTTGAATTGATTGCTTTTGATATTCGGTACATGTAAAATTTGGTTCACATGTTGATGCATTTAACAAGAGTAATAAGCTTCTCAGGACAAGCATTATTAATGCTCCTTGTGCTCACAAGCCCTGGCAAAGCACAGGGATACCTAGTCAATAATGCATGCCAGTGTTTACTTTGCCTCTGTTAATCTTGCAGGTTTTCCTTTTAGGATTAAGTTATCTACCAAAAAGGACCAGAAAGCAGTGATCAGTTTCTTTAAAAATTCAGTGACACTCAAGATATTAAAGAGAACAAAACAATACTGAAAGATTGAGATCTGTAATTTTTAGAATTCATTGAATTTTTGTACCCAAAAGATGAAAGGCACAGAAAGAAGGATATTAGTAAACACACAGATACACTGCTTGTGGTGGATGGAAAGCTCTGCCCACAATTCCTTGTGGTCTACTGCCACTTTAATCCTGACTATTTTCTGTTATTCATCATTATTCTTAGCATTTTTAAACACTCTTGGGTCTGCCTCTTTCTAACAGGTCTAGCCTAATCATTTTTGGAGACTCAAAGTTCTTGGTGCAGTTTCTAAATTATTCCATTTGGAAATTTTGTTCTTAAGATCTCTTATTGATTTATTTTCATCTTTTCACTAAATTCCTTTTTCTTTAACCATCTTTGTTTTATCTTTGGTATGAATATCAATTAAATTAGTTTGAAAAAAATTTTAAAGTATGTAGAAATTTGAAAGTTAATAAAGACAGTGAACTAAATTCGTTTTTAATTTTAATTTTTGAAAATCTTCCCAAATTATAATTTATCTTTACTACTAGATGCTTGACTTTATAAACATGTAGTGCATTCCATATCTGGTATGTAGATAAACAGAGCCTTGCCACCCTCTCACCTCTTAGGAACATAAAGACCATCTTGCAAGCAGAGACAATACAATTAGAAGTGTAGCCTATCACTTATGTAGCTACTGGGCATACTAATCAGATTTTGATAATGCCCTGTAACCATGACAGCCAGTGACTCAGAGATTTTCTCATTAGTACTTGACCAGCAATGGTCCTTTTAATAGATCTTCCTGTTTTCCCACTCAATTACTGAAATTAAAATGAGGTGAGATACATCATTATTCACTCACAATATGAATTTGCATTCTGTACTTTCTTATGGCAGAATTGTAGTAAAATGCTGCTACACTGTTTGCTTTTTTCCAGCTCATGAGACAAAAATTATCATAGAAAATACATTTAACCATAAGTATTTTTTTATTTCAGCATATTACGGGGGTACAAATGTTTAGGTACATATATTGCCTTTGGCCCACCTAAGTCAGAGCTTCAAGCATGTCCATCTCCCAGCTGGTACACATCGCACCCATTAGTTATGAATATACCCATCCTCTCCTACCCCCTCCCACCTGCCTGACAGCCGATGATTGTTACTACTATATGTGCACATAAGTGTTGACCAGTTAATACCAATTTGATGGTGCAGTGGTTCTAGAAAAAGAACTCTTGCTTAAGCAAGTGATACTGAATAGCAAATGTCCTTTTTGTAGAACTAATAAAAAAGAATAAGTGATTATTAGAAACAACAAAATGCTCTTTTTGGTTTATTTGGGATATAGATAAATTCTGGAAGAGTTTATATATCAGACCTCAAATTTTTAATGTACATAAATTAATACTGATATTGTATACATATAAAATATATATGTGCATATATAGTGTTGATGTCTTAAAAGTTGTTGAGATTCATGCTTTCTGAAATTTAAATTTGTTACATTTGAGTTTTATTTTGGCTTATGTAATTTGGTCAGTAAAAATATAGTTGATTGTTGAAGATAATATTTTTCCTATCATACTACATATACTTCATCTGTAATTAAAAATCAAACACAAAATAAGTTTGATTTAAATCTGGTATTGCAACCTGTAGTTTAATCTTTATTTAATGAATGTGACCATAGTCTTCTTCAGAGCCCAGCTATGGGATCAGGTTGATTCTGCTTTCTTGGAAGAGGCTTAGGGTGGTCACGGTATATACTGATACTTGCTAACCTCCTAGCTCTTCACAGAAAAAATAAAGAAATTCATATGTTTTCTTTATTTTTAATTTCAATTGCTTCTGGTTGAGTGTTTTCTGTAACTTCCAGCTGGATGTATTCCTAAATACAACAGTAGCCAACATTAGAGTCACTGTCTCTTCTGTGTTGATGACATACCCAAATTGTGTTTGGGGTCAAACTCTGCTTGATATGTCTGTGGTTCACCTTGACTGGTACAATCGATTTTCCTTGTCCTGCTTCCTTTGTCATAGCAGATCTCAAATACCTTAGCAATAAATACAACAGGCATAGCCATATTCATATCAGGAAAAATAGGATTAACAGGTAAAAACAGACAGGATAACCTGAGGATTCAGTTAATATGATGTTGAAATATATAAAAGAAAAGACTTATAAAAATGATAGTGGCAAAAACCATAAACATCAGAGTCAGAGGCTTTAAATTATCTTTTTCAACCTTTAATCTGTCAAGTAAACAAAATTACACTGGAATTAAAGGAATTGATAAAATAGTAAGTGTATTTAATAGCGTATATTCAACTCTGCACTTCACAGAGAATACAAATTCTTTTAGATCTTTCATTGGTCAATTTTTAAAAAGGCATAAATCCTGAACCGAAAATATAGCATAAATGAAGTCTTCAGAGTTTAAATTATAAAAATCATAATTCCTGACCAAGATTCAATAATAAAAGGAGGTGATAAGAAATTAATAACTAATAATATAATAAATCACAGATTATTAAAAAGTATATAAATGAATATTGAGTCAAGGAGGAACTATAAATTTTTATTACCTAGTTGGGATACAATCACTTATCAAATTTATGAGATGTATCCAAAGCCGTATTCAGAGTAAAATTCATTGCTTTAAATTCTTTATTATTAAGCAACAAAAAAGAAAATCAGCGAATTATGAATTCAAATTAAAAAGTAAAACTGATCAATAAAATGTGTATTTATAGCAAAATAATAAGTCAATGAAAGGTAAAAATTAATAAATTAGACTAAAAAGAGAATATATATATATATATGTGTGTGTGTGTGTGTGTTTGTGTGTGTGCACATATGTATCTCTCCAGTTTTTTTGTGCCAAGGGGAAAAGTAGTAAAAGAAACAACTACAATAAAATGGATATCTTAGGAAACTTCAGGAGAAATGAAACTGAGGAAGCAGAAATATAAGTCTTAGCAATTTGGAAGGAGTTAATATATATACAGAGACTAAAATATATATACATTTGGAATTTTTGATAAAATAATAGATTTCTATGAAAATATTACTGAATCAAGATGGAACAAACACCCAGACTACATTAAAAACAGTGGATGAAGCTGAGTTTTAAACTTCTACCTTACATGCCCTTTTTTAGCAGTTTTATGACTGAGGTTTTAGAACCTTCCCACAAAAAGGAAAGAAAGAAAGAGAGAAAGAAAGAATAAAACAGTTAATTTTTAGAATCATGAAATTTCCCAAGGACAGGCAAAATAAAAAGGAAATTTCACTGTTGGTTTTAAAAATAAAGCATAAACATAATTTCAAACCTAACAAATATAGTACTCACACAACCAGAGAACCATTTCATGATTATAAATGCAGAACTTTTAAAGAGAGTATAAAACATGCAATTCAGTTGTATGTTTAAAGGGAGCAATATACTATATGACCAAGTAAGTTTTGTACTTGGAAAGCATGAAATACATAAAAGATCCAACTGTGACAACATCACCTAATAACTTATGTTAGTAGATATAGAAATTTACTTTAAAATGGTTGCATAAAATCTAGCATCTATACCTGTTAAGATATATTTGTTTGCTTATATTGTTAAGCCTCACATGTTAGAATTGATTAGGGGAATGGATTTTGAAATATCTAGGAACTAAGATCTGCCAGGTGAATGCGAAATCTGGATGCCATGGAGATTAATAGGTCAAAAGAGGAATAAGTGCTTACAGGAAATAGATCAAAATGGGAACATAAAGCCAAACAGGCAAAAATGTAGACAATAACCAAAATCAAACAGGTCTATGGAAGCCTTACTTCTCCAGTTAGTGTTTAGTTTCATTAAATGTTGACAGTTTTTTATTTTCCTTAATGACAGCTATTACTTTTTATTGTAACACTAACATTTTTAACATATTTATAACTCAAAAATAAATGTGGAGAGCTTTTAATTATAAATTTTATATGAATATTATGCAGACTTTATACAAACTGAAGGCATTTAAAAACCCTTATTACAAGTCTCCCAAATGCTGTATTGTTTCAAAAATTTTATTATACACACAACTGATCATTGTCACCTGTTCTTTACAGTGGAATTGGTTCTGTTTGCATCTAAGTTTTTAAGTTCTTCGGTAGGTCTTGTGTATACAGACCCTTTTTAGAAATGACACGGATAAACCGCTTTCATCACTGTATAACCTGCTGTTATTACATATTTACCACTAGATGGCGATCATACATCGGTGTGGTAAAGCACTCTTTGCGTTTACTTGGTAGACTGATGAATTAGCTGTTGAAAGTGATTCATCAGTACTTGAAAAAGATGAATGAGTGGAACAATGCAAGGAATGTGCATTGGCACTATCTTCGCACTATTGAAAGAGAAAAATGTGCCATGCAAAAAGTAGGAACGTAAACGTACTTCAGTGCAATGCAGAAGTTGTGCTCTAAACTGCTAACACACAGAGTCAGTTTCACGCGGCCTGTGTTAGAATCCTAACTTCACTTTTGCTAGTCTTTTCCGTTTTTTCATCTGTGAAATGGGAACAATAATGATAACTACTTTGTAGGTTGGTCGTGAAGGCCAAAAGCTATAATATCTGAAAAACACAAATATTGTTACCAGGCATATATATGCTCAATAAATATTAGCTATCAGTACTTCTTATTCACTGATAGGAATTTTAAGAACTTAAAGAGATAACTCAAAAATTGTTATAAAACTGGTAGTCACACAATGGACTAAGAAGGGAAAAGTCTATTTTGATCAAAATAGCTCTAATGGAGCTTTTTCTAAGATCCATTAGAAAAATGTTACAAAAGTATCAATATTAGTTGGTGAGATCATGTCCCAAGTTCTTATCAAGTTAAAGATAAAAATAATTATACATGAGAAAAATAAATGAATACAATTAATGTGAAAAGATGTATGTTATCTAGCTATTTGTAGCCCATAAAAATGTAAATGTTTATTTTTTTTATTTTTTATTTTTTAATTTTTTTTTCCAGACAGAGTCTCACTCTGTTGCCCTGGGTAGACTGCAGTGGTGTCATCATAGCTCACTGTAACCTCAAACTCCTGGGCTCAAGGGATCCTCCTGCCTCAGCCTCCCAAGTAGCTGGGACTACAGGCACATGCCACAGTGCCCAGCTAATTTTTTTTCTTAATCTGTTTTTAGTAGAGATGGGGTCTCACTCTTGCTCAGGCTGGTCTTTAACTCCAGAGCTTAAGCGATCCTCTCGCCTCAGCCTCCCAGAGTGCTAGGATTACAGGTGTGAACCACTGCACCCAGACTGTTTCTTTAAGAATTATGCCAAAGTCATCCATTTTAATATTAATAAAAGAGAGTAAGGATTCTGCATATTTCCTTTTTGTTTTTTTAAGATTATGTTCTAGAAGGAAAAAAATTGGTTAGGAACATCAATAAAATTACATTTTAAAATGGTCTTTTTGTTTTATTTATTCTTTTCACAATGTAAAGCATATAGTGTTTGACCTCCTTAATCCACACACATGTTCTATTATTGTTGGTCCATTTAGACTAGCTTTGGGCAACCAAAACACACAGTTGCATACCAATATCTGGGTTAATAGTATTAGATCAATAAAACTCACACTATACTACCTTAATAACATATTAGTTTCCTATACCAGGGAACTGCTTCATAACAGTAACATAGATTTGAATGTAAATGCAATGTCCAGTTCATCAGTAGGGTTGATGGGGTCGCATTTTCTTCTGTACGACCGCAGCTTATTATGTAAAACAGCGTGTATCTCCCTACATATCTCTATAAATGAAAGCAGTGGGATTAGTGGTTAAACAATTTCACAGTGCTGCGTTTTATCCTGAGTTCGCTGCCTTAAGCAGAAATAGAGCTGACAGCATCCTGTTAAATATAACTTGTACCCTTAGGAACTGATTTATGAATTGTGAACAAATGGACCTCTCCAAAACACCTCATACTCTCTCCTCACTGTGCAAGCTACCCATTCATGTATTTATGTAGTGCCTAAAACCATAGTATGAAAACTCCTTGATAAGTATATTATTTAGTTATTTTAAAAAAAGAAGCATGGATGAACTTTTTGTTTGGTACAAGCACAAAACTGCAATGAGAGTTCAGATTTCAAAGCATAACACACATACAGACGTGTCATCTCCCTAAGGATTGTGATGTCCTGCTTCTTTCTGAATTGCAGAATTAGATGCTTTCATAATCTGGAAACCTCGGTAGATTTTTAGTAAGACAATTTTGACATGAACCTGTTAAGTAATAATATTCTACTTTATATTCTTTGAAGAGGTGTATATCATACTTCTGTTCTTAATATGGTTGCCACCTTTATGTGAAGGGGCAAAGCATTGAAAATAATAGCATACTTCTTTAAATAGGTTTTTTTTTTTGTCTAATTCTAAAAGTAACACATGATCACCATAGAGAAAAGTGTTAAGAAGAAAATAAATATTTCTCATAGTCCCAATGTTTAGTGAAAAACACGTTTTCCTTGTAAAACCAAACTTACAAGTATTAATTCTAGATTCATACCTATTTGCAAATAGTTTAGCTCCTCTAGAATTGTCTAATTATATTTTTGAGGAATTGTACCTTAATCATCTTTGTTTTCCTTATTGCAATGTCTGTAGATATAGTAATTGCTTGCTTCATATTTGATCAGTTAATGTTGTAGAAGGAAATTTGGAAAGGTGAGGATCTTTAGATATATCTGTGTTAGGGAAGGGCTGGTTTGAATGTTGATGGCAGTTATCATTTAAAGAGCATCTAGTATGTGTCAAGTATAGCAATTGCAGGTGGGGATGATGATGCCATGTATTTACCATGCTGCTTCCTTTTCCTCAGTACATAGGAATACCACGTTCCTCTGTCTCCTTTGTAGTTGAATTAAGGCTGTATGACTGAATTCTGAATAAGATGTGAATGAAAGTGACATTTCCAGCTGTGGTAGATTGCAGAACAAAGTTTTCCTCCTTCATGCTCTCTTCCCCTGCCTTCAGGACCACATGGCACAATCGTATAACTTTATGATGGAGTATGGATGCTCTTATTTCATTGAAATATGATATTATCAAGAAAAAAATCAAGATATTTTTGTTATGTTAAGCCTTTAAGATTGGCTTATGTGTTGGGGCTGCTAATGTAATTACCATCTAAAGTAAAATTTTATGTGTCAGAGATAAAGCAATAAAGTTGGAGTGACTGCCCAAGAGCTTTCCTCCAGCAAGTAGAAGAACATGGTATTACATAAGGTGCAACTTTTAAAGTCTGTCTTGTTTTTGAGTATAGGTGTAGCAAAATACCTAATCTGTCATATTATCTAAACCCTGACAGCCTCATTTGCTCATTGGAAACTGGTGATAACCTACTTTATAAGGTTTCATGAAGGTTGCATGAGAAAATACATATAAAGCATTTAGCATAGTTCTAGACTCAGAGTAAGCATTTGGTAAAAGTAGCATTATTATTGTTTTATTTGGCAGAAGCAAGATTCTAACCTAGGTCTTGTTTGCTCTGAAACCAATATTGTTTCCAGGTCTACTGGCCTGTCTCCTTTTTTTCTAGCAAGAAAATAAAAAAAATCTAAGGAATACTGTAAGCTCGTTAAGGGCAAGGTCTGTACCTTACCCATCCTTGTATCCCTGGGACACAGTAGGTCAATTGAAACATTGTAGGGTATGAGCAAAAATTTTTCTAATTAGAATGAATAGAATTGAAGATGCTAGACCAGGAATATGGCCACTTTCTCTCATACTCCTAGTACGTATTATTTAATTATAGGGACATGCATGCATACATATATGTACACACTCACACATAACCATTTGTTATTTCTGAAATCACTTTATCAAAGGAACCTACAACTTAATATCAGTTCTTCATTTGACATAAAACCCTAAAATATAAAATCTTTTATGAATAATATCACACCAAGTATAAATGTCAGTCAAACCCCTATAATAGAGAGAGACACTTCCAGAATGGCAGAATAAGAACACAGAAAAATATTCTCCTCAATAAAAGCAGAGAGAACACTGGAAAAAAATGTCAAAACCAACTTTTTCTCTAGAACTTAACCAAAGACTTGCACCAATCCAAGGGACATCTATTCAAGGAAAATTGCAAAATCTGGGTAAGAGCAGTAAATTTTTATGTTTCAACTTTCCCCATTCCCAAACAGAAAAGCTGTAGAATGAAACATCCATAGGAGATTTTGAAACACTCTGACATATTTCTAGGAATATAGGACACGTGCATGTGGAGGGCTGTGAATGTGCCCAGGAAAGACCTAGAAGGGTCTATCTCTCACCTCTGCCTAACCTTGAGGACTTTCACAAGCAGGAAATAAAAGCCAAAGCTGGTTGTAAACTTAGCCTTTACAATTTAGAGTGTTGAAATTATGCCCCAATATGCACACAGAGTCACTCACCGAAGACTGGATGACTTATTGGTTCAAACTGTTAATTACTAGCTGTCTAATCATTAGCTGGCCATTAAGCTAACCTACCAGAAACTTCTGTGGCCACACAAAATATGGAATACAGACTTCACTGAATTACTTCGGGGAAGTCACTAAAAAAAAAAAACAAAAGCAAACAGCAGCAACAACAAACCCTAGAGAGAAGGAAATCTGATTTCCAGAATTTCTGTGTTATATTATTTTACAAGTCAATAACAAAAAATAGAAAACATGAAAACAGGACAGCATACAAAACTTGTGAAAATTATATGTCATTATATGACCAGGTGGCACTGGAGTTGCAGATGGAATTACATTTTCTAATCGGTTGACTTTAAAATAAGGAGATTATCCTGAATTGTCAAGGTAGGCCCATTGTAATCACAAGGCTCCTTTAAGTGTGGAAGATGAAGGCAGAATGGTTAGAGTAAAAGTGATGTGATGCAAGGAAGGTATTCTCTCCTAGAGATAACAGAAGGAACCAGTACTTCTAACACCTTGACTTCAACTCAGTGAAACTTATTGTGGCCACTGGCCTCCAGAACTGTAAAATAATACATTCATCTTATTTTATGCCACTAAGTTTATGGCAATTTGTTACAGCAGCAAAAAAGAAACTAATACACTATTCTTGAACAGCTGTTATTGAATTCTTTCCTAAGTATTTTATTCTTTTTAATGCTATTGTATATGAAATTGCTTTCTTGATTTAATTTTCAGATAATGCAATGCTTATGTACAGGAATGCAATTGATTATTTTATACTGATCTTGTACCTATATGCAGCCTTGATGAGCTCATTTATTAATTTTAATATTTTTAGCAGATTTCTTAGACTTTTCTATATACATGATCATGTCATGTCTAAAGAAAGATAATTTTACATTTCCTTTTCCAGTCTGAATACATTTGATTTCTTTTTCTTGTCTAACTATCCTGGCCATAACCTCCAGTACAATGTTGAATAAAAGTGGCAAGAGCAGACATCCTTGTCTTATTTCTGTTTTCAGAAAGAAAGTGATCAGTCTTTCACCATTATGCATAATGTTAGCTGTGGGGTTTTTTTGTAGATGCCTTTATTAGGTTAAAGAAGTTTATTTCTATGTCTGATTTAATGTGTTGATCATGAGAGGATGTTGGATTTTGCTAAGTGCTTTTTCTGTATCTATTGAAATGATCATGTAGTTTTCATCGTTTATTCTATTAATGTGGTTTATTACATTGCCTTTTATATGTTGAACCAACCTTGCATTCCTGAAATAAATGCTAGTTTGTTGTAATGTATAATCATTTTTAATATGTTGCTGGATTCAGTTTGATAGTGTTTTGTTGAGGATCTTTGCATTTTTATTCGTAAGAGATATGGGTTTATAGTGTGTGTGTGTGTGTGTGTGTGTGTGTGTGTGTGTGTGTGTCTATCTGGTTTTGGTATCAGGGAAATACTGGCCTTGCAGAATAGGTTGAGAAGTGTTTTCCTCTTCTATTTTTTGCAAGAACTTGTGAATGATTAATGTTAATTCTCCTTTAAATATTTGGCAAAATTTCTCAGTGAAGCCATCTGGTCCTGGGCTTTTCTTTGTGGAAATGTTTTGGTTGCTGTTCAGTTATAGGAATTTGTCTATTTTATCTAGGCTACCTAATCTGTTGCCATTTTATTGCCATATTTGTTGTCATGTTGTTCACAGTTTCCCTTATGATACTTTATAATTATGCAAATTTGGTGGTGATGCCCATGATTCCATTCTTGATTTTGAGAAAATCAAAGAAAAAAGATTTTGAGTCTTTTCTCTTTCTTATTGATTAGCTAAAAGTTTGTCATTTTTTTCTTTAATACCACTTTTAACCTTTATTTTGGGCCAAGCTCTGTGCTGTTAACAATGCATTGTTTCATTTAGCTTCACAGCAGCCCTTGAAATCACATACAATAATCTTCCTTTTATAAGAGACGAAACGTCTTGTCCAGAGTCTCTTACTCAGTATGTGGCACAGGCAGGATGTAAATAATGGATCTTCCATTTCAGTCCACCTCCACCCCACCTTTACAGAACTCACATAACACTTAAAGTCTCGACTTGGGAACATTTGCTAATCATTTCCAAGGGTAGACCTTCTGACTTCAGCTAAGCAGCAGATTCCCCTGTTATGTATCCTCATTACACTTTAAGTTTTTCTTCTTTTTTTTAAGCTTTCCATTTTTATTTCAAAATATTAAGGGAGTACAAATGTTTTTATTACATAGATATACTGTATAATACTGAGGTCAGGGATTTCAGTGTGCCCACCACCAGGACAGTGTTCACTGGTTCAGATAGGTAAGTTTTTGTCCCTCACCCCCCACACCCTTCCCCCATCTTAGTTTCCAATGTCCTTTACATCTCTTTGTGATGTGTACCATGTGTACCCATCTTTTAGCTCCCGCTTATTAGTGAAAATATATGATGTTTGTTTTTCCATTCCTGAAATATTTCACCTAGGACAATGTTCTACAGTTCCATATGAGTTGCTACAAAAGACATTATTTCATAAGTTATTATGGCTGGATAGTATGTCATGGTATATAGATATCACATTTTCTTTATCCACTCATGAATTGATGGGTACTTAGGTCGATTCCATATCTCTGCATTGTGAATTGTGCTGACATAAACATTTGAGTGCAGGTATCTTTTTGATAAAATGACTTCCTTTTCTTTGGGTACATACCCAGTAGTGGGTTTGCTGGATCAAATGGTAGGTCTATTTATAGCTCTTTGGGGAATATCCATACTGTTTTCCGTAGAGGTTATACTAGTTTGCAGTCCCACCAACAGTGTATAAGTGTTACTTTTTCTTTGTATATGCCAACACTTGTTGCTTTTTGACTTTTTAATAATGGATATTCTGATAGGGATAATCTAAATGTCATTGTAATTTGTATTTCCCTGGTGATTAATGATGTTGAACATTTTTTCATATATTTGTTGGCCATTTATCTATCTTCTTTTGAGAACCTTCTGTTTATGTCTTTTGCCCACTTATTGATGGGGGTATCTGTTTTTTTCTTGCACATCACATACAAAAATTAACTCAAAATGTATCATAAACTTAATAGTAACAACAAAAACCCTAAAACTATTAGAAGAAAACATAATACTAACATTTAATAAATCTTTGTGATATTGGAATAAGGAATTTTTTTTATATATGACCCCAAACTCAAGTGACAAAGAAATAACTTCATCAGTATTAAAAACGTTTATATTTCAAAAGACACCATCAAGAATGTGAAAAGACAACCAATGTGGAGGGAGAAATTATTTGCAAGTCATGTATCTGGTGAAGGGCTTATATCTAGAATATAAAAACAACTCTTACAGCTCAACAGTAAAAAAGGACAACAGTATTAAAAATGATTAAGGATTTGAATAGACATTTCCATGAAGAAGTTATACAAAAGGTCAATAAACACATGAAAGATGCTCAACCTCATTTTTCATTAGAGGAATGCAAATAGAAAACACAGTAAGATACCACTTCACAGCCATTTGTTTAATATGACTATAAAAAAACAAACAGATAAATGTTGGAGGTGATGTGGAGAAATCAGAACTCTCGTGCATTGAGGGAAGGGTTGTAAAGTGCTGCAGCCACTTTGGAAAAGAGTTTGGCACTTCCTCAAAATGGTAAACTTAGCGTTACCATAGGATCTGGCAATTCCACACCTAGATATATATCCAAGAGACTCAAGAGCGTTATGTCTGCACAAAAACCTGTATTCAAATGCATTATTATGGTAGCATTATTAATGAGAGCTAAAAAGTGGAAATAATCCATGTGTCCATTAACTGATGAGCAAATAATGATTTGTGCCACTAATGTTTAGAACTGCAATTGTTAGTGAAACTAATCTTTTCTTGTGTATGAGATATTTGTATTTCTTCTTCTATAAATAGCTTACTTGACCTTTTTTCTGTTTTTTAAAAACTCTATTAATTTATAAGAATTCTTTATTTGTTAAATAGAACTATTTTATATTATGTAATATATAAAGATTTCCCAGACTTATTTTACAAAATTCTTTGCTTATAGAGGTTTTGTTTTTTAATAATTTGCTTGTGCGTCTTTTGTTGTTATTGTTTGATAATATATCTACTCAGAAGTTTATATAGTATAATCTACCAATCATTTTATAATTCTCTTTGCCCAAATTTACATAAAAGTCTTTACCTTACCACTTATTCTTCTGTGTTAGTGTTCTAATTTTTTAAAATTTTACTATTTAAGCAATTAATTTTATTGAGACTGTAAAGAAGGAATATAACTATTTTTATTTCCATTAATTACAACATGAGCTTTAGGTTTAAAGTAAACTTCTTTTTTATTGTTTATCTTTGTTGATTTATTTTAATATCAGATGTTTAAACAACTCTATGATTGGTCGATAATATTACTTACTGCTGGTATTTTTATACTAAGATTTTCCTATTTTTGAGTTCTTGTTGTTTATTTCCTCTTGATAATTACTGGATTCTCTTCAAGCATGCACCCATAATATTTCTTACTTCAGTGATTCTTTTTTTTTTTTTTTGGAGACAGAGTCTCAATCTTTTGCTCAGGCTAGAGTGAGTGTCGTGGCATCAGCCTAGCTCACAGCAACCTCAAAATCCTGGGGCTCAAGCAATCCTTCTGCCTCAGCCTCCCGAGTAGCTGGGACTACAGGCATGTGCCACCATGCCTGGCTAATTTTTTCTATATGTTTTTAGTTGTCCGATTAATTTCTTTCTATTCTTAGTAGAGACGGGGTCTCACTCTTGCTCAGGCTGGTTTTGAACTCCTGAGCTCAAAAAATCCGCCCGCTTCGGCCTCCCAGAGTGCTAGGATTACAGGCGTGGGCCTCCGCGCCCGGCCAGTGATTCTTGATAAACACAAATTTTCTCATTTTGAATAAAATATATTGAATCTAATTTTTGAATCTTCAACTCACAGTATTTTATTCACATTATTCTGGCATGTCCCTGAACATACATTTGTATTTCCAAATCTATCATCTATTTTTATCAAACTCATTTAATTCCTCTCTTTGCCCCTCTCTCAGTTAAGGGTAAAGTTAACAAATAATTTTTTACTTTAGTAAAATAACCTATTTATGTTTATAACTCCCTTGCAGATTTTAATTTGATAATTATGTTTTCCATTACTACACAAAAGAAGGTTATGGTTCTTTTAATTGTCTGTTAACAATTACATACCACACTTGGAATCCAGTTGGAGGTTGCACATCATCTTCCCCCGGAGAGCCAGGAAGCAGCCTCAGCTGTCCTCTTCTTGCTCTAGGTCCCCGATTCATACTCGTGTCTGCTATTCGCCACTTCCAATGTTGGGGCCCACCCTCGGAGAGCTCTAATTGAGCCCGCATGAAAATAGCTTATTTCACTTCCAAAGAGCTGTCATCGTATGCTGTTTCTACCAGACATCAAGATTCGGTTCCAGTCTGACTTACTGCATAGCAGACCAATATTCAATTTCTACATAAATAATACATTTAGATTATAGTTATACTCAATAGACTGGACAGGATATCGTATTTCACTTCCACATTCTTTTTTCAACCTGGTTTGCAAGAGTGAGGGAGGTTGGAAGAGACATTCTTGGAGTAGCCATTCTGAGCTCCTTTGGGTCTTTAGCTAGGGGCTGCTGCATGTTTAGGAAACTGGGATACTGTCTTTACCTGATCAACCTGCGAAGTTTCCCATGGCCTTACTTGGGGTGGGGGCTGGGCCTAGAAGAAAGGATGGATGGATGGAAAGAATGTGAGCAGAATGAATGAAGGGGGCAGGCGAAAACGCCTGCCTGAAGCTGCTTGTTTGCTCTGTGCAAAGGTCAGCTGAAAACAGCTGACATGTATGGATGTCGTTGAAGAAGTTAGCAAATGGCCCATACCTTTGTCCTCCAGCTAAGTTCTTTGTTTTAAGAATTTTTAGCTGATATCTACACATCTTGCTCCATATCTGCAAAGAGCTATACTTTCTTAAGTTTCCTCATCCTTGTTTACTCCCCGACTTCCTACACGTATCCTTGGTAATAAATACAAGAAGACTTTAGCTGAGGAGGCCGTTTTCTCTTTCAGACTTTAGTCTCTCCCCTTCTCTCTAAACACTAAGTGTTTCAAGTAATTATTCTTTCGCTAATGAGCACTGGAGTGAAAAGCTGCCACTACATTCCTCTCATAAAACATTTCTGAATAGGTGAACCCCAAGTGGTACTTATCAAATTAGAAAACATTTGGACACATATAACTGATACATTCAGCTTGACAAAATATATATTCAACATATATAGAAATTATTTATAGTTTTCAATGCTTTCCCTTAGTGGAATTTATCATCCTGTGTCTCATTTTTACAAATATATCTCTCCTCTACTACATTACACTATGCTCATCTCAGATTTTTACTACCTTACTACTGCTTGCTCTAACTTTATAGGTACTAAGTTGTTTGATGTTAAGCTGTCTTGAACCTCTTAGAAACATGATTTGGCAATTTTCTAATTTTTTCTCCTTTCTTTGTTAGTGAATAGGTTTGAGAGAGAGTTATTTTCTCCAATTCTTTAAAATTGTTCCCTTCTTCTGATTTTAGCATCATTTCAAAGATCTTGTGGTTGGGGATCGGAGAAAAAATAACTCAATTGGAAATTGGTCTAAGTATGCTGGCTTTCCATTTTTTGTATTTTCCTCTTCCAGAAAGAAGCCTATGGCTTCATGATCTTTCTTCTTCTGTTAGTCGTTTACCCAAAAGGAAGGCCTGATTTTGAGGTCCTTTGACCTTTTAGACTCTTGATTCAAGTCTAAAGGGAGCTCCCACTGGGTATTCTGTTTGTGTTTTAGCCACTTGTTCCAGAAAAACACCCCTTGCTGCAGTGATCTTCTGTTTTTTATGACAACTGGCCTCATAAATTTTCCCCTCTGCTCTAAGAATGTTTTAATTAGGTTTTCCATGCTCTTTGTATAGTTGTTTCTTAATGCTGCTGTTCTTTTATAAGAGGGGGAACTGAAAACTAAACATCTGTATATTATTTCAACCTAATTTTGCCTGTAGCATAGTTAGTAGACCTGCCTTGAAGTCTTGGGCATTTGATGACAAATTTCCCAGTTTCCAGGCTTAGAGCATGTCGTTCCTTGATTTTGATGTTTTCCTGGCCATTCTTATGAACACTGTGTGGGGGAAGTTAGAAGACTGGTTCCATGTCCTGGATCATCTTATTCTGAAGCCCATACTTATTTTTAATAGATGATTAAAATTGACCTTTAAGGTCATTTTCACTCTTGAGTTTTAATATAAGCGAATTTTTCCCTAACGCTATTTCCGTAGGGAAGAAGTTTCCCAGGTCAAATAGATGCTGTCAAAATAATGACTCCAGGAACTGTTAAATGTCATGAGAAACTAACATTTCGCCTCTAGTTAAACCAAGAATCATTCAACTGTATCTAAGCTGTAAGGAAATATTAACTTGTGTGACCTAAACTTGCTGATTGATGGCCTGATTAAATTACAGAGGAACTCTTGGCAAGTTACCGCAGTTTGCAGAAAATTTTGTTGCTGCACAGATATCAGTAAAGCTCACAGTTCTCACTTAGAAAGTCATGATAATATATCTGAAGGCATTCTAATTGAGAGGATGTAACACCTTGAAAGACATTAAGCCCTCAGGTCAGGAGTTTCCATTCTGGGTCTATGTGTGTTTTGATATAAATGTGCATTAGAGCCATGTCCCTATGGGTAAACTGGCTCATGACATGGAATTCTGTTTATTTTCAACTCTCTCCAAAGGCTATATCAAATACTCAGCACAGTCTATCATAGAGTGATCAATAGCCATTATAAAGATAGTGACATGACATTATACTTAAGTATAATTACTGATACATAGCCAGGTAAGCAATAGCCAGGTACTAGTAATATATTGAATATATCATTGTTTTAATTTTATTATCACCATTGTCAGAGAAGACAAAATTTTTCTTAAAGACAATTCACCCACAGGTGAAAAACAATGGCAAAGGCTGAAACAAATCTAAACTTTATGTAGGACCAATTAGAGGAAGGTGAGGCAAAAGGTAGAACAACCAAGCAAGAACTAGTGCACTAGTTCAAGTGATAAATGTGCAATTAATATCACTCCTTTCAACCATGATTCTTCAACAGAATTAAACCGTAGAGAATTATTTGGGCAAAACTCTCAATATTCCAATTCTGGATGTATAGGAGACAAGTTAATGTATTACATTCATTGGGTGCATTAGGACATTGCAGCTTAATTCTCCTGCTAGAACCCTGGTTGAGAAGGTCCAGTCAGCAGTGACAGAAGAAAACATTTTTTATAAAGATATATAAAAGATAGACTCAATAAGAATAGCTCTCAGAATTGAAATTGAGAATGAGAATTTAATGTGATCCCAGGTTTTTAATTTGATTTTAACTTGATCCCCTGGATTTCTGAGATAAGGAATAAAGGTGAAGGAGTAGATCTGTGGAAAATATTATGGTTTTATTTTGGGTTTACTGAGTTTGAAATGCCTGTGGGACATTCAGGTAAAGATATTTAGCATATGAATCTGAATCTCAGCACAGAGATTTGAGTTTGTATCTGAGTCACCTACTGACACAATTATTTTGCATAATAAACCACCTCAAAAATGTTAGCTTAACACAAGAATTATTTATTTAGTTCATGATTCTATAAGTCAACAGTACAGATTTAGCTTATCTGGGAAGATCTTCTTGTCTCAGCTGGGCTCCTTTATATATCTGTTTTCAGGCCAGGTCAGTTAGGTGACTCAGCTACTGGTGGTGATGGCTAGCATGCCTCCAAACTCTTCCACGTGTCTCAACCCCTACATACTTCTCACATCCCTCCCACAGCCTAGGCTGGGTGTGTTCTCACAGAGAGGCTCAGGGGCAAGCATAATCAAGCTCAGCTATGTCAGAGAACAAGCAGTAGTATGTACATTCTCTTGGGGACTAGGCTTGGAACTGGCATATCACTTTCCCCTCATTCTATTGGCTGAAGGCCAGAAGGACAGAGTGTGGGGACTACAAAGCTATAAGTTTAAAGGCTTGTATAGAGGAAGAAATGGAGAATTCTATCATTTTATATGGATGGGGTAACCATTCATCTCGATTTGCCCCAGAAAAGTCCCAGTTTATTCTCATCATCCTTATCGAAATATCAATATCACTCTGCATCTTTCCCAAAAGTATCCCAATTTCAGTGATAAATTATATGGGAGCTCTGTATTTAGGGGGATTTTAAATGGAAATGGATGATCTATTGAAACAGAATTTGTGAAGTGAGCAGAAGAGTTAGGTTAAGATTAGAGTCCATGAAAGAGGTGCCAGGGAGCAAGAGATGAGCCAGGACAGAATGATTCTACAGAAGCCAGGAGAGCAAAGCTGTGTGAAAGAGGGCTCAATGACAAGGTCAACACCATCAAGGTATGAAATAAGATATGGAATGAATGTGTCTACTATGTGTGTCAACTAGAAAGGTCTTTGGTGAACATAGTGAGAGGCTTCAAAGGAGTGGTTGCAGTGAGTTAAAGAGTTGACTCTAATTTTTACTCTCACATGGATTTAATATTGAAACTTTAATTTGACTACTCAAGGTCTTGTATTTAAAAGAAAAGGGACTGGACTTTGAGGAACTGAGATCTTTTGAGTATGAACAGTCTCAGGATTTGAATACTAAATACAGATGCCAGATTAAAACCAAATGTATGAGAACCAAGACCTATAGCTTATATTTCTTCCTTATCCATCATTTTTGACACTAAATAAAAATGGTCTGATGTATGTTCATTAGGAATTATCCTAATTTTACTTTATTATGACTTCGAATTCATTTTTCTCTATGTATTTGATGTCTTCAAATGACATAAAACTCAATAAGACCTACTGTAGTTATATTAAATATTAACCAGAGCATTATTTTGAAATATTTGGAAAAGTATGATATCTTAGCCTAATCCAAAACTTTACTGAGCATATTAAACACAACAGCTTTAAGGCTTGCCAAGATATTTTAGACAATTGTCCTAACTTTGATGAAGCAAATAAGAAAATACCACTTTCTCCAGTAGAGAGTTTATTATAAAAGGCTTTGCAGATTTGACATTGTGTTAAAATCTCCAACTTCAAGCAGGCACAAAGTTAATGGCAGTAAATGACATTACATTTTTTGAATAACAGAACTCACATTTGAAATGCAGGAACATAGTTTTTAATAATTTGAAACATCACAACTAATGGAAGTAAAGTGTACTGTATGGGGGATGGATACACTTGTAGCCCTGGCTTGAGAGGAGCAAATGCATTACATGTAACCAAAATGTTTGTACCCCCATAATATCCTGAATAAAAAAATAATAATTTGAAACTTCAAGGATAACTAATTGGTTAACACATAAAAGGACAGAAAATCTGACTAGTATTGACTGTGCACCAGGAAAAAAAAAGAAAAGAAAAAAGGAGAAGAAACGCACTGTCTTCATGTAGTTGAATCCTTTTCTTGGCTGCTACTTATAATTTGCAAATACATTTTGTGTGAGTGGACATCAAATTCCCTTTGGGATTCTCAATTTCATTTATTTTATCAATAAAAAGAGCCTTCTTGTGTAGAAAGGAATAAATCACATATAAATGAAATACAAGAGATTACACCAGTAGCTGTGCTTTTACTTTGGCTAATCCAATAGCTTTAGCCAAATATCTCAATGTCAAAAGCATTATAAGTATTCTGCAAGGTAAGTCTGGCAAAAAGAAATCAATAACAATGTATTGAATTTGATTAAAATGTTTATTTTTCCTCTCTATTTTACCTTTCTAAAACTAAATGGTTCTTTCCCATACCAATCTGATCTTTGTCGTGGTTATTGGCTGGCCTGGTTTCTTGTCATAATGCCATATATCTTTCTACCCGTTTCTGAATCATGTACTTTTCTGCTTCTCCATAATTGCAGTGTTAGGGCTCTTGATCTGATTGATGTCATGCCAAGTGTCACTGAACTTGTTAACGGACTTTGAAGAGATTTTACAAACCCCATTTACACAAATTATTTATTTTTGACTTTACCAACTTTAAAATGCATTATATAGTTTTTACAGAAGAGAAAATGTGCTTAGCAAGATAATTCAGCCCAAGATTACTCAGCTCAGCTATATTTTTTATTATTTCAGCATATTACAGAGGTACAAATGTTTAGGTTACATATATTGCCTTTGCCCCACCCAAGTCAGAGCTTCAAATGTGTCCATCTCCCAGAGGATTTTTTAATATGTTTGTTCACCATGAGTCTATCCTCTTTTGAAAAGTTTCTGTTCATGTCCCTTGCCTACTTTTTAATGGGGTTTGATTTTTTTCTTGCTCTTTTTCCTGAGTTCTATGTAGATTATACTTATCAGCCCTTTGTTGAATGTGTAATATGTGAATATTTTCTCCCATTCTGTAGGTTGTCTGTTTGCTCTTGAAATAGTTCCCTTGGCTTTGCAGAAGCTTTTTAATTTGATTAGGTCCCATTTATTTATTTTTGTTGTTGCTGTGATTGCCTTTGGGGTCTTCTTCATAAATTCTTTTCCTAGGTCAATGTCTGTAAGAGTTTTTCCAAAATTTTCTTCTAGAATATTATAGTTTCATGCCTTAGGTTTAAGTATGTTATCCACCATGAGTTGATTTTTGTGAGAAGTGAAAGGTGTGGATCCTGTTTCAGTCTTCTACATGTGGCTATCCAATTTTCCCAGCACCATTTATTGAATAAGGATTCCTTTCCCCAGTGTCTGTTTTTGTCTGCTTTGTCAAAGATTAGATGGCTATATGAGGATTGTTTTATATCTGGGTTCTCAGTTCTGTTCCATTGGTCTATATCTCTGTTCTTGTGCCAGGACCATGCTGTTTTAGTTACTATATCCTTGTAGTATAGCTTGAAGTATGGTAAATTGATATCTTCCAATTTGGTCTTTTTGCTCAAGATTGCTTTTCTATACGGGGTCCTCTCTGGTTCCATATGAAGCATGGAATTATTTTTTCTAGATCTGTGAAAAATGATGTTAGTATTTAAATAGGCATTGCATTGAATATGTAGATCACTTTGGGTAGGATAGACATTTTTACAATGTTGATTCTGCCAACCCATGAGCATGGCATGGTTTATGAGGCCAATATCAACCTTATACCAAAACCAGGAAAGGAAGCAACAAAAAAAGAAAACCACAGACTAATATCCCTTATGAATAAGATGCAAAAATTCTCAATAAAATCCTAGCAAACTGAATTAAGGTGCTTACCAAAAAATATTCCATCATGACCAAGTGAGCTTCATCCCAGAGATGCAGGGATGGTTCAACATACACAAATCTATAAATGTAATTCACCACATAAATAGAAGCAAAAACAAAGACCATATGATCCTCTCAATGGATGCAGAAAAAGCATTCAACAAAATTCAACATCCTTTTGTGATAAGAATGCTTAACAAAATAGGCATAGATGAGACTTACCTAAAAATGATACAAGCTGCATATGACAAACCCACAGCCAACATCATACCGAATGGGGAAAAATTGAAAGCATTCCCACTTAGAACTGGAGCCAGACAACGTTGCCCTCTATCACCCCTTCTATTCAATATAATGCTGTAAGTCCTAGCCAGAGCAATCAGACAAGAGAAGGAAATCAAGGACATCCAAATGGGGGCATAAGAGGTCAAACTATCACTGTTTGCTGATGATACGATCTTATATCTCAAAACCCCAAAGATTCTGCCATAAGACTACTGGAATTGATAAAAAAAAAAAAATCAGCAAAGTCTCAGGATACAAAGTCAATGTACAGAAATCAGTAGCATTCCTGTACGCCAACAACATTCAAATTGAGAACCAAATCAAAGACTCAATACCCTTCACAATAGCAACAAAGAAAATAAAATACCTAGGAATGTATTTAACTAAGGAGGTAAAAGACTTGTATGTGGAGAACTGCGAATCACTGAGGAAGGAAATAGCAGAGGACGTAATCAGCTATTGTTAATTAAGTCTTTTCAGCCTTCTACTCATCAAAGACTCTTAGATATCATTCCAGAAAACTCATCTTGATGTTTATCTTGCATCTTAATTCCTTTACATGTTCTTTTTTTTCTGCTTGAAATATTCTCCGAACTCTATTTCCCTTACGCTGCCCTTTTACGTAGTTAATGGTTAATCAGTTTTCAGGGCTGAGCTTTGAATTCGCATCATAAGGACATCTTTCCTCAATCCTCCAAGATTAGGATAATTTCCCAGATAACTTTTTCACTTTATATCTCTTTATCAGCATTTATGACAGAGGTATTTTTTAATGGATGCTTGTGTTCTTTGCTGGGATACCATAATGTTCATTTCTGTATTCCCAACACCTTATGGCACCTAAAAGCACCTACAAAATATTTGTCATCTGACCAATGTTCTAGTTGCTATTTTAGGGCTTTGTGATCGCAGTCATGGATCGTGACACAAACTGCCTTACTTTTCTGCTTGCCTCTCTCAAGCCTATATTGTCCAGGCCTGACCGATTGGTTATCCTAAACACTGCTTTTGTCATATTACATTCTACCACCACTCTGTCATCATCTGTTATTTATGGAAACAAAAATGATATTCCTTAGAGTATTATTCAAGGGCTTCCATAAATTGACCCAGATCAACTTTCTGACTTTGTCACACCCTCTTTTCTCCAACACAAGCAATTAATCTTGGACCAAGTAACCTAGAGACTGTATTCAGAATACTGCTTCCTGCTCTTGGACTTTATTTTGGTTTTCTATAATACCTGTTCTCTCACTTACTTTGGATACTGTTCACCTTTTCCTTTGTTCATTCAGTACTTTCCCCATTTTGAGGTCTAGGCATATTTCATACCTTCTACAAGCATTCTATAATGGGTCCAGTCTTCAGTGATTTCTCCTTCCTTTCAATTTCCATTAAATGCCACTATTTTAATTAAGATTCTATTAAGTTTTACCATTTACCACGAAGGGACATTTTATTTTTGCTCTATAATCTTCATATTTCAAAAGTTTGAAAAATCAAACAATAACCAAATGAAGAAACTGTATATTTTAACAATGAATAATTTCCCTTACAAAAATCAATTGATAATTTAAGATGGTGAATGCATAGTTTTAACCAACATGGTATTGTCATGGTATAATATTTGATTGATATAATTTAGGAAAAAGAAGACATTGGAGAGCCAGTTAGGGATATTATAGATTAAGATGGATAAACAGTATTTCTAACCTTTTGCTGGTTAAAATAAATAGCCAAAAATGGTAATATATGACAAAACAATTCACCAGCAGCCAATTGAAAAATGAAATACATATAATATCGTGACATAAATTTAAAAAAAGGTAGCTAAATAAAAGAAATACCAGAGTACAAAATATTAAGACTTCTCAACAATAATCCACAATTTGGGGTATGTATTAATATAAACTAAGGAAGAGATTAGGCAGCCAGGGAAAAATAAAGGAAAAACCTTAAGAGCAGAAGAAACTTCTTACCACCATGGTTATCTTTAAGTGTAGAAGGAACAACTAGAGCTTCTTATCTTCCAGGTTTCCAAATAAATTAGTAAAAAATGCCCAGGTCCTCATGCTATCCTTATAGGAAAATAATACTCCAGATCAACAATAATAAATACTAGTAAGAGATATTTTTAAAAATCCAAAAAAAGGAGCAGTTCTCAAGACATCTCACCTCTCTACCCTCTCAAACAAAAATTTGCATGATCCAGTTAAGCCGTTCTTCCCCTACACACACACACACACACACACACACACACACACACACACACACACACCTCTACACACACACATTTTAGTGGCATAAAAATGAAAACTATAAAATTTTTGGCTCTTAAACTCTAGAGAGAAAGACAAACAGATCTTAGGTAAATAAGTATGGGTGTTAAGAAAAATTTAGCCTCATCATATCAAAGCAAAACACTATAAGAAAACAGATATAATGAACTAAAAGCAAATTTTAATTATGAAACAAGGCAGAGATGATATAAAATGAATTGTATCCTATGAAAGCTTGCAATAATCACTATAACTACAAAGAAAATATGAAAATAATTATAAAAATTTGGGAAAAGATGACAGATATGGAGGATATATAAGCCAATGTCCCAATAGAAGGATAATTGGTCATTGACATAAAATAGAAAGCATGTTCAAAGATGTAAAAAAAATTCTTTGAAATAAAGGAAGAGTTAAACCTATAGAACAAAATGGAAAATTATTCTAGTATATACTGATATACCAAGATATATCCTTATAAATTATCAGGTTTCAAGAATAGAGAAATAAATGTTCAAACAAGCACATAGAAAAAGAAATTACCTACAAAGAAAAAGGGAAAACAAAACAAAAGGCTGCCTTCAGACTTTTCCGCAGGAACCACGAAGGCCAGAAAATAACAGAATAATATTTACAAAGTATTAAGGGGAAGACAACTGTAATCCATGTTTACCCAAACATTGTAAATCATTCCCAAGAATTAAAGAACTCAGAAAATATTGAAAGAAAATATAGAATCCATGAGCCTGGTGTAGGAGTGAGGGAAAACTTCCCCTTTCCCCTCTGAAGGTTTGCTGAAAATCAACTGACAAAAGGCAGATTAATAATACAATAATACAAATTTATTTGATCATAGTTTTACATGACATGAGAGCCTTCAGAATGAAAACCCAAAGATACAGGGCAAACTGTTCATTTTTGTGGTTAGATTCAACAAAATGTGGATAGCCATGCAGAAATATGATTGGACAAAAAGAGTAGGATCTAATGCTAATAGACTGGGTGGGGAATCCCAGCAGGGCCTATCAGTTTAGATTCTTCTTGGCCTTTCTATGCAGCATTCCTTCCCTCTGGCTTTGAGGCAAGGCCCTCTCTGGAAAGGGAGTCTTCTGACCTACAATCTAACAATGTAGGTCAGATAATTTCTTTATGGCCAGTTTTTACACAGAAAGGTGAAGAGAAAGTTAGAGTAATATTCTTAGGGTTTACGGCTGGCTTTGGGGAAAAGGGGTTAGGTTTCTATGACCTGCCTTGGGACAGAGGGATTCTAGTTTCTATGGCTGGTTTCAGGGAAAAATCAGGGTCTAGAGATAAGACGACAAGAGAAGGTCATAAAGAAATTTTTTGGTATGAGGCTGCTTCTGCGGCCTGCTTTTTTGAATATCATTTTCTGAGCCTCAACTCTGGCCATGGTGAAGAAAACAAACACAAAACAACCACAGCAGCAGCAGCAGCAGCAGCAGCAGCAGCAGCAGCAGCAGCAGCAGCAGCAGCAAAAACATGAGAATAATATCCACCCAAGCAAATGATGAATGAAGATGCAGTGACAAAAGAACTAGCATAATACTCAATGCCAGAAAAATACTGGAGCAGTGCCAACGAACTTCTCAGGGAAAATAAGCAAGACCATTACAACAACAAATAGATCTTCTTAAATATGTTAGCACTTGAAGGCTTAGGACTTGTAAGCCCTTCTTGAAAAAAATACTTGGCAAAAATTTATCTAACCAAAAAAAAAAAAAAAAAATCAAAATAAACACAGAAAAAAGAAACTGTGGATAAAGGACTTGTGAAGATCACTGAAGCCATTTAAAACTAGAACTGTGGACATTATGGTGGTATATATCATAAAACTTGGAAAGAAATATTATAGCTATCAAAATCTAGTAAGGTGTAGAAGTTTAACAATTCTAATTTCTGTGTGTTAAGAGTTGGCAGAAATGGTATAAAAGAGAAATATTAGTTTTTTTTCTATTTTTAAAAACTTTAAAATTTTGATATAATTTTAGACCTATACAAGAATTGTAAATATAATACAGAGAGTTTCCATATTGTCTTCAATCCAGCTTACCCTAACACTTTACCTAACCGTGGTACAAGTAGCGGAATAAAAAATTAACATTGGCACAATGCTCTTAATTGAACTATGTACTTTAATCAGAATTCTCCAGTTTTTCCACTGATGTCCTTTCTCTGTTCCAATCCAATCCAGGATCCATTGTTGCATTTAGTTGTCATGTCTCTTTTGTTTCCAATCTGTGACAATTCCTTCATTTTTCATTGTCTTTCACAATGTTGACATTTTTGTAGAGTACTGTTTATGTATTTTGTAAAATGACCCTCAAATTGCATTTGTCTGTTGTTGTCTCCTGATTAAAATTAGGGATTTCTGAGAAGAATAACCTACAGTTGAAGTGTCCACAATATATAGTATCAGTTGATGAAATATATAATTTTAAAAGTATTAACTAGTTAAATTTTTTATTTTTTTTATAAACTGGAGTAGAAGAAAAATATACTTGAAGTTCAAAAGTTCTTATAGTTTGTTGCATACTTTTTTCAGGTGAATTCAGATAAGGGTAATTTTTAGCAAAAATAATATTTTAAAGTCATGTAGATTATGATTCTAATTTTAATAGAATTTATTAATAATAAAATTATATTTAATAAAATTATATTTTCATTCTCTATCACTGCCCCCTTTCTCTATATCTACATCTATTTCTAATTGGAAACATATAAAGAAAGAGTTTAAAAATGAATTTTGGGAAATATTGACTGTAGGTATTCACAGATGGTGCTGTTTTGGTGTACGTTATTGAACTGTACTTTTTTTCACTTTTCTTTCTTTTTTTCTTTCCTGAAACAAGAGTCTCACTCTGTTGCCCAGGCTAGAGTGCCATGGCATCAGCCTACCTCACAGCAACCTCAAACTCAAACTCCTGGGTTCAAGTGATACTCCTGCCTCAGCCTCCTGAGTAGCTGGGACTACAGGCATGCCACCACTCCTGGCTAATTTTTTCTATTTTTGGTAGAGATGGGGGTCTCACTCTTGCTCAGGCTGGTCTCGAACTCCTGAGCTCAAGTGGTCCTCCTGCCTTGGCCTCCCAGAGTGTTAGGATTATGGGCATGAGCCACTGCACCCAACCTTTACTTTTCTATGTACTTTGTGGCTTTTGTTTTAATTTGCTCTTATAATGATATTAAAATATTCGATATTTTTAAGCATTTTTTTGTGCTTTTTAGTTACTCTGTATCTTTCAGAAAGATAATTCTGAAAAGATAGAGGGTACAAGAGTTGTGGATATTTGAGTAGACTTCTATTTTCTTATCTATGGTTCTAAATTTCTACAAAGGACTTGTATTACCTTGGAAATAAATTATGTTAGGGCCAAGAAAAAAGTTCCCTATGGCCCTCTGAAAGTTCACTGAAAAATCAACTCGATAGGCAGATTAATTGGAGAAAAGGCATACAAATGTATTTAACGTGTACAAAGAAGCTTTCAGAATGAAGACACAAAAATACAGGGAAAATTATCCATTTTTATGCTTAGTTTCAACAAAATGTGGACAGCCATGTATAAATATGATTGGTCAAAAAGAGTATGATCTAATGCTAATAGACTGAATGTGGAAACCCAGCAAGGCCTATCTGTCTAGATTCTTCTTGGCCTAAGCATACATTCCTTCCTTTTGAATTTGGGGCAAGACTCTGAAATGAGGGTCTTATGACAAACAAAGAGGCTCAGATAATTTTTTATGGCCAGTTTTTACCCAGAAAGGCAGAGGGAAAGTTAAAGTAATATTTTTAGGTTTTATGGCTGGCATTGGGGTAAAGGTGCTCTGGTTTCTATGAACTGCCTTGGGTTTGAGGGATTCTAGTTTCTATCGTTAGCTTCAGGGGAGAATGGGACTGAGAGGCAGGAAGGCAGGAGAAAGTCAGGGAGAAACTTTAGCTTCCAAAGCTGCTTCTGAGGCTTTCATTTTGGGGTATTGTTTTCTGAGTCCCAACAGTTACACAGATTACTGTTGCATGATTTCTTTATTTTTCCATGGAAATTATTCAACAATGCTTTCATTTTCTGTCAAAGCTCCTGCTGACAATGTTATTTTAAACCTAATTCTTTTTTGTGCATTTAGGTGTTTTTAGTGTAGTAATTTAAATTTTAGTACCACTATTATGTATTTATTTACGAGAGATACTCTTCTGTCTTAGGAATGATATTAGTTAGTATATTAGTGTTTTATCTTTTCCTTATGTTAGATCCTTCAGAGATTTACTTAGAACTGTCCTTAGCTTGGCCACTGCTATATGCTTTTGAGAAGAGTTCTATAAGTGATTGTCATAATAAAAAATTAATTTAGACTACAAGCTAGTTTTGAAAATTGCATTCAACTGAGGTTATTCTTTGATGACTGGACGTACAAGAGGATGGTCATACTCTCAGTTGTTAGTTCTTTAGACAAAAGTTTAATGCATATTATAATGTACGTTGTATATTGTATATGTTATATAAGTTTTACTCTGTTATTAGTTCATATCTATTCATATATAAATAAAAGTTAAACAATAAGCATCAATGCATGTATTACTGTATATAAACAAATGCATTGATATTTTTATTATTTATGTATGTATATATATTTATATATCAATATCTAATTATTACCGGTATGTTTGCTAAGTTCCATAAAGCGAATGTTTGCTCTGAATTCTATATTTGGGAAATAGTTTATTTCAGACAGACATTTTAAGAGAATTTCAAACATTCTATAACCTATATAATCTAAAAATGGAATAACAGGTTTAAAGGAAGGCCATGATTGAGAATTAAATATTCTATCCTTAGAAAATGCTATCACACTAGATTTTCACATTTTATCATTCATTATAATCACTTGGAGGGCTTGTTAAAATAAAATTGATGGGCCCAAGTCCCAGTGTGTCTGACTTAGTAAATTTGGTGTAGGGTCCAAGAGTCTGTATTTCTCACAAGTCCCCCTGTGATACTAATGCTGCTTGCTGGGACCACATACTGAGAAGTGCTTGTCTGAAAGAATAGATTATCTTAGGAAGATGAGGGAGTGATCTGAAAAATTAGCTTTCCTAAATCTTTGATGTATAGCACTAATTCATAATTCTGGGACACTCTGTTGAACCCCCTTATTCCTTGGTTATTTGTATGATCTCTGTTATTGATTCCATAGGACCAATGGTTCTTCTGGACTATTTTGGATTATTCTTTCTTATTAAACTGTTAGAAACAGATTCATAACTATTCTTTAAAAACAGATATATATTAATAATTAAAAGAGGACAAAATGGTCATCTTAGTACTGAAATAATTAATGATTAAATATTTCCTATTGTTTTATCCTATTTATTCACAACTAATCATTTTGAAGTCATGGCTTATCATAGATTCAACCTTTTCAATTTGCCAAAATGTGTTCAAATTGACCCTGTTTTCTTAGTAGCAATTCCTATTGGTTCCTTTAACCTTTCAACACTGCACCAGATATTTTTGAAAGTATCTTTGTTTTATGGATATAAAAGGATATTCCTGTCTTATCTTAATTTTTTTTCACCATCCAAAGACATGAAATGAACTACCCTGTAAGGAGTCCTGATCCTTTTTTATTGAAAAATTACATTGAATACAGAAGCCTGGGCACTATGAATATACATGAGAATTGGTGGTGGGAAAAATTGTTATTGTCACTAACACTATCTCATGTTTAATAGTGATAGAGTTGGAAAGTAGATGTTTTTCTAAGGCAAATGGTTTGCAGCATACTGTATCTATTCTTTGTTATAGTTAGACCCCGATGTTTCCCTTTTATATTGACAACACATTGCCATTATTTATCAGGTAGCTGAGTGGCAAAAGAGAATAGAGCTGAGGGTAGGGACAATTCATTACGACTGATTCTAGCAAGATACTCACTAGACTAGAAAATAAAAGCACGTTTGGAGGAGAACATTTCTTCTCTCACTCCTACTAGGGGAAAATGCTAATATAGGTCCTGAATGTACAGAATAAAATCAAATCCACTCGATAGTATTGAAATACTACTGATAAAAATGACCTGTGATGAAAAACTGTATTTCTGCTTTGATATTTATTTTTTATTCTTAACTAATTTTAAAACAGGATAAAATATTTATAAAGAATTGTAAGGAGTTTTTTTTTAAACATATCTTAAATGTCTTTGCATTATACACTTCATAAGGTGTATTTCCAATTCTTGAACAATTTTGCAGTTTGATTGTGATATCAACTGTACTTTGCAAAGATAAAAAATTTGGATTCAAAATATGAGTTAAAATTACCCATAAAAATAAATAAAACATTTTAACTTTATGTATAAAGTAACAATGTAAATTAACTTCTCACAACTATATAGGACATATCACATAAAAGATGCCTAAACTGCCATGTAAAACATTTCCTCAATATATTTTACCACACAGAGAAAATGTCACAAGAATTATCTGTATATATAATTATTATATTAAACTACCAAGAAAATCTTGGTCTTATGGTTATAATATTTCCTTGAACAGCAAAATAGGTATTTTTTTCCATCTAAGTATCTTTCAGGGTTGGGGGAAGCAGTAGTGCTGAGAACAAAAAATTGCAATGAAACATATCTTTTATTCTTTTTAAACATTTAACCACTTACCCATGTGAAGTACTTTACTGAATCTGACAGGTTGAGAAAAATAATGACGTAGAAACTTGCTCATGGGAAGCTTCTATTCTGTTAAGTATTTAGACTTCAATACCCAAGCATACTACTACAGCATAGTAAAGTGTTTGATATCCTCTGATATAATAATGTAAAAATTTTATACACTATCATTTGGAAAAAGAAACTGTCAAGGAATAATTTTATAATGTGAAAACTAGTAGTTGCAGATGGAATAAGGTAATATGAAAACATAGAGATCATTAAGTAATTTGCTTTGTAGTTATCTTCATGAAAGTTGTACAATCTTTCATTTCAATAAACCAACATCAGCCATAATTTGAAATTCTTTAAGCCAGTTAAGCAATTTCAAGCCTTATAAACATTGTCAAGTTTAGTGAGAAGGACACGTTATAGAACACTTCTAAGCTAATGACTTCAGTATCATTGTTAAATAACCACAGGTTATGTGAGGGAAAACCCTGAATATAGGACTGTAAAATCTAAATTTAAAAAAACATCATGTTAAATCTGAAAGGTCTTATTAGTTAGTGACATTTTCCTTTCAGTAATGTTATTGTAATTTCTCAGTGACCTTCAATTATTTATTTGCACCAAGAAAATATTGTTTAGGGTCTGATGACTGAGTACATGTATGTGAGCTACACAAAACACAGTTATCAGTAAACAGTCTACTGAGGAATCTGAAAAGTAGGCGATGGAAACAAAAGTGTTTCCGTTGTTCTTTTTCTTATTTGTTATCTTTGTGAAAAAAATGAACAATTTTTCATCATAAATGGGCAATAATTAAAATGACTTTTATTTGTTATTTTGGCAGAAACAAAAGAGGGTTTCATTTATATCTCTTCAATTATTTCCTTAACCATTATTCTGTGTGTAGACCAATTGTATTTTCTCATTTGTTAATTACCTGCTTATTCATTTTTCTTGTGTAAAAATTTTCAATTGCATGAACTAATTATAACTCAAATACGTTTCTTTTTATTTATGAAATATTGGTAGTATGTTGTGTTGTTCATCTATTTTTTCTTTAGTTAGATTTTGGTGTATTAGTATTGAAGTTTGGGGTTTGATGCAATTTAATTGTCATCATTTGGGGGAGGTAGGGAGTGGAGGGATTTTTTTTCCATGAATGCAGAGTTTAGAAAGTCATCCCTCCCACCTATAATTTGATTAATATTCAATTACATTTTTTTTTGTTTCTCAGTTTATTTTTAAATAATGTTTTATCTGGAGTCTTTCTGAACTTTGAATCTTTAATGTTGATATTGATGGTGTTTTATTTTCCGGTTCAATTTTTTTACCTTGTTAAATATAATACATACACAGAAATATAAATTAAAAAGCATCATAACATCATTTTACTGTGCTTATTTGTGACATTAATGGGCCACCATTAAGAGTATCAAATAGTGCTAATGTAAATATAAATAAAATTTTAAAATTTATTTATGGAAAGTTTGAATAGAGGCTGAAATGAAGAAGCTCATTACTGTTACGCATGCTGTATGCTCCCTAATATGCCGATACTCTTATAATTCAGAGATGAATATTAGAGTAATATTTTAACAGTTTTCAAAGTGCTTTTTGTTGCTTTTTGAAATACTACTGTAACACCCTGACAGAGCTGTAGGTAGAACTATTCTGGAATGATCTGACCCTAAAATGGCAAAGTCAAGATGGCAGTTGATCAAAAGAGATCACTCAAATTCGTATTCTTCTACTTTAGATGAATCATATTTAGAATTTCATAGTTGGTATTTAAAGGAAAAGGAGGCTGGGCATGGCTACTTATGCCTGTAATCCCAGTACTTTGGGAGGCTGAAGCAGGAGTATCACTTGAGGACAAGAATTTGAGACCAGCCTGGGCAACATTGCAAGATCCCATCTGTACAAAAAATAAGAAAAAAATTAGCCAGGCATTGTGGCACATGCCTATACTCCGAGCTACTCAGAGGCAGAAAGATAGCTTGAGCTCAGGAGTTCTAGGCTGCAGTGACTATGATTGCATCGCTTCATTCTAGCCTGGGCAACAGAGCAAGACCCCATTTCAAATAAGTAAATGAATAGGTGATTAAAAGTAATACAATCATATATAATTTGATACTTCGAACAGCAAATTAACATTGATGTATCCTTGGCTTTGATTTATAAGTTGATTTTGAACACCATTATCCTCTCAATAAATGTATTATGATAACTCTATAATTAGACATTATTCAGTCTTTGTGCTGCTTACTGTACACATTGGCTTCTTCAGTTTTTAAATGTTGCAGTAGTATTTTAAACTTCCTTATCACTTTTTTGACACTCAATTATTTGATAGGTATGACTTTATTGATTTCTTGAATATTTTTAAAAATGTGGTATCCCTTCCATTATGTTTCTGTATCTACCCACATGTATTTCCTTAGGCTTTCATCTTTATATCATCTTATTTTCTGGAGATTTCACCCCCCTGGAGTCATCTGTCTGTTGCTAGTCTTGGGGCAAATCTTGTATGTAGCTCTAGTGTGTAGCATTCTCTGTCACTGAACTCATCACACACTGTACTCATCCACATCTTCAGATGATGTACATCTCATTCTAATTCCAGCTTCTCCTGTAGCTAACTGCTCCATAGCCAGTAATTTAGTCCTTTCATGGAGTGATTGCACAGTGGGGATCCACATTAACTCTGCTCATAAAATTCCATCTTTTCTGCAAGAAAGAACTGACTTTCTAGAAGATGAAAACAAGAGCAATCATCCTCCTAAAAAAAAAAATATTTCTCCTGTCTTTGGGTTACTTCTTTTTTTTCAATTTCCTCAAGGTGGTCTGCTCCATGCAAGGACAATTCCCTAAAGACTGTTATATGGAGATCCACAAATTGTACTTCTTCATGCCCACAACTGTGTTGTGGGTTATATTCTGAAATATAGCCTTCGTTTGATCTGCACTACAGAATCACAGTGGAGAGGTATCATTTTTCCCTTTTGTAATGAGAATACTCAAAATCTGTTTCACAAGCAACAGAAAGGTCCAGAAAGACTAAATGTGTTTCAAAAACAAGGCTTTTAAATGGCAAAGATGTGACTAGAACATGAGTTCTGACATCTGCTAATGCTCTAGTTTATCTTATTTCCAGGAAAACTAAGAGCTATTGAGTACCAAACTTAGTATGCCTAAAGGATATTATTTTCTTATACAGCTTGAGGTGAAGAATTCATGCAGTTAAAAAATAAACGAAATGCCCACCCTGATGATTATCAATTCTTTGGTGAATGATACAGCCCTAGTGAGGGATATCTGATCTACCAAGATTTGGCAAATTCAGGTGAAATCTGTGATATTTTTCTAGAGTTTATTAGAAATGTGATTGAGAAACTGTTGGGGACCTATCTGTTCTTCCCTCAGCTACTCTACTGAATTTATGGTGGAACAGATGGTGCTCCCAGAAAGACCAACAAAGTGTTTTCGTGATTGTAAAATTTATGTCAGAAAATTCAAGGACTTAGTTATACATGTGGTGTTACTTTTACTTTTTTCTTTTATCTGTACTTGCAGGAATAGAGGGAGAGAAGAAGTGAACTGCTAGATTTAAATATAATTTAAATTAATGAAATTTGGATTTCCGAAAAGTGATGTTGTAAACTAAAATACTCAATTGGATTCTCTTGTAGGAATATAATATAGCTCAGAATATTAGAGATAGCTTAATTGTCCAAAACCAAACTGATCTTATTAAGAAAACTTCAACCTGAATGCGAGGCTGGCTGTTAGAGAAATGGTATCTATCATGAAAGGAAAATAATAATTTGGAGATGAAACATAAGAAATAGTCAAGGGATTAGAAGGAGTATCTAATACCTCATGGAATGGAAACTAAACAAAGTGAATCTCATATTTTAATGTGTAGAAACACATGTAATCATATTATCAAGACTTGAGGAGATAGGATACAAGATCAGAATAGAATATGGGAAAAATATGCCATGTAAAAAGAAATAGACCAGTTATGAGTTGGGATAGAGTAGATGTACAACTTCTTGGGACTCTGTGGACTTGTAAGGTGGAAGGAGCATGGAGAAGAATATTTGGGTGATAAAGGAGATGAATGGAAAATGTCTTTCTAGGACATGATGGCTTTCCTCCTGTATTCTAAAGGCTACTGAGTGAAAGAGGGATTATTTGAATCCTGAATAATGCCAAATATTTTATCACTTCAATGAGGGGAAGTTTTAGATAGAAGAAAATAATCTCAATAAAAAGAAGACTTCCCAACAGAACTACCCAAAACCAAATGAAGTGAGTTTCCTCTTATTAGAAACTGGATGACGAAATTGTAGAATAGATAGAATGTTGGTAGAAATCACTAAACTGAGGGATGTATGATTAGGTTAAATGGATTTAAAGGCTCTTCCAGGCTTGAGATTCTAGAATTCTGTGATACATATATTTACTATTGGCAAGCCTCTTTTAAATGTATTCAAATTTTCATTATAATATTGTTGAAAAACATCTAATTTTACACTAGAAACAAGGGTATTATTGCTTCTGGAACCATAGAGATATCCTGTTCTTATCTATCTTAGAGCCTTCAGGTAGTGTGGCTTTGGTAGGTGTGAATCATGAAGAAATCTGAGCCCTATATTGAGTTTTCCTTCCAAACATGCAATGAAAAGGTTTTTCTATTCCCGCCTTCCAGATGGGGTGTGGAGAATAACTATTTGGAATGTATTGTCCTCAGTTACACTTAGAACTTTTACAAGTTTGTGAAAAACAATTTTCTTCACTATCCTTGTTTTGATGCAGCTTTGTGCAACAACTCTTGGTACCAAAGCAGAGTCTGATAAGAAAGTATTTCATTCCATATTTAGTCAGAGGCTGCAGGTGATGAAAAGTGTATCATGCCTCTGTTGACCTAGAATATATTTTCAAATCAATCCTCCTAAGAGTTGAACTCAGCATCACACTCACGTATTTTGGTTGCCATGTACTCCTGAAATTCAGAAAAGTTGAAAAATTTTGCAATTCAGGATTTTTACTAACTCAGCTCAGAGGTCAAAGAAGGTAGAGAAGCAGAAGCATCACAGGGGGGCTTTTCACTGGAAAAAGGGCATGTCTCCATTCATTATAATTTAGAGCTGAAAAAATCCATAGCTAAGTGGAAAAGACAAGTGTGAGAAAGAGACTTTTCCTTGGGAATCATTTACCAACATCTGGGAATGACTGATTATATAAAACACAGATATGAAACAAAATAATTAAGTTCAACGATTAAACACAAGCCTACAATATAATAGAAATTGTTATCAATTTTCTAACATAGTTTCTGGCCTCTCCTTTCAACAGACCTGGTCTTCATCATGCCCTAGAGTTATCATTCTAAAATTAATATTTGATTACCTCATCAACTCCTCTTAAAACCCTTACTCTCACTTCATAACCTACCAATTAAAACTCCTTAGGATTTTAGGAAAGGCTTTTTATTATTTGACTATTGCTTACCTATTTAGACTAATTTCCCCATTATTCTTCTCTTCTGGAATGAAAAATATTTAGAACTCTCTGAATATATCACAATTTTTACATACTAAACACTTGTACTTTTTCATCTCCTATTTTTACATTGTGAATACCTGCTTATGTGCATAGATTTTGTTCAGATGTGTTCATCTTTTTACAGGCTTCGTGACCACCTTCTAAGCCTAGAAAATTGATTACCTCTTCCCTGTCATATCACTATATCCTTTATGTTCATCTATTAAAATACTTATGAAAATGCTATAATTTATTGGTTATATATTTGTATATCCTGTTAGAAGAGGAAGATCTTGAAGGCAGAGTTTGTTTCCATCATCTTCATATCCATAGAACATAATACATTTTGCGAATTATGTTTTATAGCATCCATTTTCCAGTGGAATTTAGAGGACATGCAAATATAAGTGTTTTTTTAAAGAAATAATTAAAGTGAAAGATAACTTAGAATAGGTAAAAATAAGATAAAACCAGGAGTTAAGTTAATATATAAAATATGTATAATCTGCCTTAAATAGTTTCTGTTAAATGTTGGCTATGTGGGTATTATTTAATTAGTAAAAAACATAGCATATATTTTTTGAAATTGCTAGGGAAGAGCTTCAACTTTAGGCCTAAGTATTATAGCACCAACAAAAAGAAGGAGACCTAGTCAGCTATGTGATTCCCATTGTCAATAAGAGAAATCACCTCAGGCTGGTGAGCAGTTGCACAATGACTCCTGCTAGGAAGACCTGAAAGTATTTCACCACCGGGTTCATATTAAGAGTATACGATACTCTTATGTAATATATAATCTATTGAGCAATAGCCTCAACAACAACCTATCAATAATACAGATAAGATTGTGCCCCATAACTCTCCTCATTGTAGGGCAATGGAACAATACCACCAGTAATTCAGTAAAAGCAATTCTGTGGTGGTGAATGGGAAGTGAAAAAAGTGATTTCTGATATATAGACTTCTTACTCTCACAATTTAATCCAAAGGAAAAAAATGTAAAAATTTTCAGGAATATGTGTACTTTATGTCATTCCTATTTTGCATCCCTGGTAAACAGTGAATGTTAAAGAGGAACTGAATATATTAATGAATTTCAAAATGTAATAATCTATAATAATTATAGTATAGAATCGGTTGGAAGAGACCCAAGCACCAGAGACACTGAGTTGAAGAAACTGCCTCAGTTATGTAAGCAGACTCAGTGGTGTGCAGGGCCAAGGCTACGTATAGGGAAGGTCTATAAAAAAAAAAAAATCATTCTCAACAGAGTGACTTCTCTGTCCTATGGACCATGTGAACACAGGGCAGGAAACAGACCAGGGGCTTGGAAATGAAGAGCCGTTGCCTCTGGCACTATGAGAAGAATATCTGGGTCCTATCTCACTGAAAATGAGATATCTCTCAGAGGCTTGTGAGAAGCAGGGGTAAGAGCTGGGTCTTCACTTTCTAGGCCCAGAGAGATGGCAATTTTTTTATTTTTAATCATTATGGGTGCATACTAGTTATATATCTATATAGGGTACATGTGATATTTTGATAAGGCATGCAATGTAGGTTAATCAAATCAGGGTAATTGGGGTATCCATCACCTCAGGCATTTATCACTTCTTTGTGTTAGGAACATTCCAGTTCCACTCCTTTAGTTATTTTAAAATATACCCTAGCCTACTGCTAATTATAGTCACTTTGTAGTACTATCAAACATTGTTCATTCTATCTAACTATCTATATTTTTGCACCCATTGACCATCCCTACTTTATTCCTCCTTCCCCATTACCCTTCCCCGCTACCCTTCCCAGACTCTAGTAACCAACATTCTACTCTCTGTCTCCATGAGATCAATTGTTTGAGTGAGAACATACAAGTTTTGTCCTTCTGTGCTTGACTTATTTCACTTAACATAATGTTCTCCAGTTCCATCTATGTTGTTGCAAATGACAGGATTTCATTCTTTTTATATAATATAATATTTTATATAATATTCTGTTGTGTATATGTATCACAATTTCTTTACCCATTAATTAATTGATGGACACTTACATTGATTCCAAATCATGGCTATTGTGAATAGTGCTGTAATAAACATGGGGATGCAGATATCTTTTTGATATGCTGAATTCCCCTTCTTTGGGTATATACCTAGCAGTGGAATTGCTGGGTCATATGGTAGTTCTATTTTTAGATTTTGGAGGAAGCTCCATACTGTTCTCCATAGTGGTTGTATTAATTTACATTCCCCCCAATATTTTATGAGGGTTTCTCTTTCTCTAGCAGCATTTTCTATTGCTTATCATTTTGATAAAAGCCATATTAACAGGGATGAGATGATATCTTAGTGTAGTCTTGATTTGCATTTCTCTGATAACTAATGATGTTGACCATTTTCTCATATACTTGTATATCTTCTTTTGAGAAATGTCTATACAGATCCTTTGCTCATTTTTAAACTGGATTATTTGACTTTTTTCTATTAAGTTGTTGGAATTACTTATATATTCTAGCTATTAATCCCTTGTCAGATTGTTAGTATACAAATATTATCTCCCATTGTATTGATTGTCTCTTTACTTCATTGACTGTTTTCTTCGCTGTGCAGAACCTTTTTAGCTTCACATGATCCTATCTGTCCAGTTTGCTTTGGTTGCCTGTGCTTTGGGAGTATTACTCAAGAAGTCCTTGCCCAGGCCAATATTCTGAAATGTTTCCCCAATGTTTTCTTTCAGTAGTTTCGTCGTTCCACATCTTAGATTTAAGTATTTAATCCATTTTGATTTTATTTTTGTATATGGCAAGAGGTAAGGGTCTAGTGCCATTCTTCTGCATATGGATATCCAGTTTTCTCAAGTACCATTTATTGAAGAGACTGTGCTTTCCCCACTGTATGTTCTTGGCACCTTTGTTGAAAATACATTCACTATAGATATGTATTTATTTCTGTGTTCTCTATTCTGTTTCATTGGTCTATGTGACTGTTTTTATGCCAGTACCATGATGTTTTGGTTACTACAGCTCTGTATAATTTGAAGTCAGGTAATGTGATTCCTCCAATTTGTTCTTTTTGCTCAGGATGGCTTTGTCTGTTCTGGGTCTTATAATTCCATATAAATTTTAGGATTATTTTTTTCTATTTCTGTGAAGAATATAATTGGTATTTTGATGGGGATTGCATTGAATCTGGAGATTACTTTGGGTACTATGGACATTTTAACAATATTGATTCTTCCGTGAGTATGGAATATCTTTCCATTTTTTATGTCTTTTCAATTTCTTTCATCAATGTTTTATAGGTTTCTTTATATAGATCTTTCACTTCTTTCATTAAGTTTATTCCTAGGTATTTTATTTGTAGCTATTGTAAATGGGATTACTTTCTTGGTTTCTTTTTCAGATTGTTTGCTATTGGCATAGAGAAATGCTACTGAATTTTGTATGTTGATTTTGTATCCTACAACTTTACTGAATTTGTTTATCAGTTCTAACAGATTTTCTGTGGAGTCTTTAGTTTTCTTTAGATATAAGACCATATCATCTGCAAACAAGGATGATTTGACTTTTTCTTTTCCAATTTGGATGCTCTTTATTTCTTTCTCTTGTCTAATTTCTGTAGCTAGAACTTATAGTACTATGTTGAATAACAGTGGTGAAAGTGGGCATCCTTGTCTTTTTCCAGATCTTAGAGGAAAGGCTTTTAGTTTTTCCTCATTCAGTATGGTACTTGCTATGGGTCTGTCATGTATTGCTTTTATTGTGTTGAGGTAGATTCCTTCTATTCCCAGATTTTTTTACAGTTTCTCTCATGAAGGAATATTGATCATTTCAGCATCAGTTGAAATGATCATATGGTTTTTGTCCTTTGTTCTGTTCTGTTAATATGATGTATCACACTGATTGATCTGTGTATGGTGGACCATTCTTGCATCCCTGGGATGAATCCCACTTGATCGTGATGAAAAATCTTTTACTGTGTTGTTGAATTCAGTGCACTAGTATTATGTTGTGGATTTTTGCATGTATGTTCATCAGAGATATTAGAACATAGTTATCTTTTTTTGTATGTGTCTGTCTGGTTTTAGTATCAGGTTGATACAGGCCTTGTAGAATGAGTTTAGGAGTATTCCCTCCTCCTTGATTATTTGGAATATTTTAAAAAGGATTGGTATTAGTTCTTCCTTGAATGCCTGCTAGAATTCAGCAGTGAAGCCATTGGGTCCTGGGCTTCTTTTTGATGGGAGACTTTTTATTATTGCTTTTATCTCATTACTTTTTATTGGTTTATTTAGATTTTGGATTTCCTCCTGGTTCAATCTTGGTAAGTTTTATTTGTCTAAGAATTTTTCCATTTCTTCTGGGTTTTCCAATTTGTTGACATATAGTTGCTCATAGTAGTCTCTAATGATCTTTTGTATTTCTGCAGTATCAGTTTTAATGTCTCCTTTTTCATCTCCGATTTCATATATTTGGGTCTTTTCTCTGTTTTTATTTGTCTGGCTAAAAGTGTGTCAATTTTGTTTATCTTCAAAAACCTGACTTTCTCTTTTCTTTGATCTTTTATATATATTTTGGTTTCAATTCATTTATTTCTGCTCTGATCTTTATTATTTCTTTTCTTTTACTAATTTTGGGTTTGGTTTTTTCTTGTTTTTCTAGTTCTTTGAGATGCATTGTTAGGTTATTTACTTGAAGCTTTTCTACTTTTTTGATGTAGGCACTTATTGCTATAAACTTTTATTACTGCTTTTGCTAAATCACAAGGTTTTGATATGTTGTGTTTTCATTTTCATTTGTTTTGAGAAATTTTTAAATTTCCTTTTTGAGCTCTCCATTGACCCACTGGCCATTCAGGTGCATACTGTTTAATATGCATGTATTTATATATTTTCCAATGTTCCTCCTGTTATTGATTTCTAGTTTCATTCCATTGTTAGAAAAAATATTATGTATGATTTCAAGTTTTTAAATTTGTTAAACCTTATTTTGTGGCCTAATATATGGTCTATCCTTGCAAATGATCCATGAGCTGAGGATAAGAACATATATTCTGCAGCTGTTGGAGGTAACATTCTATAAATATCTATTAGGTCCATTGGTCTATTAGTGCAGATTAAGTCCATTGTTTCTTTGTTGATTTTCTGTCTGGATGATCTGTTCAATGCTGAAAGTTGAGTGTTGAGGTCTCTAATGATTATTGGATCATCTTTCTACTCAAGATAAAGGGGTTTATAAAGTATAATTACAGCAATAGAGTATTCTGTATTTGTGTACTTACCAGTGAGTTGTATACCTTTAGATGATTTCATGTTGTTCTTTAATGTCCTTTTCTTTCGGATTGAAGAACTCCTTTTAGTATTTCTTGTAGGATAGGTCTGGTGTTGATGAAATCTCTCAACTTTTGTTCGTCTGGGAAAGTCTTTATTTCTCCTTCATGTTTGACGGATATTTTTGCTGGGTATATTATTCTAGGGTGAATAGCACTTTGAATATGTCATGCCACTCTTTCCTGGCCTATAAGGTTTCCACTGAGAAATCTGCTGCCAGATGTAATAGAGCTCCTTCATATGTTATTATTTTCTTTTTTCTTGCTTCCCATAGGAGCGTTTCTTTTTCCGTGACTTTTGGGCGCTTGATTATTAAATGCCTTCAAGTAGTCTTGTTTGGGTTAAATATTCTTGGCATTCTATGACCTTCTTGTACCTGAATATTGGTATCTTTCTCTAGGTTTGGAGCATTTTCTGTTTTTATTTCTTTAAATAAACATTCTACCCCTCTCTCTCTTTAAGGCAAATAATATTAGATTTGCCCTTTTGAAGCTATTTTCTAGGTCTTATAATTGTGCTTCCTTCTTTTTTATTATTTTATTTATTTTTTCTTCTTACTGTATATTTTCAAACATCCTGTCTTCAAGCTCACTATTCTCTTTCAGCTTGGTCAATTGTGTTGATAAGAGACTCTCATGCATTTCTCAGTTTGTCAATTAAATTCTTTAGCTCCAGAATTTCTGCTAGATTTTTTTTTATTATTATTTCAAACTTTTTGTTAAATATCTCTGATAGGCTTCTGAATTCCTTCTCTGTGTTGTATTGAAGTTCATTGTGCTTCTTCAGGACTGCTATTTTGAATTCTTTGTCTGAAATGTTACATATCTCCATACTCCAGGATTCATTACTGGTACCTTATGTAATTTGTTTGGTGAGGTCTTGTTTTCCTGGATATTCTTGATGTTTGTGAGTGTTCATCAATGTCTGGGCATTTTAGAGTTAGGTATTTATTTTAATATTCACAGTCTGAGCTGGTTTTTACTTACCCTTCTTGAGAAGGCTTTCTAGATATCCATAGGGAACTAAATGTTTTGACCTAAGTCTTTGGTCACTGCAGCCATATCAGCAGTAGGGTTTCCCCAAGCCCAGTAATGCTGTGACTCTTGCAGACTCCTAGTGTTACTGCCTTGGTAGACATGGGGACAATATAAGAGGATTTTCTGAGTCTCCAAGCAATGTCTTTCACTCTCTTCCCACATTCTCTATGCTAGGCTTCTGGAGTTGGGCAAGGAGTGATGTGAGTACTCCCTTATGGACACCAGTGCCAGGACACATGTGAAGCCAGCTGAGTCTCACCCAAAGCTTATAATGACTGCTGCCTGGCTACCCCTGATGTTTATTCAAAGCCCAAGGGCTCTTTATTCAGCATATGGTGAATTCTGCCAGGACTGGGTCCTTTCCTTCAGGGCAGGATGCTTCCTTCTGGCCCAGGGTGGGTCCAGAAATGTCATCTAGGAACTAAGGCCTGGACTCAGGGTCTTCAGGAGTCTGCTTGGTACTTTTTTTTTTACTATGCCTGAGCTGGTACCCAAGCTGCAAAACAAAGTCCTCTGAATTCTTTTCTTTCCTTTTCCCAAATAGAAGATGATTGTCATTGAGCTGTACTGGCTAAAACTGGGGAAAGGTGACATAGGCACTGGCTTGGTCACAGCAGCTTGTGTCTCATTGTGTCATGTGCACCCCATGTCTACTCTGAGCCAGCATAGCAACATGAATTGCCCAAGGACTGGATCTTCTGTGGCCTGACTGCTGTACAAATTTAGTACAGGCTCTAGGCTGCTTTTTCACAGCTTGTAGTACAGCTAGCCAGAACTTGGGTTTCAGGCCAGAGGATTTCCTTCTGGATGGGCTGGTCTAAATGCTTCTTCCATGGGCTCTGGAAGAATTCTGCCCTGTGCTGTGTTCCCGTGTGCCAGGGTGGCTCTGAATTTCAATGTAAAGTCCCACAATCACTTCACTCTCCCTCCTCTGTGTACACAGACTCTCTTCTTCACTTGGTGTGCTGGCATGGCCCTCCTGGGAGGTGGGGGAGGGATGTAGGTAATGCAAGATTGTCTTTTCTGCCCTTGTCAGCACCTCTTTCCTTGGTATAATTAATGTTACACAAAGTACTATAATTGCTTACCTCATTTTTGGCTCTTCTGAAGGCACCTGCTTGTGCCGATTGTTGTCGAATTTGGTATTCATGCAGAGGGATGATGGCTGGAGGTTTCTATTCAGCCATCTTGCTCCATACTTCTCTCTCCATCTGTTATTTCTTTATACATTTTATCATAGCTATATTATATTCCGTACCTTATAATTACAAGAACTGATGTCCTTTAGGGTATAAGTGTTTTTCAATTTTATCAGCTCATCCTCAGTCATGGTTTTTTATTTCCCATTATGTCTTTGGTATTTTTTTGAAAGCTTATATTTGGTTGAATTTTATCTGTGGAATATTGAGGGTCTAAATTGGAATGATTTGGGCTATATACCAACAGCCTGGATCCAGTGTATTAGTCATCTCAGGCTGTCATAACAAAATATCATAGACTGGATGACTTCAACAACAGAAATAAATATCTCACAGTTCTGGAGGATAGAAATCTAATATCAGAGTGCCAGCATCATCAGTTTTGGTGCAGACACTCTTCTTGGCTTGCAGGTGGCCGCCTTCTCTCTGTGTCCTCACAATGCAGGGAGAATAAGCCAGCCTCTTCCTCTTCTTATAAGGATACTAATCCTGTTATGGGGTCACCATACTCATAACCTCATCTATACCTAATTATCTCCCAAAGGCCCTACCTCCAGATACAATCAATCACATTGGGAATTAGGGTTCAACCTTTGAAATTAGGGGAAGGGTGGCACAAACATTCAGCTCATAGCATCCACTTTTGCTCTTTTTAAGGGTTTTGGCTCTTTCCATTCGTGTGTAGCTCAGGGAAACCCTGACCTTTTGCATCACTTAAAGCTCACTTTCACATATTTTTTCTCTCTTTCTCTCTATCTCTCTGAGTCCTCAGAAATGTCCTTTATTTTCTCATGAACCCAAAATAGATTTCCATATGTCAAACCGTATCTTTTGAAATGCAAAAGAATTTCAAAAGAGTATTCAGAAATTTATATATTTTGGATTTAGTTGAGCTCATACATATAAGCTATAATCACAATATGTTAAAAATTTATGAGAATATTTTTTATATTTATTGTTGACAAAATATCAGTTTATGGCACTTACAAAGAAATAATACTGCTTCATTCTAGTTGTAATTATTCCAGTTGTGGTTTTTGTTTTTCCGGGCACATGGTTTAAACTAAGAGAGAAGCATATAAAAGTTATATGAGAGGGTTTTTGAGCCACAGGCAGAAATATACCACAGTAATTCTTATCTAATACCAAGATTTTGGTCCATAACAGCATGCTACCCCATAGGAAAGATAGATTTGAGAAAGAGACATGATTAAAAATGTTTTATTTTTTGTTTCCTTGGATTTTTTTAGACACATGTATTATTCAGTCTTTAATATTAAAAACTAAAATTCTGAATTCAAATATATGTACTAATAAAAAAGCAAAAGGCCGATTTTATTGTCTGTCTATTGGGGATGGGACTACCTGCCATATGGCAATTTTTCAACTATGCTAACTTAAAAAATAAAATAGATATCCTTTTCTAACTTTAATGAGAATATCCTCTCTCTATAATCTAACTTCTCTGCAACACCTTCAAGCTCTTCCTCTCTAATGGTGGCTGTTTCTCCTCTGCAGATAAAAATTTCATTTCTCTCTTAGCATAAAAGTACCCAAACTATTTGCAAGCAAACAAAATGCTTTTTCTTGATCTTGCATTCCTTCTGTTAGAGATATCAGGCACTTCTTCAATTATAGCATAACTTCATTTATATGTTCATTTATTCATACACTTATTTATTCTAAAGCATTTACTAAGCACTTTAGTTGGTCAGTCTAATGCTTGATGCTGTAGAAACAGAGAGAAGAAACAGTTCTCCATCATAAATCACAGTTTTGCAAGGGAGGAGGGCAAATAAGCAATTTATTACAATTCAGTGAGAGAAAGTTACTAAGGGAACACATAGAGCATGCAATACAGAAGGATGTGGAAAAGATGAAAGTGAAAGTTTCCTGCAGCTGATATTTCATCAGCCCCCACCCCAAAACTAAATGTTTCTAGTTCATTGTCACCCACACATTTCTTAGACTAGCTTTTGTGTCCACCACTTGAAAACCACTGCTTTTTCACATCTACTGATTAATTAAATGGAAAGTCCAGTGACTCATGGTCAATTACCCAGCACTTAAAAATCTCTTTCATCTGTCATGATCTAGTGCAAAGCATCTCATTCCTGATTCACTTCTTCCTTCATCCAAACTGCACTCATGGAGCATTTAATTAATCCAAACATAAGCAATTCTGACTTACTGTTTAATACTGTATTATGTTTTTGAAATTGATTTAGCCCATATCCAGATTTTTATTGTTCTGAAGGCACATTATCCACAAAGCCTAACACAAACCCTCAACCAAACGCACACTAACAAAAACACTAATTTAGTGAATTAATCTAGGAGAATCTAAAAGAATTGGTCTTGAAACTGCACATCACAAGGTTCTCTCTTTAGCTTGAATTACTAAACAATCCAAGTTGGTAATTGTGTAGACCCAAATAAGATATAAGATTTACTCATTTAGCTATGCCACCAAAAGTAAAAATAACTCAGATACACACACATAAATGCAAATTACTCACAGAATGCAGTCGTTCATAAAATAAATTAATTATGAATTAGTTTGTAAACAAAATATCTTTTTATGTTTTTGCAAATAGTGGCAACAAGTTGGCTACATCAAGTGGTGACACTACAGTTAAATTATGGGACCTATATAAAGGCAATTGCATTTTGACCTTCGAAGGACACAACCATGCTGTATGGTCCTGCACGTGGCATTCCTGTGGCAGTTTTGTGGCTTCATCCTCATTGGATACAACTAGTAAAATCTGGGATGTTAATAGGTAAGAAGTACTTTACACATTACTAACCCTCTATGTTGATATATATAAATGGGTAAAGTTTTTTTTTTTTCCTCGGTGTTATCTCTGGGAAACATTAAAAGAAACAGTTGATAAGATTATAGAGAGCTGCTTAAATAATCTTTGTGAAATCCATTTATAACTCCATTAATCTTTGTTAATATAATGATTTATTTCTAAATGTAAGTATCAAGATCAAGCCTGTGTAATAAGATTAGAATTGCTTCATTGGGAAGCTGTTTATTTTAATCAGGATAGAAAAAAATACTTATTTTAAAGAGTTAGATATTTAGTTCTGCCCTCCACAGGTTTGCTATCTCTCTTTACTATCAAACTTAACAGTTTAATAGGCATGAATATAATGGAAATAATTATTTGTTTTATGCTTAATTTTGATACATCGTAGTGTTTTCCCTAATTAAATGCTTCTTGGCAATTCACAAATTGTAAGGAATAAGGCAATTTTTTGTATGCAAAGTCCTATACAATATCATGTGGACATGGAAGTTTTATGTTTTGATCTTTATTTAAAACAGACAAATCTATTATGTTTACATTATCAAAATTCCTGTCATCTGTATATTTTTGGATGTTTATTCCATTCTGTTAGGTATGCAAATATGATACAAAGAGATAAATTTAGCTACTACAAAATACGCTAATTGCTTCAGCTAAGGAATTACAAATTATTTATTGGACTTGTGATCACTTTCAACATTGAAACAATGCCCAGATCCTGAAATACTTGATAGTAGTGCCTGAAAAGTTAGGAAAACAATTGTCAAATATCCACTGTAATTTATTTTGTAAGAGAAAGATGGACTCACTCCAAAGGTGGAGATTACTGATTTAGGGTCATGCATAAAACAGGTGTTTTGAACACCTTTCTCCACTCTTCCTTGAATCATGAATAACATATTAATATTAAAAAGAGAGGGCAGGCAGGTGCTTGCAAATTGTCAACAGGTTTTCTGAGAGGTTTCATGGAGGGGATAAGCTAAGTTCTGTGTATAAGTTGATTATTTCCTAGGCCATGTGCCAATTGTTAAGCTCTTTTCTCCCAGCACCAAACTCTCCCTTCTATACTCTGCTGTTGTGATGCTGGGCCTGGGATTCTGCAAACCACATTTTTGCTTTGCCAGCTGACTGTCTGGTAGGCTTTGCAATAGCGGCTTCCTGCAGGGGACTACCAGTCTGGATGGGGAGGAAAGGGACTTGCTTCCTCCTGTTTCCTTCCTATATACTTGTGGACTTGCAGTTCCACCGAGTATCACTTCAGCTATGCTTCACCTCAGAATAGCAGTTCATTCTAATCAGAGCAGCGGAATCTAGCTGGTTGATTTTTCCAACACTTACAGAAATGGCCTCATTATGCTGTCACCAGAGACATTAGCCTAACAAACAGGTGCCCCCTTCTCAGCAGTCTGTGTTCCAAGCAGAGGAACACCAATACCAGCAGACAAGCACCTCCTCCTCAGAGGGTTGTTTTAGTTTTGAAGGCCCGCCTCTTCAAGGCTCTAAGTTTTAATAATTCTACCTTGTTCCCTGTGTTTGCTCAGTGCTAAGTGTAGAACTCTTACCTGACATCGTTTTTTCCATGATATCTTAATGTTCTTATTTCCTCTTTTTAGTTACTTAGTTAACAACTTTATACAGGTTGACAATTCTGTATACTAAAATTTAATTGTTAAAATGATAGATGCAAATTCTTTTTTCTGACTAGTCCTTGACAGATTCAGGGTATTAGTGAATAAGTAGCACAATCCACCTAAATTATCAAGCTACAGCTAAATAAAATTTAACATGCTCTATATGAGAAAATATGGCTGTGAATAATACAGTTTAGACCTGTTTCTATCTAAAATAGTGACAAATTAAAATAGGTTTAATTCTCAGATGGGTAACATTTCTTTATCTGGAATGATGAATCTTATATAATGCTTAATTTCATTAAGTTTTTATATTATGTGACCAGATTTCATAAATACTTGTTATAATAGATTACTTGAATTTTAACACTAGTATCCAATTTTAATTTTTTATCACCATTGGCTTAGTTGAGGATCCTGATAGAAAACTGTGTCCCATTATAAAATATAACCCATTTTCAAATCTCTTAACCCTTCAGAGTGTTTAAACCAAGCTATAGTTAAAAAGCTTATACCCAATAGACTCAGCCTTACTCACAATGGTTTGAAGCACTTTGACTTGACATCTTTTCTATGACCCTGATACCTAAGTGCTCTCTTCCAATTGGTGAGTAGTAGGTATTGACATAACAGATCAAAATTGCTCCTGGTTGATGTCAAAATTCTTTAAATTTAAATTTCACGTCAGTGTCAACAGCTCCCCTTCATCATCAAGGACAAAACAAAATTATACCAATTTTGAAGCTGAAGTAGTAGACAAATTTTGACTAATAATTTAGAAATTGATTGTTTCTTTTCTGTTTCAAAATATTAAGGGGGTACAAATGTTTTTGTTACATGGATATTTGTAGAATGCTTAAGTCAGGGCTTTTGATGTGTCTGTTACCAGAATAGTGTTCACTGTACCCCACAGCTAGGTTTTCATCCCTCTCCTCCCCTCCCACCTTCCTTCTTCTTGGTTTCCAATGTCCTTTATCTTTCTTTGTGCCCATGTGTACCCATTGTTTGGCTCCCACTTCTTACTGAGGACATAATAGCATTTGGTTTTCCATTCTTGAGATATATCACTTAGGTTAATGGTCTCCATTTCCATCTAAATTGCTACAAATGACATTATTTCTTTTCTTTTTATGGCTGAGTAGTACTCAGTGGGGTGTGTGTGTGTGTGTGTGTGTGTGTGTGTGTGTGTGTGTGTGTACCACATATTTTCTTTATTCACTTGTCAATTGGTGGGTACTTAGGTTGCTTCCATATCTTTTCAATTGTGGATTGTGCTGCAATAAACATTTGAGTGCAGGTGTCTTTTTGATAAAATTATTTCTTTTTTTTGGCGGGGGAGGTAGATACCCAGCAGAGGGATTGCCAAATAGAATGATAGGTCTACATTTATTTCTTTGAGTAATCTCCGTACTGTTTTCCATAGAGGTTGTACTAATTTGCAGTCCCACCAACAGTGCATAAGTGTTTCTTTCTCTCTGTATCCATGCCAGCATCTATTATGTTTTGACTTTTTAATAATGGCCATTCTGATATGGGTAAGGTGGTGTCTCATTTGAAACTGATTGTTTCTATAGCAGCTATTGCTATGTCTTTCAGAGTCATAATGAAAGCATTGAGCTCTAATTTGCGATTACTCATGGATTGATGCTATGTAGATATGTCTAAACTAGTGTCTTGCTTTAAAATTTCATAGGTTATGGGAACTTGCTTAGTGAATTTACCTTGGTAAGATGGGTGGTGGTGGAAGCTGTGCTGGGTCATACACTCTTAGTTTGATGCCATGTAATTCTTAATAAAAAAATAATTTATATTGGTAGATACTGTTGTCACCAGAGAAGGAAGAGTTTAGAACATATTCTTCTTTTTTACCATTCACCCTTCACTTTGAGGCCCTGGCTCAGTCTTGCATCTCCTTTAGTTGATGTTATATAACTACCCCTGTGAATGTTTCTGAATTGGACGATACTTGGTAAGACCATCCATTTAGCTCCTCAATAACAAGTTGGATCATTGTGAAGGAAAATAAGTGTAAAAATTCAGATTGAGATGTATATTTACTAAGTGCTAATCAGAAACTATAAACAATATCTGTGGCACTCAGCCTGGATGAGTTCACACTCTATAGGGTTTCTGTGAATAATTAATAGCAGCACTTTGATGATCTCCTGAATGATCATATATATAAAGTAGAAATTTTAATCTGTTATAGTTAGTGATCGTTGATTTCTACCTCAATTTTTAATTTTCAAATGCATTCTTTAAAAATAAGTCCTAAAGCATACATGCACACTTGAACACATACATGTACACACACACTCTCCAATGTAGGCTAAGTGGAGAGTACTTGATATATGGTGGTTTATTTATATAAATGAATAAAGAGTGCATCAACACACACATATAAAAAAAGTATTTTAGGTGTTCTCCCTGCCCCATCCAATTCGAACTGTAATATAATTGTGCTGTCTTATCCTACATGAATCTATAAAGTGATGAAAATTGGATTGAAAAATCAGAAAAGATCTCAGCTATAAAAAATAATTTGTGTTTCTTCAGAGGCATTTGCGCATAGCATTAATCAATAAGTACTCACGAAATGACTTAACAGTGTTGGGCTCTGTATAGACAAGAAAATTCTCAGACTCAATCTCTGCCCTCGATGAGATTACAAATAATTTAAAACTGCAGCAATTTGGAAGCAATTAGAGAATATGCAATGCATCTGCTTGTTTATAATATCAGATCAGGTATTCTGGTTGACTCCTGGCTTCTTTTCTTCCCAGGTAGCTGGGTATTTGGCTGAGCAGTTATATCACACTGTCACTTTTGTATGTGGAAGGCAGGCCATGTGCCTGCTCAGCTTGTAGCTTGAGGGAAAAGGGATTGGAAACAGCCAAAATGTTACCAAGTATAACTTTCCCAGGTGCATTATCAAAGTATTACACAGGTAAGAATTGAGTGGTTTGTAACAAGGATGGAAAGAAACAGAGTGACTTGTAAAATTCAATAGCTTCTGGAACCAATGGTGGGAAGTAAATCTGATATCCTTACATCAAATGGTATTGTTTTAGATGCCCTTGAGAATACAAAGAGAGAGAAAAATAAAGCAGCTTTAATAAGCATGCTTACTTTAATTTGTGATTATTGCTGCATCACATCGCCTGGAAGCAAATATATCAAAAACCTAGTAAGTTTTTGAAAGAATTGGATTGACAAGGAAACCATGAGCATATCCTTAATAACCCCCTGACTCTTCAAACTGTAAAACAGTCCTCGAGGCCCCAAACTACACCCAAAGGAAGTGGACTTGTGTTGATGCACACTTCACAAAGAAAGTGTAGACCACAGCATGGACTTCAGATGTGGCCATGGAGGATAATGGAGAAGAAAGAACCTGCCATGGAACAAAGCCAAAAGCCACAAAGAACAAGGGGCAAAGAAGCTCCTCTTGTAGAGAGAGCTATGGTCCAACCAAGGAACTTTCTTCAGTACCTTGGCAAAGTTCCTCATGATGCCTGCCTAGGACTCTATCATCATTTGGACTAGTGATGCTTGTACATTTCCTGCATGTCTATTTTCTTTATTACAGTTTATATTGCAGTTATTCTGTCCTACCTTCACCATGTGTGCATTGTGTTTGTGTTGGTGGTGGTAAGGAGCAGAAAACTTGTATTTTATTTAGTTGACCACCTAATCACAAGGGACATCTCTGAACCCAGTGAAGCAGATTGTCCATTATCCAGAGATCATGAACCATGAGATACATGCACTAATGAGACTTAGAGTTGTCTCCATTTTGGGGTGGTGGGAGGGAGAAAGTCAGTGGATACTCTACATGTGAAAGAAAGGATGGCATAGATGTTTGGTGGACAAAAAGCCAAACTGTGGCAGAGACTGTAGCTGTTCACTAGAATCTGCTTCTCCTTCTTCCATATCAGTTGGTCGCCTGGCTATCTAACTAAATCGTATTCCTTAGCCTTCCTGTTAGTTAAGTGTGGCTGTGTCACTAAGTTCTATACAATAGAATATTAGTCAAAGTGTAGGTGCAATTTGTATGTTCCTTCCCCCTTGTGGTGGGATGGGATATCAATGACAATGACCACAGTAGTCTTAGAAGCCCCTTATTGAAAATGACAGAGCAATTGTCAACCTGCTTGAAGCAAAGCCAGCCCATTTTGTACCTCCAGTTAGCCTGCAACATTTTCTAGAGTCTTGAGCAATAGGAAAATACACTTCTATTTTGTCTGAGATGTTATATTTCCAGTCTATTTGTCGCAGCATTTTAGCCTGCCCAGTCCAATAAAGGCACCAGTGAATATTTTTCAGATGACATGTTTTCCCCTTATGATAAACTATTAAGGCAATAAAGAGAATTCCTGAAGTGTTCTCAAAATTATATGGATGGAGAGTAGTAATGGAAATTCTGTGCTAATAACAGATGGATAGTCAACTCTCTCTACTTTTTTTTGCCTTGCCCCCCATCACTCCCCACCTCTACTATCTGCTGCAGTACTGTTGGAGTCTATGAAGTCCTATTTGCCAGTAGCAACATCTGTAAGTTGAATGATTAGTTTGCATGGAGGTTAATTAATGCTTGTAAGAGAAGTTGTAAATTATGAAAAAACATGCAACTATAAGTGTCTCCATTGGTAGAACATTGATTCGATGATGATGATTTCATTTAAACATTTAAAAACACCAAATATTTAAATTTTATGGTAGCATTGACCATATTTGCTACTAAGAATTAGTTTTACTGCTTGCAGTTAAGCTAATGAAATACAAATAATACCTTCCATATGGTTGATCTCAAGGTTTATTTCTTTGTTTATAGATCCAACAAATATGCATTGATCACTTCTTTGTTCTATGCTTTATTATAGTCACTAAGCTATAGAGTAAGCAAAACAGAAAACCTCCTGCACTCATGTACATGTTATTCTATTGGAAGGCAGAAAATAAGCCAAATGAAAATTAATAATAAAAATAAATACTTGTGTAAAGTATTTAGAGATAATACATTTTGTAGAGAAATATGAAACACAGAAGATGGAAAGGAATGGTGGGCATTCAAGAAGATTGCAACTTTAAACAGGAAGGTCACGAAAATTCTCACTATGAAGTTGTCATTTGGATAACCTGAATAAGGTGAGGCAGCAAGCCAAGCAGATATCTAGGAGGACACTATTCCAAACTCTTCTAAGTAGGGACCTTTCCTATGGTGGTAGCAGGACTCATGTGACCAATGAACAACAAGGCCACTGTGACTAGAATAAAGTGAGAAGATGAGTGAACAGTAGAGGTCAGCAGTTATATGAGTGTGTGCATATAACATAGGGCCTTGAAACCCATTTCAATGACTATTACCTTTATTTTCAATGAAATGAGAAATCACTGGAGAGTTTTGAGCAGAAGAATCTCCTTCAGTTTTACACTCTAATAAGATGACTGGTTACTGTTTTGAAATCAGACTGCACAGAGAAGGGGTAGAGGGTAAAAGCAGGTAAAAGCAGGAAGGCCAGCTGGGAAGCTATTGCAATAATCCTGGCAAAAGATGGAGAAGGTTTGAACCATGATGAGAACAGTGAAAGTAATAATTGTTGATACTCTGAATAGATTTGCACAGTAAAGCCAACAGGAGTTTCTGCGTTATTGTGAATTGTGAGAGAAAGAGAAAACAAATGACCTGTTACATTTCAGACACCTGAAAGGCAAAAGGCTCATTTACTTTATACTAGAACATTAATACAAACCTTATAAAAGGCTTTTTCAACCAGATGCATCAGCTGGCATTCTAGAAGGAGCTGTAGAGTGAGGAATGTGTTCTCATCATTCATCTAAAATTTCCATTCAAGAGAATTGAATGTTCCCTTCTGCTCACTAGCATCACTGCCTTCTTAATTTAATAAATCATTAGCCAATCATAACCCCTGGGCTGGATGAGATGAGAGAAACAGAAGGCTATTCATAAAGGTAACAGTTAATTAAGAAAAGGGAATATGGAATATTAAGATTCTGTTACAGTGAGCTATCTTCTATTAATGATATATACTATTAATTTTGGGGGGGCAAATAGTGCACCAAGGTGAAAACTAAAATGAAAAAAAAATTTATTACAAAACCAGTAATAATAAGATAACACCAAACAAATAATAAAATGGAGTTTTGTAATATAAAATATGCCATTAATATATTTCATGTTCTTTAGGATTCATTTGCAAATTTGGTTATGCTAGCAGAGAAGGACATATTGTATAATATTAATGGTGTTAAAACATGATAATATAAGAAGTATTAAGATTCAAGGGCATGGATTATTGGTACATTAATACCTGTCTTGCATTATAAAGATTCCCAGTTTGCCATTTTATACTTGAAAAAGGCACCCAAGGTGTGTTTTAATAGACTGCCAAGGTAATACTTGAAACATAATTACGTTACATTTTAAGAAGTGGTAAGATACTTAAATTGACCTCTTGTGATCAATTTATCTTGTTCTACCAGGATAATCAATTATTACATCTTCTTGAATTTTCATTTACACTCAAATGAATAGTTCCCCCTTGACATATAGGCTTGAAATGGTATCTAAGTATTATTAGGCATAAACACATAGATAGGCTTAAAAAATAAAGGAAAAGAAAATAGCATATGTTTTTCACTTTCATCTCCCCCAAAAGTATATAATTATTGAGTACTATTCAAGAAATATATATTTTATGAAGAAAAATATATCAAAGCTAAAGTTCAGATTTCATTTTGCAAGTTATATCATGATTAAAAAATTGAGAAGCTCTCTCACAACCAGTGTGGCTTTGTGTGTATGTATGAAGAATGCCTCAAGCAAGTGTCTACTGCAATAAATCTGATGTGAATGTTCTTTTATACAGATCTACTCGGCTCAATAAATAAAAAAGATAAATTTCACTTAGATTTTAAAATTTATTTCTACCTTTCTACAACAAATACTATTTCATATATGAGTTGCATAATTTGTATCTAACTTGTGTTAAATAAAGTACACTTGCTGTGTGTTATCTCATAAACCAAATAAACTATATATTGTAAGTAATTAGGGTGACTATAAATGAAGCTAAATATATTCCAATAAAAGTGAATATATGTGTTTTATAGCATGATATATTTTTACTCTATTACCACCCATCAAAGCAAGCACTTTACCATATAAAAGATGCAACACTGCTTTTCCACCCCCCGCACCACCAAAATAATCTCGTCAAGGTAAGTCTAATTCCTCCTCAGTGCTAATGATTAAAAGAGTTTAATATATTTCTTCAGTAATGTATGCTAAAATAAAATGATATATAGCCATAGTCTACATGAGGTTTAAAAAATCACGTTTGTTTTATATTTAAGGTTTAATTGCATATATATATGTATGTGTGTGTGTACCCACATATTTATGTGTGTACCCATATATTTATGTGTGTACATTTCTTGGTACTAATGAAGCAAATTTAAATATGCAGCTCAAAATTAATTTTAGAGTGACAAATACTATAATTATTTGACTATCTTAAATATCCTAAGTATCTAATCAAAATGATATTTTATTTATTTATATATGCTTTATTTATGGCTCCAAAACGCAACTTGTTTCAAAACAGTTTATTTGAGACAGCAAACACTAAGTATTATCATATCCCTATAACATTGTTTTGGAATTATTAAAATGGTTTTCATTCAAAGAAAAATTTAAGATTTGATTCAATTACTATTGAAATAAATTGAATGCCCAAGTGTATCAAATCAAAATAAAAGAAAGAAACTGGTTGATATAAAAACATCAAACAATAAAATTTTGGATGGAATAAAGCTAAATACTTTCTCATATAAAACCATATTTCAAGATAGAAAATCCTTTCTATTTAGATAATGAAGATAAATTTGTTCTCTTAAAGAACTAGGAAATATAATTTCCATAGAAATTTTAATTAATGTTACCTCACATTGTCTGACATGAGTTTGTGCAAAATCCTAACATTTATCAATAAGAGCAGAACTTGTTAACCAGACCATCTTCAATCAACATGGAATGATCTTTGGTTGCCTCACAATCTAGAATGAGCTCTGTAGGAAGTAATACCTGTAGCAGAATTTTACCTACTAGAGAGTCATCCCTTCTGACTTTATATTTTTTGTATTGTTGACTAGCTTTGACCACATGATTACTAAAAATCTTTGTCTTACTTAGAAATTGAGTATTCATTCATTTATTCATTATTTACCAACTACATGACAAGTCATATCTCTGGAGCTAGGGATATAGCACTGAAAGGATCATTAAAACCCTTGCCCCTGTGGAGCTTACATTATAGACAAAAGTGTCACTGGTTATCCATACCTTATAAGTCATTAGACAAGATCTCTGACTTGGCCATCAATCAAAAGATTCATTCCTTACCGCTAGAGATGAAAAGGGGTAAGAGAGTGACTAGCTTTCTGAGATGTCGTGAATGAGTCTGGGCTCTCTACTATTGGAATAAATTAAGAACCTTAGGGGAAATAATCTATCAATGAAGGAGACATTAAAAAGGCTGTCAAATCTTCCCATCATTCCAAAATTATTTTTTAATTGGCATTTGAATTTTATTAATAGCCTGTAGGTACCTGTCACACATAAAACACTGAATTAAGTTAGTTTGAATCAGTTTTCACATAAAAAGTAAACTTCCCCATGATCTGTTTCAATGTGTCTTGGGGTTTTTAATGCTAGTTTGCTATTTATTTTGAATAAGGAAGAAAATGATGAATTTTAGAATAATATACATTAGCCAGAATCAATCTAAAATATTATAATAACTAGAGATATTTATACTAAGATGTGCTGTATCCCAACTTATTTATGTTTAAAATTTTTACCTCTGGCTATTAAAATGCATACTTAAATTATGTCTTAAATTTATAGACAAATTCAGGGGAATACAAAAATTGATTTTTCTTATTTAATGCCGAAGATGTAGAATGAGTTACTAATATTTATTTTAGGTATTATTGTTTCAATGCATTTCCAAGTAAAATTTCTTATCCACAAATTCAAGATTTAAACTTACTGTTGGAAATTCGTGGTAATTATCAAAATATGCATTTTAATAAGTACAACATTTTAGCCTAGAAACACAAAACATGTATTTATATAAAAGCCATAACTGCTGTAAAAGAAAGTGGGCATTTAACATTTTTCTTGATTAGCCTTACCCAGATATCTGACAAGTTTATAAAAGCATTTGATGCTTCAAATTTTAGAGGTGACATATAATTTATTTCCTTGTCTAGTTTTCTAACTATTGTGAAAAATTAAATGTACTTTTTAGAAAATGTTAATGCCAGAATATCCAGAATAAATTTAACCTTACTATCTTAGACATATTAATTAATATATCAAAGCTATGTTCAAAACTATATGTCCATACCCCCAAAATACTACCTATGTTCTTAATATTCTTTAAGAATTATAAATCTCTTACACAAATATCATTTTAATTAACAAAGATATGTTAATTATATATGCAGTCACTTCTTACTCCTTGCTCTTATTTCCTCCTAACTCATTTATAGCAGGTTATAGCATCTTAGACTTGAGGCTTTCAGTGATATCTTCAACAACAGATTATCTCTTCATTATCTGAATTATAATGGCTCTCATTATCTATATATATATGTTCATGTTCTTGCAACTAAAAACTACCTAAGGACTCAACCCCAAATTGGAAATCATTGTTCACCTTTTCCTAAGAGGCCATTGGGATTAATCCCATCAGACTGACAGCCTTGTTTATCTGGGTCACCACAAAAATGCCAGCCATTGTATTCTAGATATTGTTCAAATATGCACCAATCAGACCATCCCTCACTCAGCTCTGATCTCCCTTCTACAGTATTCAATACCTGTCATCAGCAAAATGTTCTATATCCTCAATCTCTTCGATGTGCATTTTATCTTCTTGCTTTTACTGGCTATCCCTTGAGGATATTGATTCCCTTTTTTAATTGAGCCTATAACTCCCTCTTTTTAATCCTTCTCAAGAGATTTACAACTCATAATGAATATTAAACATGTAGACACTGTCCCTGAAGTGTATACATATAATTTATTTTAGAGTTTTGCATGCATCTATCATATGTTAATTTCATATATCTATCATATATTAGATTTTGTTCTTGGTATATATACACAAATTTCCCCTACCACTGGACCTGCAGGTTTGTTCATTAATGGGTTCTTAATAGCCAAAACAGAGCTTGGAACATACTTGTAAAGTAACAAACATTTATTGGATTAATATATTAATTAATTATGTTCTATCCTTGCTCCTCACTGTTACTTCTAGACCCTTCCTTTCTCCTCTCCAAAAGTCAAAGCTTCTCATAAGCACATGCTTTGAAACTATGCCATTAGCCACCCTCTATTTTATACTCATATACTGACCTCTTGGACATCTTGGTCGTTCCATCATATTTTGAATAATTTAGCACTCGCCTTACTGTTTTCAGTGATTGCAACATCAACATCCAAGCAGAAAATACATGCAGCACTCTAGCTTCTCAGTTTTTTTACTCCCTTCCAACATCTTCCAAATCTCAGTTTTAGTCTTTCCACTCCATAAGCACCATTTCCTCTCCCACCAGCTTACATGGTCTAATATTACTGACTACAACAGTTCTTTGTTTTCAGGGGTATTGATAATTAATTGTATCCACTATTTGTTTTTACCCTGAATAACAACTTTCCTCTTCTTTCCTTCTCACCCTGAATGGATTCCAAGGTCTATCACAGTGATCTCTTTTTCCCACACAGTTTCAATTCCCTTTCTCCTCTCTTCTTCCACATCTCTTGCCTGTCAAAACCCCAAATCTGCTTAAACCAAATTCTCTGCTTACTCTATGTCCACACCTGGTCAGCCGAGCATAGCTAAGGAAGAAAAAAAATCACAGAATAATGCTGACCTCTCTCACTTTATTTTTATAACCTCAACTCACAAGGTAAACTCTACTGAATTTTCTTCTGTCAATTAACATTCTACTATGGAGATTAGTATTTCACACCTTTCCCCTTTGTCTTCAAATCCCTAAAAACCTCCCTATTCCTTTTCCCTCTGAGTTGATGACCTGGATTTTTATTTCACTGAGAAAATAGAAGGAATCAGAATAGAATTTTTTAATCTTCCCACCACCAAATTCATCAATTATTTATATATTTCTCTCTCTCTCCGGATGTTGGCTAGTGGTCCCGTTCTGGACTGGCTTACCTGGAGCTGAGCAGTCTGGAATGGCCTTATTCATGTATCTTAAGCTCAGCTGGGACAGCTGGGCCCACTTTCCATGTAATATCTCATCCTCCAGAAAACACGCCAATGCTTCTCCATAGAGACAGAAATGGTCCAGCAGCAAAAGAGAGCAAGCTCCAATGAAAAAGAACTTATTCAAGCCTCTATTTGCTATTATATCATTAACCAAAGCAAGTCACATGACTAAGATTAGAGTTCACATGGGAAGGGAATACCCAAGATGTGCATATAGGAAAAGAAATAATGACAACTACTACAGACTAAATGTTTGTGTCCCTCCAAAATTTATGTGTTAAAGCCTAAATCCCCATTGTGATGATATTTGGAAATGGGTCATTGGTAATTAGGTCATGAAGGCAGAGCTCTCATGTATGGGATTAGTGCCCTTGAAAGAAGAGACACGAGAGACCTTGTTTCTTCTCTTTGCTCTCCACCATGTGAGGGAACGATGAGAAGACAGCCATTTGCAAACCAGGAAGCGGGCCCTCCCCAAACACAAGATCTGCTGGCAACTTGATCTTGGATTCCCAGCCTGTAGAACTATGAGAAATAAATGTTTGTTGTTTATGCCACCCAGTCTATGGTACTTTTCTTATAATGGCCCAAACTGACTAAAATAGAAATTGGTACCTAGAAATGGGGTGCTGCTATAAAAAATACCTAAAAATGTGGGAGCAACCTTGAAACTGATTTTGAGGTACATGCTAGGAGAAGTTGATATTGCCATGAAGGGACATTTAAATGTGATTCTGGTGAGGGTTCAGAAAGTAAAGAAGAGAGCTAAAAAGAAAGCCTCTATCTTATTAGGGAATACATAAGTGATTATGTAAGAATGTTGGTAGAAACAGTAAAGGTCCTTCTGATGAGGTCTCAGATGGAAATGAGGTACATGTTATTGGACAATGAAAGAAAAAGTCTTTGTTATAAAGTGGAAAATAACTTGGCTGAATTGAATTCATGTTCTAGTGTTTTTGGAAGATAGAACTTATAAGTAATGAAAGTGGCTATTTAGCTGAGGAGATTTCTAAGCAAAGTTTTGAAGAAGCAGCTTGGTCCATCCTGACTACTTATAGTAAAATGTGATAAGAGAGAAAGAAATTGTTAAGCAAAAAGAAGCCAGAACTTAAGGATCTAGAAAATTCTCAGCCTATCCATATTGCAGAGAACCCCAAGGGTGTGGTCAAGCTTCTATTTTATAAGTAGATTAGTATGGGTGTGAATGAAGAACCTAATCAGCCATCTCAGTAGAAGCCAGGAATATAAATGGGATTATACCACAGAAATACTACCACCTGAGAATAAAATTGGATGAAGTGAAAGTAGGTTGTTGGACTTCTTAGCCTCTATAGGACTAGACCATAGAGCTATTCAGCTACAAATACATGTTATTCTTCCAGACAAGAGAATGATGGCAAAGACAATTCAGAGTTTATCAGGGATGCCACTCCCATCAAAGGCCCACAATGCATTGGTCTGTGGGACAGGAATGCCTCCATGTTAATGTCAAAGGGCAGGGCCAATGTGTAGCAGAGAAGTATGGGTGGGGCCATTGCTTTTGTTCTAATAGGTCATGCAGGGGCTTCCCTGAGACATGGAGGCATGACCTCCACTTGGCAGAGCCACTTGGGCCTGGGATCTTCACATAATGTTGCTACAGAGGAAGGACCACCATCCCTGTGGGTCTAGAGGCAGAGCATCAGGCTAAAGAGGACTGTTCTTGAGGCTTAAGACCTCATAGAGATTACCTTGCTAGGTTTTAGATTTGTTTGGGATCTGTCACTTCTTTCTTTCTTCTGATTTCTCTACTTTGGAAGGGGAATGTCTATCCTATGCCTAACCCACCATTGTTTTTTTGGAAGTGCATAGTTATCTGGTTTTATAGGTTTATAGCAGGAGACAAATTTTGGCTCAGAATGAATCAGACCACAGGTATCATCCATATCTGATTTATTAGATGATACTTAGATAAGGCTTTGGACTTTATATTTAATACTTCAGAGTTGATGCTAGACAAATTGACTTTTATGACCGTTGGCATGGAATGATATATTTAGCTTGTGAGAAGGACATGAATTTTGGGAGGCCAGGAATGAGAGAATCTCCAATGTGATGGTATTTGCTGGTGGGGTCTTTGGGAGGAAATTAGGTCATGAAGATGAAGCCCTCTTGCATGGAATTAGTGCCCTTAAAGGAAGAGACATAAAAGATCTTTCTTCTTCCCTCTTTTTGCTCTCTACCATGTGAGGATGCAATGAGAAGACAGCCATTTGCAAACCAGGAAGTGGGCCCTCACCAAACACCAGATCTGGTGGCACCTTGATTTTGAATTTCCCAGCCTGCAGAACTGTGAGAAATAAATGTTTGCTGTTTTAGCCACCCAGACTATGGTACAATTTATTACAGTAGCCCCCACTGACTAAAATAGCAACCATTTTGTAAACAATACACCTTCTTCTAACTCTTTATTCCTCTTACAATCACTCTTCACAAATGTAAATATAATATTGTAGTTATATTTTATATTACAGAATTGATGCTTCTCCAGTTGATCTACATACTTAAATATAACTTTTAACATCATTCCTAGGAGAAAATGGGGTTTGACTTACCGTCTCAATTTTTACACATAGATTGTTAGAGAAAATCTTACAAATTGATTGTTGGAGTAATTTGAGGCTATCTATGTTTCTCTGCTCAGTAAATTTTAGGTGATTCTATTACTTCTTTATGCCTTTTTATTTTGAACTAGTTTAGTATTCACAATAAGTTGAAATGGTATAGTTTCCATGTTCCCAGATTCTCCCAATGATAATATTTTATATAACAAAGGCATATTGTCAAAACTAGGAAACTGACATTGGTACAATATTATTAACTGAAGCTCAAACCTCAATCAAATTTTACCAGTTTCTACATGCATGTTTTTTGGTATATGTTTGTATGGTTCTATGAAATTTTATCACATGTGTAGACTAGAGTAGCTAACACCGTAATCAGGATACAGACTGGTCCATCACCATTAGAAATATTCATTCATATTACCTCTTAATCACCACAGTCTTCCCCAACATTAACCCTTGGCAACCACTGATCTGTTCTTCATCACTATAATTGTCAGTTCGAAATTGTCATATAAATAGAATCATATAGAATGTGACCAACTGCAATTGTCTTTTTTTTCATTTAGCATAATGCCCTTGAGATTCATTCAACTATTGCATATATCAATAGTTAATTCCTTTTTATTGCTGAATATTAGTCAATTGTATATGTGCGTGTGTGTGTGCATGTATGTATGTACATACCATAATTTATCTATTCAACCCTTGAAAGACATTTGGCATGTTTCCACCTTAGAGATATTACAAATAAAGCTATAGTAAATTTTCACATATAGGTTTTTGTGTGGATATAAGTGTTCACTGCTCTAGGATATATGTCTGAGTGCAATTGCTGGATCCTATGGTAAGTGCACATTTAATGTTATAAAGCTGCCAAATTTTTTCTAGTGTAACTATGCTGTTTTACATTCCTACTGTAAATCCAGTTTCTCTGTGTCTTCATCAGCATTTACTATTATCAGTATTTTTTTTTTATCTTAGCCACTCTATTAGGTACGTAGGGGTATCACAGAATGGTTTTAATTATATTCCTCTTATGGCTAATAATATTAAACATCTTTTCATGTAATCATTTGCCATGCGTATGTCTTCTTTGGTGAAGTATTCATTCAATTTTTGGCCCATTTTCTAATTGGATTGTTTTCTTAACTATTGAATTTCTATTGAAAGTTCTTTGTGTATTCTGGGTGCACATACTTTGTCAGAGAGTTTTGTGCCAGGTTTAGGTCAAGGACTTTTTAATTTTGCTTATAAATTTCCATTTATTCCAATATCATTTGATGAAAATTTATAATCAAAAGTAAACAAATAAAATACCTAATTTTTGAGAAAGGCACAAAAGCAATTCCACTGAGGAAAGAAAATATCAATTTTCTATACTTATATAGGTCTATTGATATTTCTGGGTTATCTATTCTTTCTACTCTTTCTTCACAAACATCATACAGTTTTGATTACAGTAACTATATAGTAAATATTAAAATCAGGTAGTATGATTCCTTTGGCATTTTTTCTTTTTTGCTTAGTACTGACTCTGTGCACTTCCCGCGGATCATCTCATCTCACCTTCACAACACTCCTAAATGGCAATGACTGTCATCTCCATTTCACAGGTGAGGAAACTGAGGCTTTCAACTTGCCCACGTTAGCCAAGGGTAGGAATTGGCCCAGGACTCCTCTTTGGCCAGGCACAGACCCCTATGCTCCCCCAGAGGCCTGGCTGCATCATTGTCCAAAGCCTCTCCTGTCTCCTGGGGGTCTGCTCTGAGGAGCTTTAGATTATAGTTCCTTTGTCTTGCCAGTCCTATTTTTTCCCCTAATTTAAAAATCACTTCATCCTGGTTTTCCTGAGCATCAGTAAATTGCTATATTTCTTTTTTAATTATTTTCTGCAATTTTCTTCTTTCTAATTCTCAGTAGTGTTCAATTTATCCCTCTTATTTACTCACGCTATTCCTCAGAATCGATTTCTCTCTAGGCTCTTTTCCAGAAATCTACCTATACTTTTTTTCACCCAAATTTGAGTTGAAGACCATTCTTTTATAAGAAACCTTCCTGTCTAACTTCAATCTCTGATGGCTACCCTTTTCTTTCCTATTACCTTTTCCTTATTAGGGTCAAACTGTGAGTTTTTAAGACATTGAGAGCACACGCATGCTCATGAACACACACATGCACTCTTCCCATATTTAATTCAAAGTTTAAAAATTAAAATAAATAATAAAGGGTGTGTGTAAGAAAGCCCATCAAAAATTGATTTTTTTCTCCATGAAGACCTCTTTAATGCTGCTCTATTTACTTATATTTGGAATATTAAATTCTTTAAAATTTTTTCTCTTTTTATTGCTCTCTAATTCCTTTTCTTTTTATCTTTTCCTTTATCCCCCCCCCCCCCCCAATTTGGTACAGATGTTTTGCTGGTGACTTAGGCATATACATTGTCTTTCTATTGAGTAATCCAACACTGGATTTTATGAATAATTTGTTCTATGTCATTAAGCATTCATGTTTCTGCTCTAATTCTCTTTATTTTTGCTGTCTTTCTGCCATATTGCAATCACCTGGTTTGTCTCTCTTTTGAAATATTCTATTGAGTCCCTGATGGTTAACTAATGCCATATTATCTCATCCTCTGCCTCACATTTTCCTCTAGAATTTATTCTTAAATTTATACCCTTTTTAAAAATAAGCTTATTTTATACACTTTCTCATATATTAATTTATTTCTGTTATAGTTGTTCCAGAGATTTCAAACAGTTAAATTACACCTTCATAACTCATCTCTCCTTAGAAAAGTATATGTCCTACAGTGCCCGAACTTAATAAAACAAATAGTCCCATGTAATTTCCTTTTGTCATTATCCTCTATAGTAGGGTATCTTTGATCTTTTCTTTGCACACCCATACTGAATGTGAACTAAAGGAATCAGAGTACTTTTTGAAAACTTTCTCTCTTCAGATAGTTTACTAACATATTATTTGCAAGATAGAGTAATGAGAGTGTTCATCTTGTATGAAAACTATAATTATTTACATTTTATGGGGTAGGGGCACCACTCAACTACAACAGTCCTTTTTAATGTGCCATATATACTCATACAACATGGCAAATCTTGAATGAAATTAAAAACATTTTGCCATAAACATCACTACTCTTCACTTTCAAATGTATATTTGCACTATGAGGTCTTTGGTTCTCAACCTTGCTCATCAAAGCCAGTAAGTTTCAACTACAGGATTGAAAGAATATTCTCACTGAATATTTAACTCCAAATGATATTTACCATTCCCACATCTGCCTTTATTTTGATTGCGTAATGAGGTGCATGAAAACAGGTTTGAGTCTGATAACGTTGAATCTACACAAAATCTATGTAGAGAGATGCTTTTGATCCTACATGCAGGTGAGGAATTTTGAAGCAGCAGATTCAGGTTATTTTCTAAAACTAACATTAATTGAAATGACTTCTTTCTGCCCCTTTACCAAATCTTTGCTGTATAACTGTACTTCACTGAGTACAACCCTTACATGTGTGAACAAAATGTAGTCTTTATTCAGATGACACCGAAGTTTATAATGTTGGATCAGAAGTAACTCTGCTTCCTTCATTGCATACATCTGTAGTGAGGTGACATGAACTGGCACATATTTCTTATTCATGAATTCTACTGCATGAGAAGGAGGATTCACCTGAATCTTAAATTGTTACGAACTGTTAATAATATATTCTAGTTTAGAATTAATTAAGCTTGTCATATTATTTCAAAGAAAAGATTCATGCAATGGCTGCTTCATACATGTTAATGCTTCTCATTTGGATTCCAGTTCCTGTGGCCTGCAGCAATCTTTGCAAATGCATTTTTATTTTCCTTTATTCTTCTAAGGTTAAGAAAAATGAGTTTTTTTTAAAAACCTCAAACTTGCAAGTTACTTTTTTCTCTTCACATAGTCATAGATTTTTTGTTCTGACAAGTATGCACTTTTTCACGTGAGCCACATGCACAGTCACGCTCATCTCATCATGGTTTAGCCCTTAAAAGAAAGGAAATTCTGACACATGACACAATATAGGTAAACCTTGAAGATATTATGCCACGTGAAATAAGCCAGTTACAGAAAGTCAAATACTAGATGATTATACTTATGTGGGATACTTAGAGTAGTCACATTTGTAGAAGCAGAAAATGGAATGGTGGCTCTAGGGTCTGGGAAGAGGAGGGAACATTTGGAGAGTGTAGAGTTTTCCCTTCTTGTTTTGGTCTGTTTCAGTTGGAATGGGAGCACAGGTCATATAGCCCTTTAATAATGGCTTCTCCTTTTGAAAGGTCTGTGCAGCATGTACTAACATCCGTGGCTTCTAAATTACCTTTGTACTTCCTCGGGATATCTTACAAGTATTATTTAGGACAGGATCTCTTTTGTCATAGTTTTCTTTATGATATATTTGACATAAATTGATTAATATTTATCCTCTGAATCATTTTTAGTTTGATAAACAAGATTTTAAAAATATTATCTTTATGTTCCAACATACAAGGCAATAGTGGTCACATTCTCCTATTTGAAATTACAGATTCCATAATTTGGGGATGACTAAAATCTCTGAATATATAAGGAAATTGAGGAAAGGTTTAGAAAGTATGAAATCTACTTTACTGTATATTTATAAAAACATGTACTATTTAAAATTTGGTTGCTATAATGACATAAAATAAATTTAAATAGAAATGTCAATTATAATAAGCTGAATTTTAAAATCCATCTACGTGTAGCAGAAGTTATAGAGTATACATGAAGTCAAGATCACAATAGTAACATATCTCTCTAAGGTAGAGAAACGTTCAGGATCAAGGTAATATAGCCGAGCCTGCCATGATTTCTCCAGTTCCCAATTTAAAACTTTTACAATATATAAAATATAAAAACACATAAAAAACAGAAAATATGAATAAGGGGCAAAAGAATGTCTGAACGAGGCTTAGTTTTCACCTAATTTGATTTATTTATATTTTCATCTCTTCCAGAAAAGATTTAAATCAGTTTGCAAGCATAAACAAAATATGACAAAAGAGTATAAATTAAAGTTGGAAGAAATAGAAGAAATAAGAAAGGATAAACATCGAGGAGATAAATGGTGCCAGAAATAACAACAAAATGCATGCTATAATAACTCACCTGATAATGTTGAGTCACACATTAAGATTTAAGCTTTCAAATAGCTAAGCAAAGGACACATTTCATTTGTATAACTGAGAATGTTTTGATATGCCCTAAAACCAGGTATTTAAGACAAAGACACAACTGTATTGGTACTAAGGAAGGATTTTAACTGATGAAGATCATCAGAGAACATAGGTACATTAAATGATGTTCTCAAAAATGTTCTTATAATGGATGTAATGAGTTTCATAGTGTGGCTTCACATAATAAATAACTATACTCTAAGAATATCACTGATGGACAATCAGTCAGGGATGACCCAAAGGATTGGAGGTACCAGAATTCTCTTCAGAAAATTATTTTAAATCAACTTGAGACTATAGATGATTTAAGGAAAACTAAATATGAAAGTAGAATACAAAAATACTTTGAGAGTACATTAAGAACATAACTAATATTGAAGAAAATTAAAATAGTGTTATAGACAAGTCGTCCCCAATCTTTTTGGCACCAGGTATGGGTTTCATGGAAGATAATTTTTCCCTGGCTGGGGTGAGGGGTGGTGGAGCTTAGGTGGTGACTAATGCTACCAGTGATGATGAGTGGCCGTAAGGCTGTAAATACAGATGAAGCTTCAGTAGCTTGTCCACAGCTCACCTCCTGCTGTTTGCCGCCCCCTCCTAAGTTTCATGGAAGCCAATTTTCCCATGGACAAGGCCGGGGGCATGTGATGGAGCTCTGCAGCCTCATCCCTAACAGGCCACAGATTGGCACTGGGGCTTGAGGACTGCAGCTATAGAAGACACATAATAAAGGGCATAATAGAATACAGGAAAAATGAAAAAGGATATAAACCATTTCATTATTATATGTTTATTATTATAAAAAGGATTGTAATAAATAAGGAAAATAGAGGATGAAGCACCAAACTTCAGAAAACAGATATTTTCAAGGAGGGTTCGTAGATACTTCTGATAATAAAAGACAATTGTGAGCCACACATAGAATGCTATACTCTCCAAGTTTTTCCTCCTCTTCCCAGAACCTAGAGCCACCATTCTATTTTCTGCTTCTATGAATTGGACTACTCTAAATACTTCATGTAAGTATAATCATATGTCTTTCTATATCTGGCTTATTTCATGTGGCATAATATCCTCAAGATTTATCCATGTTGTAGCATGTGTCAGAATTTCCTTCCTTTTGAAGGCTGGATAATATTTTATTGTATGTACAGTTGACCCTTGAACAACATGGGTTTGAACTGCATGGGTCCACTTATATGCAGAGTTTTTTTCAGTAAACATAGTCAGCTCTTCATATCTGTGGGTTCCACATCCACAACCAAACATGGATTAAAAATACAGTGTTTAAGGGATGCAAAACCTCAATATGAACAGCCAACTTTATATATATATGGGTTCCCCAGAGCTGACTGTGGGAATTGAATATCCATGAATTTTGGTATCCATGAAGTTAGGACTACTGAAATTAATCCCCCATGGATACCAAGGGACAGCTGTATATACATTTTACTTATCCATTTATTCATTGATGGACACTTGGGTTGCTTCCATGTTTTAGCTATTGTAAATAATACTGCTATGAACATGGATGTCAAATACCTTTTTGAGATCCTGCTGTCAATTTGAAGTGTTATATACCCAGAAATGGAATTGATGGATCATGTGGTGAGTCTACTTTTAATTTTTTAAGCAACTGCCATGCCATTTTCCATAATCTCTGTACAATTTTACATTCCCACCAACAGCGCCTCTGAACTTCATTGTTTCAGATGAGAAGTCAGCTGCTAACCTTATTTCCCCTGTACATAATAAGTTGGTTGTTCTTGCTGCTTTCAAGGTTTTCTCTATGTTATTGACTTTGGACATTTTGACTATGATGGGTTTAGGTATAAATCCCTTTGTTTTATTCTACTTTGAGTCCTTTGGATGTATAGATTAATGGTTTAAATCAAATTAGATGTTTTCAGCCATTATTTCTTCAAATATCTTTCTGTATCCTTTCTCCTTTATGATACTCCCATTATTTGTATTTTAGTGTCCCATGTTTCTCCAGATATATTCATTTTTCTTAATACTATTTTCTCTGTGTTTTTCAAATTGAATTATCTCTACCAATCTATCTGCAAGCTTGCTGATTTATTTTTCTACCAACTCAAATCCACTGTTAAAGCCTTCTATTTAATATTTTTCGTTTTAGTTATTGTACTCTTAACTCCAGAATTTCCATTAAGTTCTTTTTTTTTTTTTTAATAATGTCTAGCTCTTTATGGACAGTCACCATTTAATGAGACATTGCATCATACTTTAATTATTAAGTATGGCTTTCTTTAGTCTTATTTATGATGGTAACTTTGAAGGCTTTGGCTGATAAGTATGATATTTGAGCCCTCTCAAAGGTAGTTTCTGTTGCCTTTTTCTTTGCCTGTGCATGGGTCACACTTTCCTGTATCTTTGCATGTCTCATATTTTATGTTGCAAATTGGACATTTTAGATAATATAATGCAACTCTTGGTAGTGATTACCCTCCTCCTACACAAGGCCTTTTGTTTGTTGTTTGTTTGTTTATTTCTTTAGTGAGTGACTTGGCTGACTATTTCACTATAGTCTATTTTCTCCACAGTGTGTAGCTTCTGAAGTCACTCAGCTGAGGATGCAGTGCTGCACATGGGGTACAGTTACCCTGACACTCCCTTTTCTAAATGACAATGGTTTCAGCCTGGCTCTTTTACTGTGTACAGATGGTCCTTGACTCACAATGGTTTGAGTTATGATTTTTTTGACTTTACGGTGGGTTTATTGGAAGGTAACCCTATCCTAAGTTGAGGAGCATCTGTATTTCTCTGATCTTCCTTTTAAGTTTTTGGTCAGTCTGTCTCTCTTGGTATCATACTCAGCTATTAGCCTCCATTAATTGGTACCTGATTGCTCTATTGTTTTAGAGAATGCCTCAGGGTGTAAATTGCTCCATAGTTAGATCCAACTAATATCCCAGTCCCTTTGTAGATGCAGTCTTTGAACCTTGCTCTGACCAAGATGTTCTCTTGTTAGCAGCCTCTATCCTTGATTTTCTCTTGTTACTATTTTTCTTGTTACTAGCTTATGCCTACAAGCCTCCTTTAAATTGCTCACCACCCAAATCCCCATTGTTTCTACAGCACCCTTATGCTTTGTTCTCCATATTTTGTTCTGAATATCTCCATGCTTTTTCTAAATAACAAAGTCAATCAGTCAGCTTTCTTAGGGAGAGCTATAGAACTCTCTGTTCCTGTGGCCCACCTCTTTGCCCAGGTACAATACCTGTGCTACTGTTCTGAAGAACAGCTGCCACTTCTTCAGGAGTGGGGTGCTGGGCTGGGATGGAGCTCCTGATCTTCTCAACTTACCTCTCCTGGTTTGGTACCTTGATCCTATATGTGACCTAGGTCAAAGGTGATTGGAGCTCAGAATTCTAAACCTACTAAATTCAGGATATAGCTTCTGCCCTACAACTAAGGTCTAGATGGTGGAAGGAAGCCTGAGACCCCCTCAGTATTGCATGCCTGAAATTGAGTTTCTGCAACATGGAGCTAGGACAGAGCAAAAACTCTGGTAGGTGACCTTCCCCTCCTGGGAAAAAAGCATAATTCTAGACTGCGATCTGGGAATAGATGGAGCACCATCTTCTTTGTTGCGCCTACACAGAGTGGAGCTTCTTTCATACTGAGCCTAAGAGGTCTGAGAACAAGTTGTACCTTAAATGTCACAATCTCTCATTGTGCCTACTGAGATTTAGTGTATTTCCTTAAATAAATGTTTCTTTATCTGGAGTATTCACTTTGGAGAATTTTCTAACTTTGCTGTATTTTAGCGAATTAAGTATTCACTAAATATTTTACACTAAATATTTTACACTAAATATTCACAAAATATTTTAGTGAATTAAAGAGTTAAAAGTATATATCATAAAACATTAGTATAATTCATAACAAGAACATGTTCCTACTATCAGATTAGATAGAATAGCAGAAGAAAACTTTTTATACCATATAATCCCTTTTAAAAATATTAATACAAATATAGCTGAGAGAATAATAGAGTAGGAAAAAATTTTCTTAAATCTGCCAAAGTGTTAAAAATAATTCTTTCTGAATGATGTCATTGAGGATAACTTTTTAAATTTTCTTTGACATATCTTTGCATTTTTTCTCAAATCTTCTACAGTATACATTTATTTCATTAATAATTGGAGAAATATGCATTATTAAAAATAGTAATGCCTTTTTTTAGACCCCATGCAATGTTTAAATGAATTCCATTAATTGCTTGTTGGGTGTTGCTGTGATCATTTTTCCGTAGTCTTCTGACTCTACCCTTGCTGACTATACCTTGATATTTCATCTTGATTGATATGGTATGTGACCTACTCCAGTCACCTCTGTTCCTATATTCATTAAGGGAAGCCTGAGGGGAAGATGAAATTCACACCTGGGCAGTATTTTCTTCTGCTTCCTTCTGGCTGCAAGCTGGTACAGCACTTGCAGGTCACATGAAGCTCTGACAAATTCAATAAGAGCTCACCTTTTGAGCCCAGAGTTTAACTGGACTCAGCAAGAGGTTCTCAGGCTGTTTCAACTTTTGAATAAGTTAGTTCAATTTAGTTCTCCTATTTTTGCCTAAAAATTCAAGTAGCCTCCATTAATCCTCTGATTTTTACCTTAGAACTTGTTATATTCGATATACCTAACATAGCTATTCTTATTTACACTCCACCGTAAGAACATAAACATTATGCTAGATCCTATCACTATTTGACCTCAAACTATTCTGTCTGACAAAATCTTCCATCAGCACCTTCTTTATGTTAAACTCATAAAATATGGCAGTCTGCAAATCTGTTTATCTCTCCTTAGGTATCCATTAGGGAATTGGTTTTCTGTCACTTTGAATTTTAACCAATAAAGCTCCTTGGATCCAACAAAGCTAAATTTTGAAGGTAAATAAAAAGATCAAAGTAAAGAGTGACAAAAAGAGAGAAATGTCTATCTTACAGATGAAATAATTCATAAGATTCAGATACTACTGTAGGTATTTAGGGAGAAAAGGAATAGAACTTCTTTATTTGTGATTCTAAAATCAATTTTAAATAGTTTAATACCAAAAAATATATAAAGATTCAATAGACATACAATATTTAGACACATTTTGTAAAAGAACTGAGATGAAAATTCTACCCTAACCCCTCCTATGATTACTAAAAAGTGAATTAAGATAATTGTAAATGAAGTTGTCATCATTTTTTATGTTTATTAGAGCTAATATTTTAATTTTAGGTTAAGTGTATATTATAGGACTTTATGTACATTTTATTAAATTGTGTAGCTCTTTGTATAATCACCGTGTATACTACATTTAAACCAGTTTTATAGGACTTAAAGGACAATAGCACTATTTTAAATAACACTAGGGGTTTAAACATAGTGGTTAGGCTTCCTTTTATGACAGCAGTCCCCAACCTTTTTGGCATCAGAGACCAGTTTCATGGAAGACAATTTTTCCACGGACCAGGGGGACATTAGATTCTCATAAGGAGCGCACAACCTAGGTCCCTTACATGTGCAGTTTACGGTAGGATTTGTGCTCCTATGAGAATCTAAGGCCACCACTGATCTGTCAGGAGGCGGAGCTCAGGTGGTGATGTGAGTGATGGGGAGCAGCTGCAAATACAGATGAAGCTTTGTTTGCTTGCCTGCTGCTCACCTCCTCCTGTGTGGCCCGGTTCCTAACAGGCCACAGACCGGTACTGGTCCGTGGCCCAAGAGTTGGGGACCGCAGTTTTATGACATATCAATGATTGATTTATTTATGGCCAATTATTAGTATATTTCAATGTGTAAAGGTAGTCTACTTCTGTAATGTTCAACATATTTTATGGAGTTGTACACATAGCTGTCTCAATCTGTTGATTTATCTACAAATTTAAAATATCAGCTACTTTCTTTTAAGACTGTTTTTTAATGTCAGGCTTTTACTGATGGAATAGAAACGTCATTGGGCTTAGATTCAGAAGAACTGAATTCAAATCCTGGATCCTTGGGCAATGATTAACTTTTTGACTTCAGTTCCCTTCTTAAGCTAAAGAAAGCTGCAAACTTGAAGTCAAAAGTCTTAGATTTAAATCCTGTCTCCATCAGGTGTTAGTGTGTATTCGACATTGGACACATTTCTTAATTTTTATGAACTTCAGGTCCAGTGTGTGAAATGGGAGTCATAATACATATTGCCTTAAAAGAAACATAAAATAATGAAATAAAAGTATTTTTGTTAACTGCAGAGCTTTTGTACATATTCTAACTTTTGTACATAGCACATCTATATTTAGTGCTAATTTTTATGTTGAGTTCCTGTTCTCTTTAAGTGCTCTTATCTTATTAGGGAGGCAAATACAAATAATATTCATACCAAGAGTGAGATAGTATATAGATGTGCAAGTATTACAGAAGGCTTGCAGAGGAACAACTGTCTAAATAAACATAAAAGGCTATTAAAGTAGTGACATTTGAAGTGGGGTTTAAAGAGAGAAGAAAAGTGGGAGCAAGAACTACCACAGTAGAAGAGTTGTATAAAATTGACTTTGGCTGGGGTAGATACAGTAGGATATACGAGGAGGCATGGTAGGAACTGAGGTTTGTAAAATATTTTGAGGCAGAGGGAAAAGAGCCTTGGAAGCCAAGCAAGGAGTTTGGACCTTTTCCTTGGTTTAGTGGGGAGCCATTGGAGCTCTTTAGTAATTCTTCATCCAGATTATGGCCAATTAATACTTATGCCTTACATGTTTGACTAAAATCAGGTAGCAGTAAAATATGCCAGATAGTGTTTGTTGATGTGATTTGAATGTTTGTATCCCCTCCAAAATCCATGTTGAAAATTAATCCCAAAACAATAATGTAAGAGGTGGGGCCTTTAGGAGTTGATTAGGTCATGAGGGAGAAGCCCTAATGAATATTAACGCTTTTATAAAAAGGAATTTCACGTGGTGTTGGGCCTTTTCTCCCCTTCCATCCCTTCTGCCATGTAAGGACACAGTCAAGGTGCCACTTTAGAAGTAGAGACTGGGCCCTCACCAGACACTGAACCTGCCAATGCCCTGATCTTGTTTAATACTCCCCAGACTCTAGAACTGTGAGAAATAAATTTATCTTTTCATTAAATTACCCAGTCCAAGGTATTTTGTTACAGTAGCATGAACACACTACCACAATTCCCAAGACCTGACACCATGCACTCAAATGTCACAGTTTAATAAATGAGCGCAGGTAAAATGTGGGAAAAAAATACTCTTTAACCATTATGATTATAATTATTCAACAGTGAAAAGAATCACACAGTAGTTTTCTCTGTCTGTTTGGGCTGCTATAACAAAATACTTCAGACTGAGTAATGTATAAAAAGAAGAAAATTATTTCTCACAGTTGGAGAGTCTAGAAAGTCCAAGAGCAAGGCAACAGCAGATTGAGTGTCTGGTGAGGGCTTACTGTCTCCTTCAAAGATGGTCTTCTTACCGTATGTTCACATGGCAGAAGGGACAGAAAAGTTCCTTTGGGCTTTTTTTTTTTTATAAGGGCACTAATCCCCTTCATGAGGGTTTTGCCCTCATGACCTAATCACCTGTTATAGGCCATATTGTAATACTCTTGCATTGGAGATTAAGTTTCAACATATGAATTTTAGGAGAACACAAATATTACACCATAGCAGTAGTGAAATGTTGTCAGTCAAGTAATGCTAAAAATTTATAACAGCATACTATTGATGAAAATGGCTGGGCGTAAGTTCTGCAGGCATACTACTTTAGGAAAAATTACATCCTGGCCTCATTGGAATATTTTGTAGATATCCTTCTTCCAAATATATGCTTGGATATAGACAAATCACATAATTTATACATGCATATTTTTATCGTACAGAGTAAATGCTCAAAAATATGTGTACTAAATATTTGGTAGAGAGTACATTTACCCATTTAGTTTACATAATTAAACCTTTTGCTCATAACACTGACAGAACTGGCCTAACTTTCATTAAGCATGACTACAGTTTTCCTATACTAATCATATTAATGCCATAATTGTTTCTATACCAAATAAAGTAATTAGGTTGTTTTTGATGATAGTGAGTATAATATGTATATTAACAAATTGGTGTATGTTTCATTTCATTTTTAGTTTCAAGATAAATGTCATTAACCAATAGCGAACCTAGCTAACAATTAAGATAAGCATTTGTTTTCTAAGGTTATGTAGTTTATTATTTAAAAACTCAATTTTAATAAATTTTAAAATATATTAGAATTTTTTTAAAAATGATATTATAAATCAGTTGTTGATATTCTAAGAGTATATATAAGATCATCTTTTTCAGTCATAACTACTGCATCATTAGTGCAAAGCTACATATTGCTAATTATTTACATTCACATCGACTATGTTAAACCCTTTCTAAAACACTGATAAATCATGAAATGCTTATATATTTGAACTGAAGTATACATGTTTTTAGAAATTATGTTTGCCATGTTCTGATAACATAAACACCAAATATACTACTTAAATGTAAAATTAATGTACTATATTTTTTATTATGATAGAATATATATAACATAAAATTTGCGATTTTAACCATTGTATGTGTAAAATTTTCAGTGACATTAATTATATTCACAATATCACGCAACCATCACCAGAATCTATTTCAAAAATTTTTATCACCCCAAACAGAAACTCTGTACCTTAAAAAGTTAAGCATAGAATTGCCATATCATCCAGCAATTCCTCTTCTAGGAATATACCCAAAAGTTTCGACAGCAGGTACTTAAACAGATTATGGTACAAGTACCTATGTTTAACTTCTTGAGAAATGGTAAAAGTGCTTTCCACAGTGGCTACATCATTTTAAGTTCCTGCCAGCAATGTAGGAGGATTCCAATTTCTCCACATCCATGTGAACCTGTGATAGTTTCTTTTCTTGTTTTTTTGTTTTTTTGTTTTTAAATACAGTCATTCTAGTAGATATGAAGTGGTATCTTATTGTGGTTTTTAACTGAATTCTCCTAATAACCAATGACGTTGAGCTATTTTTCATGTGCTTATTGGTCATTTGTATATCTTTTTTGGAGAAATGTTTATTCAAGTCCATATTAATCAGAGAAACAGGATCAATAGAATATATATATATGTGTGTGTATGTGTGTGTTTGTGTGTGTGTATACACACAAAATTATTATGAGGGATTGGCCCATATGCTTATGGAGGCTGAGACGCCCCATGCTCTTTTGTCTGTAAGTTTCAGGCACAGGAAAGAGGGTGGTGTAGTTCCATTTCAAATCTGAAGGCCTGAGAACCAGAAGCACTGATGTCTGAGGGCGGGAGAAGATGGATGCCCCAGATCAAGCAGAAAGTACATTCATCTTTTCTCATTTTTATTCTATTTGTGCCGTAAATGAATTAGATGATGCCTACCTGCATTGGTGAAGATGGTCTTCTTTATTCAATCTACCAATTAAAATGCAAATCTTTTCAGGAAACACCCTCACAGGCACACCCCCAAATAATGCTTTTTTTTAATCATCTATCTGGGCATCTCATAGTTGCTGAGTTGCAGGAATTCTTTATATGTTCTGGGAATGTATTCTGGTTATAACCATATAATCCCTCATGAGATATGTGATTTACAAATATTTTCTTCCACTCTGTGGGTTGTGTTTTTACTTTCTTAATGGCATCCATTTTGATTGTGTTCAGCCAGTGTTTGTGTTCAGCCAGTTTGTGTTCAGCCAGTTCAGCTTGTGTTCAGCCAGTGTTTTGACAGAGATTTCCTTAAATTCTAGGAGATTGGGAAAAAATAGGAAAAAAAAAAAAAAACCCTAAAACCAAAAACACCTCCCTCAGTGTTTGAAAATTGGTTCTGTGCCTGGTCACTGCTTTAAGATTTAGCCAGCCTGTTTAAAGTGCTGCCCCAGCCTTCAGATCCTAGTTCTCCTGAACCTATAATCATTGATTTAGGGTTTTCTTGGGTCTTTTTGAGCATGCATCCTATTCTGGACATGTACTTGGTTTCTAAATTCTCCAATATACACAGACACTTTTGAATGCTCTAAATTCCCAAAGAAATTCTCTCCTTGGCTGGCTTTTTCCTCCCAAATTTTAGCCGGTCTATTGTATATGTTAATGGTAATCTTTTGCCCTAGGTGGCTGCAGGTTATTTATTTGTCTTACCCTTTTGAGCAGTACCTGCTGCTTCTCTGCCCTCAGTGGGATCCAAGATAGGTGAAACAGAAACAAGTGACTTGTGTCAGTTATAAAGTAGCACCCAAATAAATTAGAACAGAAAAACACAATAATTTTTTGATAAACCCCACTCTACTCCGTCCAGAACCGGGGGCCAGGGTCCCACACTGGGAATTTGGGCTGCCATCTTCAGGACTCAGCCAAGCCATGTAAGGGGTTGTATGAGGGCAAGTAAGAATGCTACAACTTTTTCCTACCATTGTTAAGTTGTGTTTTTCTTGATTCAGCATTTACTTGGTCACTGTATACCTCTGACTGTGTCCTAGAGTTCTGACAAAGTTGATTCTGACAGTTCCTGCTTGTTTTTCAATGTTTTTTGAAGGGACAGATGTTTGGAGTTGCCTAATCTGCCATTTTGCTGATGTCACTCTCCTGTATGGTAATTTTATATTCTAACTTGAGTCAATGAAACTAACCTGCAAATTATAAGACTGGCATTGTACTAAGTACTATGGGAAGTATACAGATAGAAGACTGGCCCTCAAGGACTTTAGAGACTGATATGACATGCATTTAAATATCTACTATACAAGGTAGTTTGTGACCTGCAGTAAACCAAAGGAGTCAGAAAAAGATTAATAATGATCATTTTTAATGTAGAGTTTGTGGTTAAGTAGGATTTTTATAGTTGGTGATAACGAGGAGAAAAAGGTTAGCTGAAAGTGATACTGTAAGTATATTACAAAGGATGAGAAACAAAATAAAGAGTTCTGTTTTATGGGTATGTAGGCTATTTGTAGAGTTTTAGTGGAAGATAGAGCCAGATGATAATAATTACTTCTGTATTTTATTCAAAAGACAATGAAAATAAAAGCTTTTAAGCTATGATTGAAGATATTGCTTCAGAAGATTATCTTGGCAGTGACGTGTAGAATTAATTAAGAACACAAATATATATGTCGACTTGAGATGACTATACTTTTCTTAGTAGCGGAATTCTTGTATTTTATGTATGAGTACTTAAGAATTACTTCTAATCTGGAAAATCTATATAAATTAATAGCTTTAAAAATCTGCCATAGTTTAAAAGTATAAAACAAATAAAAGCCATTATCTGATGTTATCAATCTATAGCCAACTTTACATTTACAAAATTGAACACAACATAATATGTAAATACTATATTTTACAATAAAGATTTAGATTCTCCATTAATGAATAAAGATTGTTCATAACAATAGTAGGCTTATTTTTCCTAGAGTGAAATAATTTTTCATCTAATAAATGCCATTAAAATGACTTTAAAAGCTAGCAGTGAGGTACCTGTAAAATTTCAGTATGAGTGCCTTCTAGTTATAGTATTTTTGTTCTCAATTTAGAAATAGCTAGTGTTTTCTATTTAAGATATTCTGAAATATTTATTAATTCTATTATATATGTCTATGCCCATTAACAAGATGCATTATTTATAGCCAACTTCTAATTTCTTTTTTGTCATGCTTTATATGCATTAATTACTTAATAAATATATTTTATGACAATCAAACATTAAGCAACTTTGTTACTAAAAAAATTCCCATAGTTATAGTGAACATAATTTTCTGTGCTTCAATCCTTAAATATTTATTAATTCCAGTACCTTCTAAACTGGCTCTGTTTTCTGTCCCAAACCTTTATAGGACTAGGCAACCCAGTACAACAAAAATGCTGAGTATCTCTTTGAATATTTACGGATATTTTGGCCTGAATTTTGTGGCAACCTTTTATCTCCAACAGTTCGTTGTAATACCAAATGAAGACTAAAATGGATTAATCTGTCCCTGAACAGATTAAAAGAAAAAAATAATTTTTAAGTAGTATAGAGAGTCAGCAAGGCTCTCTAACCTGGGCAGCCATTCAAAACTGGGAGAATAAATGTCTGCTTTTTTGTGTCTCCAAAGGTTAATCCAGCTAAGATACACTCTACAGAATGACACTTAGACCTGACTAGAGATAACCTGTATCAGTACGTGAAATCAATATATCAGGACCTTATCTAGCAAAACCTCAGGAATCACATGTGAGTTACTTCCAGTGCAAGATAGTGATCTGGCCTATGAATTTTACTCTTTGTTTAAAATTTATCATTACAATGACAAAGGATGAGGAAAAGAGAATATACATATATATCACCACCCCAAATTAGAAAATACATTGTTCAAAGCTAGAAACATTGAGGAATTTTTATAAGATGTAGCTCATCTAAAATCAGAGTGAAAGAGGAGTAACCACGTGAGCTTACACAACATATTAATAATACATGCATGCATACATAGATAAAGGCAATAAAAACAAAAGATTTTGGGTCTTAGGAATTCTATAGCCACTCTTTCTCTGCCTAAAATTTACCTTTACTTCCTAAAAACATTTCTAAAAATATTCCAGCTATCTTACTAATTAATTAAAATTAAGAAGTAAAGAAACATACAAATGAAACAGCAGGGGTGATGTAAACAAGAGAATATAGTATTAAGTTCATATTTATTATTAATATGGATATCATATTTCAAGAATTTATTTCAAATATTCTATAAGAGAATAAAATGAGATTAAAATAATAATTTAGAGCAAATGTCCAAGATTATTTCTATAAAAACCTAGAAGAATTTGAAGAGTTAGGAGAAAAAGATGAAAAGCATAATATATTTATCCTATTCCATACAGAGAAATCAATAGATAATGTTTTATTCTTAACCACAAGTTAGAGAAAAGTATTATTTATAACAACTGTTACAGAAAAAGGGAATGAAACTAGAGTTGATATATTAATAGTAAGTCTTTGAAAAGATAAATAATAATAAAATAAAAGCATGAAATAAAATGACAATAAGATTAGCTATTATAATAAATGTGATTATGTTAAGCTTTTTTAAAATTCAAAGTCTCTTAGTTGATGTTAATAAATAACAGATTTGCTTATTTAAAAAACCTATCTAACCATCATGACATCTAAGGTTTCAAAATAGTAAGCAAATACAATTAAAAACAAATTATGTTATAAAATTAGTATCACAGTATGTTTTAATACATTAACTGCCATGAGAGTTGTATTTAACTCACACTAGTTTTGAGCCTGAGGCCTCATTTATGCATATGTAACTCACATGTCTCTTTATCTTAGGAGCCATGTGAACTATTTTTCAAGTTGCATATAACTCATGCAGAGAAAACAATAAAAAATGGCAAATTTTTCATTAACTTAGAAAGGACCATTTTGTTTTCAAAGTTTTTATTCTATTTTCATAATAAAACACCGTGGCCCCAAGGAAATTTTGTTTTTCCTATTGTGGCAGTCAATGTGTTAAAGAAATGTAATAAATAGTATAAGAAAGATGCTTATTTAAATATGATTTTTACTATTTAAAATCCACAATGCAGATAATCATGCTATGAGCCAATGCTTATTGAGAGCTTCTTATATGCCAAGAAATATATACCATTAATTTCTATATGCTTCCTATAAGTACGTTAGTCTCAGTGCTTTACAAAGACTGCTTATGTAACTCTCACAATAGCCTATTAGTTACTACCATTTTTATGATGCTGATTTTATGAATGAGGAATCTGAGACTTAGATAAATTAATTAATTTGCCTTGTCACATATCTAGCAAATGGTAGAAATGGGATTTGAATCCATTCACTCAGGCTGTACAGACTTTGACCGTAACTGTTATATGACACCGTCTCCCTTCGTAACAGTTATCAAATATCCAGTACCAAAATAAGACATCATTAAAACAAAAAAGCAAAATCCGTACAAAGAGACATTGAGAAAATTGCCATTGTTATGAGAAATAGAATAGCCTATTTTCTAAGTCCTCAGAAGACTGAAGAGATAAAATAAATAAAATTTCATAGACTTTAAATGATAAGTACTAACAAGGTATCACATATATCTAAATAGATAAATACTAAGAATATATTCATATATATCTGTATCTATCTCTCTATATCTATCTTACATGCAGATAAATAGATATAGATATATATGATTCTCAAACTTTCTATCCTAAAAACAAATAATATGTTCTTTTCAAATACATATAGAACATTTACAAAATGATAAAGTGATAATATCCTAGAGTAAAAAGTTAATACCAAAATTTTTTAAATATTAGCAATACATATGCCACATTCTCAGCCCTCACTGACAAAAACTAGAAATTAATAGCAAAATGTTAACCAAAATATTTAACCATGACAACTCAATAACATATTCCTAAAATATATGTGAGAGAATTTAACACACAATTATATAATTTTTGATTAGTTAAGGGAAATGACAATATTACATTACAAACCACAATGATGATGAGAAAAGTGTTCTCAAATAAATACCTTAAAGAATTTTATAATTAAGTAAACAAGAATAGAAAATAAATAGAATCTCATGCTCAAAAATGTAGAGGAGAAAGAAGAAAATTAACCTTCTAATACATTAGAAAAGAAAAAACTGATGAATGCAAGAAAGGATATTTGATAAAGGAAAATTCTACCACAATAGATTAAAATTGGCATGTCTCATAAAAAAAGAAATACAGAGAGATAAACAAAGCAACACTGTATTAGTTATCTATTGCTTCATAACAGTTTACTCCAATATTTAGCAGCTTGAAACAACAGCTGTGTTTTCTTCCACATAGTTTTTGAAGGTAAAGAATCTGGAAGCAGCTCTGCTGGGTGGTTCTGACTAAGGGCTTCTCTTGAGGGTTTAGTTGACATTGTTTGTGGGTGCATACCTGAAAGGTTGACTGGAGATTGAAGATCTGCTTCCAAACTCACATGGATGTTTGCAGGCTTCTTTAGTATCTCACCATGTGGATCACTTCATACAGCTGTTCATGATATGGCATCTGGCTTTCCCTAGAGTGAGTGATCTGAGAATAGTGAGGGAGGGAATAAGAAAGGGGGAGAGAGTAGGGGAGGTAGAGAGAGAGAGAAAGGGAGATCAAGATGAAAGCTACATTATTTTTGATAATTGTCATAAACAGAATGGTCCCCTGTGATGGTTAATTTTAGGTGTCAATTTGACTAGATTAAGGAATACCTGGAGAACTGGTAAAATATTATTTTGGGTTATGTCTATAAGGGTTTTTCCAAAGGAGATAAACCAGTAAGTGAGAGTGGGCTAAGTGGGGAAGATCGGCCCTCAATGTGTGCAAGCACCATCCAGTTGTCTGGGGGCCCAGATACTTAAAAAAAAAAACAAAAGCAGCAAAACAAAACAAAATTAGGAAAGGTAAATTGGTTTCTCTCTTCTGTAGCTTGGATACACTCTCTTTCTCCTGATGTTGAACATCAGAACTCCAGGCTCTCTAGCCTTTGTACTCTAGGACTTATACCAGTGGCCTACTGGGTTTCCAGGCCACTGGTCTTGAAGAGAACCATGCTCCCAACATCCCAGGATCTCCAGTTTGTGGATGACCTGTTGTGGGACTTCTTAGCCTCCATAATTTTGTGAGCCAATTCTCCTACTAAATCCCCTGTCATCTCTGTCTCTGTCTCTGCACACACACACACACACACACACACACACACACACACATATGCACACACACCTCCTATTGTCTCTGTATCTTTGGAGAACCTAACTAATGCATTCCTGAGAGATATTCATGCCCTAATTCCTGGACCTTCTGAATATATCATTTTACGTGGCAAAAAGAATTTGTAGGTGTAATTAAGGTTACTGATCAGTGATTGTAAAATCAGGAGATTATCCTGAATTACCCAGATTATTGGGGGCATAGAACATGATCACATGAGCAGAAAGAAATTTTCTTCTGTTTGAGTCAGAACAGGTGCAGCAGAAGGAGAAGTTAGACAAAAATTTGATGTGCCATTTCTGGCTCTAAGATGTAGAGAGTTCAAGGGTGGCCTCCAGCTGACAGACAGGAAGGAAATGGATACCTTCATTCTTTGGCCACAAAAAACAGCATCTTTTCAACAAGCTTAGAAGTGGTTTCTTCCCAAAACCTCATTATAAAAACCCAGCTGGCCACCACCTTGATTTCAGCCTTTAGAAACCCAGAGAAAAGAAACACACTATCTCAGCACAGCAGGACTTCTGACCCATAAAACTTAGATAATAAATAAATGTTGTTTTAAACTGCTAAATTTGTGGGAATTTGTTATGACAGCAATAGAAATCAAATATAATAACATACACGTACTCTCAAAGTGATATGCCCTCTCTTCTGCTGAATTCTGTTGGTCATAGAAACCAACTCTGAAACACAGGAGGGAACTATGCCAGTGTGTGAGTGAAAATGAGGCAGGCTCATCAGGGACAATACTGAAGGTTAGCTACATACCCTATCCTCTGCCCCCGCCAAATACAGACCCTTCACATACAAAAATACACTCACCACCTCCCAGGGCCTCTCAGAGTCTTATCTCACTGTAGCATCAAGTTGAGGTCCACATCTTGTTATCTAACCACGTCCAGGCATGGATGAGATTTGTGGAGTGTAGTTACTTAAGAACAGCTCCTTGGGTGAAATTACTTAAATATAACTGCTTGAGTATATTTCCTCTCTATTAATAGAACTGAAGAAGCAGTTTATCCTTATGGTCCCTCATACCCAACATAGAGTAGTTGGACTGATACAGGATAACTGTTGTAGACATTCCCGTTGAAAATGAGAGAAAATAGAAGGCACGAAGGAAACATGGATCCACAACAATTTTAAAATCCAGCTGGGCAAATGTTGGCAGTTCTTAATTATTTACTAATTCCTGTTCCTGCCCCCAAATATGCTCTGTGCCTTTTGGTTTTGGCCTCTAGGCCAAACATACCTATCCTTTAGGGTTTCTTCCTCAGTCACACTTTCTTTTCATGAAAGGTAGCACATGCACACACTAAGTAGATTTAATAGCCTGTCTTGTGATTTTGTAAGCTGGAGACTCGAAAGGCCTCTTACTATTTTGTCTCTGTCCTTTTCAGTTCAAACTGGTGATTCTGGTGAAATGATCTACATACAACTTCGTAGATGTTTTGTAGGACTTGTTGAGGATCGCTCCATTGACAAATGCACCCCCACATGTCTTTTCTAGAAAAGTTCCTTCTGCACCTTCTTCCAGTGAGATGGCTGAGGATATTACATCCTTTACCTTCTTAAATACTCTCTCTCTCTCTTTCATTGAGTGGTTTTATGAAACACATCCTTAAATTTTTTATAGGGCTTTATTTTTTCTGTGACCCATGAGTACTATCAGACACCACTTTTGACCTCTCTGAAGTCTGTAACAAAGGATTTTAGAGTCATACAGTTGGCTTCTTCTGGTTTTAGCCTTGTTTTCCAGCTTGGGACACTGGAAATCTTCAAAACCAGTCTTTAGCTTGTAGCTCTCCTCTCACATTTTACTCTAGGCAGCAAGAAAAAACTAGGGATTAAATTGAACATTCTGACTGGAAATCTCCTCAACTAGATCACTCAATTTGTTAGGTGTATTTTCTACCTTCCACATTTCTGCAGGTAATGGGGTTGTTGAACATTCTGTCACTAAATAAGAAGGATCGTCTTTCTTCCAGTTTCCAATACAATTTTCCTTACTTTCCCTCAAATCTTCTCAGGCAGTCTTCTTAAAGTCTAAAATTTTGCTCATAGTCTGTTCAAGATTTTCACTAAAACTCTCCTTAAAACCTTTCTGGCTACTTCCCACTGCCTGGTTCCAAGATGATTCCACGTATTAGGTATTTATTATAACACCACAGTACTTCCAGGTTCCAAAATCGGTATCATTTATCTATTGCTGCATAGCAAATCACTAAACCAAAATGTACTGGATTGGAACAGCAAACATTTACTCTCTCACATAGTTTTTGAGTGCCAGGAATCTGTGAGTAGCTTAGCTGCATGCTGCTGGCCCAGAATATCTCAGAATGCTATAGGCAAATTGTTATCTGGTGTGGCAGTATTCTGAAAGTGTAATTGGGGCAGGAAGATCTGTTTCCAAGCTCCGTCACGTGGCTGTTGGCAGGAGGTTGTTTACTATGTGAGATTCTCCACAGTGCTTTTTATGACAGGGCAGATGGCTTTTTCCAGGAAGTGATGAGAGAGAGAGGGAAAGAGAGAGACAGAGAGAGAGAGAGAGAGAGAGAATACTAAAGATGGAAACTGCAGTATCTTTTATAAGCTATCTCAGAAATGATATACCATCACTTCTGACATGTTCTGTTGGTCATATACACCAACTCTGGTACAATGTGGGTGGGAACTACAGAAAGGTATGACTGTCAGGAGGTAGAGATCATTGGGGACCTCTTCTCAGAGGCTGACTACTATAGTACCTCCTCTGGCCTCCAATGAGTCATGTCCCTCTTTTTAAGTTTTTAAAACATTTTTTGATATAGGATTATATTTTATAATGTAGGAAAGTTTGTCTCAGGGAAGGTAAGATATTTATCCAAGATAATAAGACAATTGAAACTGAATCCACCTAAACCCCATACCTGACCTCAAACCTCATACCTCTTCTCCTACAATAAAATAGGGGTACCTTGGAGGTCTGCTACTGTGAGTAGTATTGTTTTCCAACATACATAGTAGTCCTATACTGCTGAGCTTTTGAAATTGTCCTGACCATCTTTTCTAGTTTTGCTTTATCCTAGTCTTCAATTTACCTTCTATCTTATCTCACTGAAATAAGTGTTCTAGACTGACAAAATTTCTCTCTACTTTTCTAGATGACTATGTTTTTGTTTGCCATAAATGTGTATCCTATAAAACCAGACTTGTTGGAATCACATGAAAAGTGAGCGTAAATACATTCCAAGTGCAAATCTACATGGGTTTTCTTGTATTAGTTTGCACAGGCTGCCATGACAAAAAATATCACAAACTGAGTGGCTTAAACAACAGAAATTTATTTCTCACAATTCTAAAGACTGGGAAGTTCAGGATCAAGATGTTAGCTAATTTAGTTCCTGGCGATGGCTCTCTTCCTGGCTTGTAGATGGCTGCCTGCTCTCTGTGTCCTCATATGGTCCTCATATGGAGAGAATGAGGGAGCTGTCTGGTGTCACTTATAAGAACACTGCTACTATCAGATCACTGCCCCACCCTATGAACTCATTTAACTCTGATTAATTTCTTACTCCAAATAGTCACATGGAGGTTAGTGTTTCAACATATGAATTTTGGGGGTACAAAATTCAATTCATAGAACTTCCCATGAGGAAAAAATGTAGTGCTTCAATTTTGGAATATTATAGCTCTCAAGGGGCTCTTTTTTCCAAAAGGGCTTGTGTTTATTACATTATTTTTCTCAGTATTAGTCCGGACAGTGAGCTTTTCATCTATTTGTATTACCAATAAGTAATCAAAAGTACCGATCATTTTAAGGTCGCTTAAAGGTTTGGTTTTTTGCCATGAAGATAAGGTAATAAGTTTGGAATGAGCCAGTTCAAGCTCTATTAATAAAAGATTTGACATAGATTGTTTTCCAGAAATAATAATAATAACTCGTAGTCTCAGATGCCACTTTAAGCCAAACTTTGCTACTCTCATCCTAGGTTTCTCAGTAAGATTTTACCCATAGGTGGCTATACCCAAAAGAACGGCTTAACATACTCAAATTTAACATAATTGTGAAGATACTTCGAAAGGCCTATGATGTTCCATGAAAGAATAATCTGTGGGCACTAATTACTGCACCATTTACCAACAGTATGAGTTTCTAAACAGATATTTTCACTTTCCCCAAATAAAGTTGATTTCCCTTGAGCATTAACAAAACTTTATTATGTTGCTCATTTAGCTTGTCATTGGTGAACAGTTTTTATTGTGTGCCATGACAGCAAGGGGAATGGTGGAAGCCTGTGAACTACTGTTTTTATCCTTCTGTGTTTAGAACATAATGTAAATAGCAAATGATAAAGACAATACTTTAAGGTTCCTAAGCATAGGGCATGATAGTAACATTATAGTAATGACATTGGAGAAAGCATGCATATTATTATAAATTCCTGCCCACGTCACATACATCAAAACAGAAGAGATAATGAAAGGAAGTAAACTAGTGGTACTGAGTGGGATTATCCTCAGGATTGAGAGGTTTCATGAACTATTAATAGCATTCTTTCCATGTGCTAGCTGAAATTCCTAATGGCAAATTGAATGCTGCTTATATCATTATTCACATGAATGAATATGATTGAAATAATGGATATGTTATTCTATCAAATCCAATTACACAACTATTATCAACTGACTAAAAAATCTAATTGCTGATTAGAGAACTTATTACTGTGGTTCTTCTCAATATGTTTCAAATTGACATTGCATATAGGACGATACTTCATTTATGATTTATGGTAAGAAAACATTTGGCAGTGAATACACACACACAGAAAGCCATGAGTACACATATATATGTGTATATATACACAAATATATCCAAATATATATATATATATATATATATATATATATATGTCATGAAATATATCAAAGCCTTCTCTGTGCCCTTTAAACTTGAATGACTAGACAGCAAAACTTACCATTACTCTCCGGCACCACCAGTTTCCTCGTTTTCTCTAGCCTAGTAAAACAGCTCCACAAGTGGCCATTGCCTCACTTGTACGCTGTTATATCTCCAAAAGCTAGCACAGCACATGGGACATGGGGAGCAAGCAATGGATCACCCTAGTTTGAGCATCTTCTGCTTTGATCATGCTTCACGGGCCCACAGGTATTTTGAGGAGGTACCTTAATTACATACATTAAGTGTATGTATACATGTAATTATACACAGATACATGTAAGTGTACATGTACGTATACATGTAAGTATACATACATTTGGTAAAGCAAATGGGGTGGGGGAAAAGAAAAGCCAACATCTTTATCATGGTTCTAAGGCCCTATGTGAGGTGGCCTCCTGCTACTCCAACGCCATCTACCACCACTCTTCTCCGTCCAGATGCCACTGGCCTCTCTGCTGCTCCCCCAGATAAGCCTGTGCCTCAGCAACCTTGCCCCACCTGTAAATCCCTTCTTCAGTTATTCATATGGCTTATTTCCTCACTTCATGCAAATTTCTGTTTATGAATCATCGTATTAGAACTTCTGGTACTTTTATTTTTCTCTATTAAACTTACCACAATAGGATGCCTTAAATATGTATTTGCTGATTGTCTCACATATACACAAACACAATAATGAAAGCTATATGAGAGAAATGGTTTATCAGAATTGTACTATTTCCCACTGCTTAGAATTGAGTGTAGAAAATAGAAGGCCCTCAAAAAATATCTATTGAATGAATGAATAAATCAGGAATTGGATCCTTCACCTCCATGTTAACCAGTTTTTCTTTTTTGTTTGTTTGTTTAACATAATTGGCTTGTAGGTAAAATTTCTTTAGTAATAAGTTCTCTGTGTCTGAAAATAGTTTGATAAAAAAATTTGATTTATTAAAAACTGTCGTTAGGCAGCAAAAATTCTGAGTATTTTTGGTGCTACTGAAAATATTATAATTCTATAATTTGTTAAATCAGCTTACAAAAACAAAATAAAAATAGTTTATAAAACCATTCCTGTGTTCAAGGATTGACAAATCTATTCACAAAGTTGAACCTAACCTTTCTACTGTCAGTAGGGTTTTAATAAACTTTTTAATTATTTTGCTAGCAGGCTCATATAAACCTCAAATCCTATATTTTGAATTCCCTTCTCCAAGTACAATTCTCAGAAGAGATATGCACAAAAGTACAAAGTCAAGTGGACAAAATCTAGAAGCTAGAACAATGCAAACTTCTGTCTGGACACAAACTGGAATAATAACATGCACTCTGAGGGTGTGTGTGAAGAGAGGGGAAACGAAAGGATAGAGTACTCAATGGATAATCGTTCTACTAATCAATTCCATCATATGGAGGAGAATAGAAAACCAGACAAGTAAATGACAGAGGCTGCTGAAGGCAGGCCATGTCTTCAGGAGCTCAGGGAAAGAGCAGTTTTGCAGGGAATGACCCTCCAACATGGGATGGCCTGCACACTAGTGAATCACTATATTTTGTGTCATGGATGCTAATAAATCAAATTGGCAACTCTTTTTTTTTTTTTTTTTTTTTTTTTTTTTTGAGACAGAGTCTTGCTTTGTTGCCCGGGCTAGAGTGAGTGCCATGGCGTCAGCCTAGCTCACAGCAACCTCAAACTCCTGGGCTCAAGCGATCCTTCTGCCTCAGCCTCCTGAGTAGCTGGGACTACAGGCATGCGCCACCATGCCCGGATATTATTTTCCATATATTTTTAGTTGTCCAATTAATTTCTTTCTATTTTTAGTAGAGATGGGGTCTCGCTCTTGCTCAGGCTGGTTTCGAACTCCTGAGCTCTAATAATCCACTCGGCCTCCCAGAGAGCTAGGATTACAGGCGTGAGCCACCGCGCCCAGCGGCAACTCTTCTTTATATATCGAGGAATGAGAAAAAGGTGTTGTTTTCTCCATTGTAAGAAATATGGACTCAATATGTAAATTTTCTGTAGTAATTAATGCAAGGCAGGTACTAGTAAATGCTAAAAGAATGATGAGGCTTAGTAGTCCTATGGGGACATAGATAAAAGCCTTCTGCCTCTTGTGGATTTATAAGGGAAGACTTCATAGAGAAAGTGAGATTTGAGGTAGGCATTGAAGGTTGGGCACAATTTGGACTGCCCAGGGTCTAGAAAGGTATTCTAAGATAAGCAAATATTTAATATTATGAACTCTGGAGTAAAATTATTCAAAGAACTAATGCATAGATAAGGTTGGCTGGAATATATTTTTCTCACTATTTTAGAATTTTCTTTGCCATGAAAATATGGCATTTAGTTATTAATAAACTATTCAATTCTATCTTATGTATTTGTCAAGATACATGTATTTTGTTTAACATACATATAAATATAATGATTTTAAGGGACTGTGTTTTAAATTTTGTTTGTCTTTATATCTTAGCTTAAATATACACTAAAATCCACGAAAAAAGTATAGCATATTTTAAGTAAAAGGTGAAGTTAAAAAATTATAAAATGCCTTATTTTTAAACCTATGAAATACTAGAGTGGTTATAAAGAAACAATTAAAATGATTTGTTAGAAAACTTCAGCAACAGAAATACTATATACTTTAAGAAATTTTGCCTCCGAATAGCTATTTTCATATTACTATTAAATTAAGGAATGCTGTGATTTTCATATTGCTTTAGGAGATAGAACAGGTTTTAAACTATGCCTTATGAGAAGTTGGGAAAAAGGAAATTAGACTATGTATGTAATTATTTCACTTCAATAAAACATAGTATAAGCCTTTGTCATTCTTAAAAAAAAATTCCAGTTAACTGAAGACAATTTCTAGTCAATTTTTCTGCCTCTAGTATAGAAAAAATATCAAAGGAAGTATCAGAAGTGTTTTTAAAATAAAGTTTATCTTATACTAAAAGAGGACAAAAAATGTTACAAAGCATTTATTTTTTGATCTTGAGATCTGAGCATATTTATAATCTATGGGAATCCTAGTGAGGGAAATAGGACATCTAAAGTTCGTTTGCTGAAGGTCATGGTAGTCTTCATAACTGGTCATGCATTATATTTATTCTTGCATTTGTCATCCAATTATTAATTCATACATTTATTTATTCATTCATACTATTTAGTCTGAACCCCTACCATATGCTAGACATTGCAGCTTGATATTCAAATTCTTTTTTACCTGGTCCTGAACCCTGTCATTATTCCAACTCAGGCACTGATATTTCCTAACTTTTCTGCTATACCCATTGCCTGCTTACCTCATTCTGCCTACCTCATTCCATCTGGATTAGGAATTCAGAGGCTCACTAACCTGCAAGAGATAGGAGGAATTCTGGATATAGTAATTGTATAATCCACATCTTGTTCACTGGTTCATGCCATGTATGCCTTTAATCTTAGACTGATTTTGTGATACATCAAGTTAACTTTAAAAAATAGGTTTGATAAATCAGTTTGTACCTTCTATTTCTGCATTAAGCTCACTAAATACTTATTCATAGACTAATACCACTATTCCTATTTCCATTTTTAGCTCTCTGGCTTTTGCCTGAGTCTAGAATCCTAATCCTGGGCAATTATAGCTTTGCCTATTTGGCTGGTATGTAGTTTCTCAAATAAGCATATGTTTGGCACTGTGATGAAGGGACTATACTGAACTCTGCACACAATAAAAAAGGATATTCATGCTTTTAACCACTAAGGTATTAAATTCTAATAGATGATATTAAAAGCAATATGTAAGTGAGGAACTATGTATAATTGGAATGTATTGTAAAAAACTTTCTAGAGTGGAGGGAAAAGCTGTATTTTAAGTACATACATCTTACACTTCTAAGAGTTAGCCAACTGAAGAAAGAAAGGGATTGAGAACCTGGGGATTTGAAATGTGTGAACAGATAATTAGTGGCATAAGTGCCTAAGCTGTTCTGAGGGGATGTTGTAGCCCCTTTTAATAAACCAAGATTATTCATACAAATGTATGCTATGAGTGCTTGATAAAACAAATACACAAAAAAATAAGTAAAGATATAGAAAACCTGAGCAACACTATCAAGTTTCCCTAATTGAGATTTATAGAGCATGCCACCCAACAACAGCAGAATATACGTTCTTTTAAGTGTACATGGAACATCACCAAGATCTTGTATGTTGGGCCATAAAACAAGATCAATAAATTTAAAATGATTTAAACCTTAGAGAGTATGTTTCCTGAATAAAATTGAATTAAATTAGAAATCAATAACAGAAAGACATCTGGAAAATCTCCAAGTACTTTAAAATTAAACAACACATTTTAAATAACTCAAGGGTCAAAGAAGAAGTCACAGGAGAATTAGAAATAATCTGACTAGAATGAAAGCACAACATATCAAAATTTGTAGGATAGTGTTCAGCAAGGTTGCAGGATACAATGTCAGCACACAAAAATCAATTTCATTTCTACATGCTAGCAATGTGCAATTGTACCAACATTTTAAAAAATAGCATTTATAATAGCTCCCAAAATAGAAATATTTAGATGTAAATCTACCAAAACATGTACAGTATCCATATGCTAAAAACTACAAACCACTTATGAAAGAAATCTGAGAAGACGTCGATAAATGAGAGACTTACAGTATTTGTAGTTTGGAAGACTCAATATGGTAAAGATGTACATTCTCCCAAAATTGATATACAGGTTTAGTGCAATTCCTATCAAAATCCCAGCAACATTTTTTGTAGAGACAAATAATTCAATCGTGTAAAATATACAGTTGTATTATTGTAGTTATTGAAATAGGCAGGGCAAAGCTGCTCAGCTAACAGGCCAGGAGTTTCAGGGTTTTCACTGCTGGATCCAAACTCAGCCTGGACCAACTTGTTCGATGGTGTCCTATGATGGAATTGTTCTGTAATAAATTAATTATCAACAGAGTTGATCTGGACTCTACTATGGGCTAAGGCTACTCGTACAGTAGGACTAATTCTCCAGTTAGTTACTGCATGTTTTGTGGGCCCTAACTCTATAGATTGGGCATGGGGAATACTGAGAACACAGTATCTGTCTTTCTGCCTTCTTATTTTCCAACAGTGACTTCCCTAGTGTTCAATTGCCTACCCTTTTCTCCATATCCCCGTAGTCCACCGTACAGAAGATAAGATCACCCTAGTTTGCAGGAAGCAAGAGCAAATGCCAACTGTATTATGTCTATATTTGTATTATCACATGGTGCATTATCATGGAGTTTTCCTGTTCTTATATTAAAAAATCATTGTTTCTAAAACTCCAATTTAATCAATTCATTTGAGCATGCCTTTAGTACAAATATCTACTCCTCATGACCCAACTAATCCTCATAGCTTTAGAATTGACCACAGCCAAGAAGAGTCATACCTGGAGCACTATATTTAAGTAAGATATAACCTCTAGTGCAAACTGTTTCTGATGGAATAATCAAAATCCTACCTCCTTGATATGTAGATAAAGGGAGTTAATTATATCAATTAATATTTAGCCAGCATTTTATAATTTTCAAATTGCTTTCTGACATTTTTCATATTACCTTGATTATAGATAAATGTAGGGCATATATGTGATTTGCCCATAGTCATGTAAATGTCAGAATTAGTTTATGAGCCCCCAAAATTAATAAACTACTTTCTATTTCTTTTTAAATTACAGCTAGGCTAATATATTCATTTTAAAAATGATTATGAATTTCGTTTTAATATAATAGATGGAATGTTAAATATATTTATTTTTCAAAGAGACCATTAAATCCCATAACTTAGGAATTACCATATGAAGAAATTAAGCAGACTGGCACCAACTAATAGGTACAAAAACTGCATTATAAGTTATTTAGCTGAACAAAAAAATTTTTAATTACATAAGCCTGAAAATTTGTTTAGAATAATTGACACACTTACATGCATCAGTTGATATTTCTGTCATGTATAAATGGTGCTATATACAAATGATAAAACAAAGTCATGTAAAAGTTGGTCTTATAATACAGATGTCTAATAGGGCATATAAGTCATCCTTACCAACTTTCAACCATGCTGACCAGTCATGTAATGAAAATGGATGGCACCTGAATGGGAAAACAATTATGTGGGTATCTGAAGAAGGGTGGTCATACCCAAAGGATGAACAAAACACTTCAAGCAAAACTAACAGCAACATAATGAGCTAAGAAGTGACAGGCACAAACACGAGGAGATCATGTTGACTTGAAGCAAGCAGAATTTGAGCTGCTTCGCTGCTTCATTTAAACAGAAGAGTATGCTCAGCATGAAGCTAAGAGACAGCTGACAGAGAATGACACCCTGCAGGTACAGCTGCTGCTAACACCCAAAAGACAGAATATATAGAAGGCGTATTTGTTTATTTATGCAATTTGTGAGGGAGTCATTGCCTGAAATGATTCAGCTTTTTCACCCCACTCTTATGACCAGGAAGCGTCAAGGTCAATAGCTCTATCACACAATGCAAAAGATATTGCCACATATATATTATTTAATGGAATAGCTGAAGTCGTTTTAATAGGACTACTGCCAATATATCATCTGTATATGTATAAACAATTTGCTGATTGTGGTTTTTCTTAGGAAAAATAGATACTCTAAACTAAATACTCTAAGCATAGTTGTAATGGCACTGCCCATTCAATCCCAATTTCTGTTTTGGAAATTTTACCTACGTTGAGCCCAGTTCCAGATTCTGGCCAAAAGACAAGGGATATCTAACTTTAATGGAAAGAAATACTGGCTCCATAAATATCCATATAGCTTCGTAAAAAAGATTTGCTTAATAGAAAAACAATGTTTTCTCACATGAAATCCAGGCTTTGTTTAAGAAACATGTTGAATCCAAAGATAAAGTGTAGTAAAAAATAATAGGATGTGCTTCTTTATTGAAATACTGGTAGTTTTAAATTCTTGACATGAATAATTGGATATGTCATATGTAAATCTACCAAGGAATAAAACAGAGGTCATAAAATGTAAAGACATGATAGGACATATTTATAACCTCATAAAACAAACTGACATGTTAATATCTTAAGCTGACCACTCTGCTGTATTTGTGTATGGGCCTTCACTACAAAGTTCTGTCCCTGATTTGAACACATCACATATGAGAGGTATAATAAAAAGCACATGGTAGATGATGGATACAAATGCCATTCTATTTATGATACGAACAAATCAATTTGTGAAGTAGGTAGAAGTTAAGCAGGTAGAAGTTAAGAAAAATTAGTACAATATGATGATATAAATACAAAGAAAAGCATGTGTGTTTTTTTCAAACTTGGTTTTATATTTCTTACAGAAATAGTTTTCTCTAAAGGCGTTAATTAGTTTTCTGTTTGTGTGATTTTTATGGGGCAGAGCATCCATTGTGGTGGCAGTAAAATGCATTGTGCCCTAGTACAATTCACAGTAATGATGGTGAGGAACACATGCCAGGTGACATATTTTAATGGACTACTAAATGAATGACCAAGAAAAGAGAGAAAGTCATTTTCAATATGAGAGGAATAGGACATTGAATAAATGAAGTGGAGACACGATAACAGATTCTTAAAAGATTCTTAAAAATCTGCTATGTCATATTATTCTGGTCAACAGAGTAATCATATTTCATTCACTAGTTAGTTACAGATCAAACACGAGATCCTGTTACAAGTTATTTGTCTTATAGTTCAATTATTATTTAGATAGATATTTCAGAAAGGGAAAATGCTTTTCCATATTTTTTAAGAAAATTAGGGAGCAAGTAGAAAATAATTACCATTATTACCATTAGAGCTTCTGTTCCCATTCATTGGATCTCAGATCTGATTGATTTTCTTACATATTTATGACTGCTTTGGTTAAATACTCTCCATTCTGAATTTTGCTATCTGTATTACTGCTATAATAAAAATGAAATAAAACGGATATACTTTATTTAAACATACCAATGGAGCAAAATTATTTTCATAATCAAGAACAAATTCAAACACAGGCAATCCTATTAAATCATATATTTTAAGGGTCATTGCAAGGTCCCGCATGACTCTGAATATTTATTTTTCCACCAATTCACCATCTTACTTGTGTCCTTTCTTATATGCACTAGAATCCCTGCAATTGGAATAACTTCTCTTGAAAAAAAGGGCTTTATTATGGTATTTATTTAGTATTTACTATCATATTTAGAAAGTAAATATTTAAAATATGCTCTGGTGGAATGACATGTTATCCCTATATCAAAACATCACATGTACCCTATAAATATATACGATAAGTATGTACCCATAATAATTAAAATTTTTTTAAAAGAGAAATGGGAGGGAGGATGCTAGTTGAAAAGAAGCCTTCTCAGGTGTCCTCATTTCATCAGCATGGATTGATTAATTAATTAAATTAGTTAGTTGTTCAACAAAGCCTGACCTAAGAATAATGAGGTGGAGAAGCCACTAAGTTTAAATATGTGTTAGAAACAGTAGCAAAAGTGGTCAGGGTATTAGTGAACAGCATGGACTATGATCAGGTAGATTTCCATGAAGGAGGAGCCCAGGGAAGCTTAAAGAAAGTATAAGGGGTCAGGGAAAGTAGATCCAAAGTTGGAGAACACCATGGCAGTGCTGCTATTGTAGCAAAGACTGATTTTAGCTTTTCTCTATCCTCTCTCATCCTGCTGTTAAAAGCAAATATACAAATATAAAATTACTTTTAATTATTTTATGAATATATTTTTATTCACCACATATAAATCTCTGCCTACAAATCAGGTTTGTAAGAAATACTGCATTATTGTTTTCTAGAAGTGAAACTAATTTAGACTTGAGTCTCTTTCTTATAAGTCTAGGCAGAAATGCTACCTTCATCACTCTTAGGGCATCCCTTCCCTAGAATGGTGCCAAGGTTCTAGAGCCTTATTCAACACTAGTTATCAGCCGCCTTTCCTAGACATTGGTTATCTGCACACTGCTGAGATGTCCAATGTCCCAGTTTCATGGTGATGTATGTTACTTTGATATGACTTGTGGAGCATGTTTGGACAGGGTGTGACTTGGGTCTAAGACTGAAACTCTCAGATGAATCCTGTGGCCTTTCCCTGTGAGATCTGGCTACCTTCTCTAGGTAATGCAATGGAGTGACACTAAGATCTTTCCTTTTCACAGAGCCTGGCAAGCATACATATCCCCTTCCCACTCCAAGGAAATCCTTCTCAGTCTCTCTCCTGGTCCTTAAATGCTTCATGCAGCTTCTTACAGAGTTAACCAGCGTGAGCTTAGAGTTTTACAAAAGTAAAACCTTTGACTTCAGGTAGTTTATGCTCTCGGTCCATCCAAAATCCCAGAAATAAGGAATAACAAAATCTGTTTCCCTGCTTCAGTGGAAAAATTAAGGGGAAATAACCAGTATGAATACAAACTAACATTTCAACAAATTATCCTGCCATAGAGGAATAACCTCACATTGACATCACTAGGAACACTGGTGATAAAGAAATCAATTCCAAAATACAATTTTAAAACAAGTACCTAATGTCTAAGTTCTGACAAAATTTAGTCTGATTTGTACATTATGCATGTAACTGTTTCGAAGACATGGAATTTAAATCATTTTTAATATATTATTTGATGTATTATATTTATTTAAAATAATAAAATTATACATAATCTGGACTCTCAGGAAAATCAAGAATGTTTGGCCACTGTATTCAATATAAAGAGATACTGAATAAAGACAGGGATATCTTGGCCATTGAATCACAGGTACTTAAAATAAGATAGAGTAAAATAATAAGGAAGCTCTCCTATCAATGCTGTTTGCCCTTTCTAGTTTTGTCTGCCTGGTTTTTGTGTATTTGTGTGTGTGTGTGTGTGCTTTCACATATTTTATATTCTTGTTAAGTAGATTGAAAGTTCTGGGGTCCAGAAAGAAGGAATAAATCCTTTGAGTAAATGGAAAAGTTTGACTAATTGAGAAATGAAATCTGTGTTTAATTTGTGTCTACTATTTCCAGTATTTTCATTTCTAGGGAGGATCTTCATAAAGAAATGTATCCTTACTTAAAGTTCAAGCTGGGTTTAATTTTCTTCTTTTAGAGTTTCACAGCACTTTAGTATTTTCCTGCCAAAGTTCCCCATCTTTCACCCTTGCCTACAGTTGTTATAGAATTTCTTGAAGAGTAAAAAGACAAGAAAATAGTAGACACACCAGAGACTGAGAAATGAGACTGTACAGATAATTCTATATTGTTTGGCTTTTAGATGTTGAAAATAACTCAATGTAAAGTGTTACCATAAGATTTTTATTCAATCCAGAAGGGTAAGGACTATATAGCAGAAAGAGGGAGACAATTGGGAACTAATGTTCTAAAAACAAACTTCTTGTTTTACCATTTTGTATAAAATTATTTCTGACAGACCCTGATAGCAAAAACGAAGTCAAGAGAAATGTTGTGTATTTGACATGTTGTGGCAAAAGTGAAGGTCCCCTGATAGGCTTAAAATATTTTCTCACATTTTCTTTAGCAGTAGCTCATATCCTCATTCAAACATTTAAAAATGCTCACTTTTGCTGACATTTTAAATGAACACAATGGAGAGATGAAACCCTCAGACTGATACCATCCAGGATGATAATAAAAGATTTATCAATTTAATACTTTTGAGGAACTTTCATTTCTAAGAAAAAGAGTGTGAATTAATGTCATAAATTTAAGTTGACAATTATACTTTTATATGAGAAAATAAAATCTAAAATACTGGCTGTTTCTGTAGTTCCTACAGTGAAATTAATTACTGCATCCTTTTCATTGATCATGTAACCCTTTCTCTTTTTAGGTCATTGAAATCCGCATAAATCTTATAAACAACAGATTCAGAATTTTAAGATGAAGTCCAAAGGGAAGGATAGTAGTTTGAGGTTTAGATATGGAAAAGTAATGGTGTCTCTTCAGAGATCATGAGGATTTGTAGTTTCATTAAAAATCACAAATATTTTATTGAGTATCTATTTGGAGCTACTACTGTTTGGTCATGAAATGTGGCAGATAAGGCCAGAGTCCTCATGGAGTATATAATTTTAGGCATGGCTGGCAAGTGCAAGAGGGTACAAGAACATAAATAATCAAGCTATATTCAGCTGGTGATTACTGCTATGAATAAAATAAATAGAATGATGTGAGCGATGGGTGTTATGGGTCCATTTGGCTTCCTGCCCCTTTACGGGCAGAAGATACTGAGCTCTGAAGGAAAGCTCTGAGCATGAAACAATAGCTGGGTTGAGATATCTTTTTCCCAGCAATCCAGTCCCTGGATAATCTAAGAACTCCCACCCCCCTCATTTCAGCCATGCTTTCTCTTATTTATGCTGTGCTTGCTGAGCTCCCTACCCTGCTAGAGCCAAGCTGCTCTGGTTAGAGATCTTGCCTTTTTCCATTAACTTTTCCCATTCCTGACTTTCTGACTAAGATCTCTTTCAAAGGGTTGACATGGAAAGGAAAAGAGACATAAGATTTGAATGTATCAGTGTGGCTACTTGTGAGCATACTGTATTAACCTACCTGGTAGAAAGAAGTTTGAATAAAAGATTTCAGAAGTGGTTTTGGACTTAGAATATGTAGGGTTATATCTCTTTATCAACTTACAGCTATTAATGAAGTTGATCACAACTATTTTTAAAGCTAATTTATTTCCTTTTATGTTCAAAGCTTTTTTATCTTAGAAAGATATGCTTCAAAATAACCCTGTTGACCTTTTACACACACACACACACACATATATATATATATATATATATATATATATATATAAAACAAAACATTAAATGGTTACTTGTCGATTTTAAATCATGGAATTTTTACAAGCTGAAGTTCTTTTTAAAGAATGATCTAACTGCAGAACATAAAAAAGCAACATCACATGATTGAAGCTATGAGCTTTCATTCCTTCCTACTAAGGTCTGAAGTTCAGGCACATGAAGGATTGGCTTTCATAGTTCCACATCATAAGACACAGGTTCTAAAGCACAAGTAACCATTTTACTTAGTCTATTAACTTTTAGAAATCCAAACCAAGTGAATGAACTCAGCAATGTGACATTTTACTTCTGGCTCTTTCTGTCCTTCATAATATTTAGGAAAAATAATATTTTAAACCAATTTAGACTATGGCATACACAGTACACACTTAGATTGTACAGAAGGCAGACAATAAGCCTAAACTCTGAAAGTAAAAGAAGAGTTTGGGTATTATGAAAGAAATAGGCCAGGTGTGGTGGCTCATGCCTGTAATCCTAGCACTCTGGGAGGCTGATGCTGGAGGATAGGTTGAAGTCAGGAGTTCAAGACCAGCCTGAGCAAGAGCCACACCCAGTCTCTACTAAAAATAGAAAAAATTAGCTAGGTATGGTGGTGCAAGCCAGTAGTCTCAGCTACTTGGGAGGCTGAGGCAGGAGGATTGCTTGAGCCCAGGAGTTAGGTTGCAGTGAGCTGCAACGATGCCACTGCACTCCAGCTGGGGTGACAGAGGGAGACTTTGTCTCAAAAAAAATTAATTAATTAAAAAAATAATTTGTTATCACATCCTTAAGAACTGAGGCACTTACATCCTCACATTCATTCTTACTCTATGAATCACTGTATCAAATGGGCTGGATTTAAAAATAAACAAACAAACAAAAAATCCAAAACAAAATACAATAAGCAAGGTGAGGGGAAACTCAGGTCAACACATAGAAAATGCTATTAGGTGATAAATGGAATTTTTAGAGAAATCTTTAAATAACTAATGTAAATGTAAAAGGTAAATAAATTCTAGATAAACTGAGCATATTCGTCATAGAAATAGAACCAATAGGATATGTATAGATGTATAGAAAGAGATTTATTTTGAGGGATTGGCTCATGCTATTGTGGAGGCTGAGAAGTCCTACCATCTGGCATTTGCAAGCTGGAGGCCCAGGAAAGCTGGTGGTGTAGTTCCAGTACAAACTCAAAGACCTGAGAACCAGGGGAACCAACATTGTTAAGTCCTGGTCCAAGTTCAAAGGCCTGAGAACCAGGAGCTCTGATGTCTACAGGCAAGAAATATGGATGCCCCAGCTCAAGAAAAGAACAAATTCACCCTTTCTCCTTTTCATTTTATTCATGCCTTCAGTGAATTGTATGATGTTCTCCCACATTGATTAAGGCAATCTTCTTTACTCAGTCACCAATTCAAATGCTAATCCTTCCCAGAAACACCCTCACAGAAATACCCAGAAATAATGTTTTACCAGCTGTCTGGACATCCTTAGCCCAGTCAAGTTGACACATAAAATTAGCCATCATGTTGAGAATATTGGGCATCAGTTAGCTGTGTGCTTCCATACCCACTCTCAGAAAAATAAAGGTCCTAGGAGCAAGATGGCCAAATAGAAATTAGAGTGATCCTCCATCTGCATTAACACTAAATTCAACAACTGTCCACCCAAGAAAGTACCTTCAGAAGGACCCAAAATCAGGTGAGCAATCACAGTACCTGATTTTAACATTATATTAAGAAAAGAGGCACTGAAGAGGGCAGAAAAGACAGTCTCACATTGCCTACACCACCACTCCCCCATCCCAAGGCAGCACTGCACCAGCGCGCCAAGTGGAGTGAGAATCTGTGTGCCAGGGGAGGGAGACTGAAGTGATTATGGGACTTTGCATTTAGAACTCAATCAGGGCCGCCTTGTCACAGGTGAACACAGCAAAGGACAGAATTCTGCCAGTGCCCATGGAAGGAGCATTTAGACAAGCCCTGCAAGAGGGAAATCTTCTGGCCCAGCAATAGAATTCTGAGTTCTGGCTAGCCCCACCACTGACTGACAAAAAGCAGCCTGGGGCTTACAATAAATTCATAAAGCAGTTGGGCCAGTAGGCTGTAGTCCTTGGGCAATTCCTATGGCTGTGCTGGCTTGGAGCCAGTGGACTTAAGGTGTGCTTGACACAGTGAGACAGCAACAGCAGCAGCCAAGCCAGTGCCTGTGTCACGCCTCCCACAGCTCCAGGCAGTGCGGCTCAGGGAGAGGCTTCTCCTACTTGGGGAAAGAAAAGGGAAAAGTTCAGAGGACTTTGTTTTGCAAGTTGCGTATCAGCTCAACCACAGTAAAATAAATTACTAAGCTGACTCCTGAAGCTCCTGATTCCAGGCCTTAGTTTCTGGACAACATTTCTAGACCTAAACCAGAAGGAAACCTCTGCACTGAAGGAAAGAACCCAGTCCTGGCAGTATTCACCACCTACTGAAAAGCCCTTGGGCTTTGAATAAATACCAGAGGTAGCTAGGAAGCAGTTGCCACAGGCTTTGGGTGAGTCTGGGTTCACTTCAGGTGTAATTGACACAGTACTAGCTGCAGTGACCACAAGAGAGTGCCCACATCACTCCTTCCTGAACTCCAGTAGCCCAGCATAGAGAGTGAGGGGAGAGAGTTGAGAGATGCTGTCTGATAATCCTGTGAATTCTCCTGCATTTCACCAAAGTCCACCAGGGCAGTATTACCAGGAGTCTGAAAGAGTCACACCATTACTGGGCTTGTGGTGCCCCCAGTGGTGATATGGCTGCAGTGACGAAAAACTTAGATCATAACACTCAATTCCCTTTGAATATCTGAAAGCCTTCTCAAGAAGGACAGGTTTAAACAAATCCAGACTGGGAAGATTCAAACTCTTCAATGCCTAGACATCAAAAAACATCTCAAAGTATCAGTAACATCCAGGAAAGCAACACCTTACCAAACAAACTAAATAAGGAACCAGTGACCAATCCTGGAGTTATGGAAACATATTATCTTTCAGACAACGAATTCAGAATAGCTGTTCTGAGGAAGGTCTTCAGGACAACAGGAAGAAAGAATTCATAAGCCTATCAGGGAAATTTAACAAAGAGATTGAAATAGTAATAATAATAATAATAAAAGCAAGCAGGGCCGGGCGCGGTGGCTCAAGCCTGTAATCCTAGCACTCTGGGAGGCCGAGGTGGGCGGATCGTCCTGAGCTCAGGAGTTCAAGACCAGCCTGAGCAAGAGCGAGACCCCATCTCTACCAAAAATAGAAAGAAAATTAATTGGACAGCTAAAAATATATACAGAAAAAATTAGCCGGGCATGGTGGTACATGCCTGTAGTCCCAGCCAGTCGGGAGGCTGAGACAGTAGGATTGCTCGAGCCCAGGAGTTCGAGGTTGCTGTGAGCTAGGCTGATGCCACGGCACTCGCCCCAGGCAACAGAGTGAGACTCTGTCTCAAAAAAAAAAAAAAAAAAAAAAAAAATAGCAAGCAGAAGTGTTGGAGCTGAAAAATTCAATTGGAAAACTGAAAAATTCATCAGAGTCTCTCAACAGTAGAATTGATCAAGCAGAAGAAAGAATTAGTGAGCTTGAAAACAGGCTATTTCAAAATGCAGAGTCAGAAGAAAACACAGAAAAAAGAATGAAGCACACATACAAGATCTAGAAAATAGCCCCCAAAGGGCAAATCTAATAGTTATTGACCTTAAAGAAGAGGTAGGGAGAGAAACTGAGGTAGAAAGTATATTGAAAAAATTTTCCAAACCTCAAGAAAGATATCAATATTCAGGTACAAAAAAGTCATAGAACACCAAGCAGATTTAACTCAAACAAGGTTACCTCAAGGCATTTAATAATCAAACTTCCAAAAGTCACAGATAAAGAAAAGGTCCTAAGGGAAGCAAGAAAAAAGAAACAAATCACATTTAAAGGAGCTCCAATATGTCTGGCAGCAGACTTTTCACTGAAAACCTTACAGGCCAAGAATGAGTGGCATGACATATTCAAAGTGCTAAAGGAAAAATACCTTAATGCTAGAATATTATATCCTGCAAAAATATCCTTAAAATGTGAAGGAAAAATAAAGACTTTCCCAGACAAATCAAAGCTGAGGGATTTCATCAACACCAGACCTGTCCTACAAGAAATACTAAAAGGAGTTCTTCAATCTGAAAGAAAAGGGCGTTAGTGAACAATACAAAATCATCTGAAGGTATATAACTCACTTGTAACAGTAAGTACACAAATACAGAATACTCCATTGTTATAACTGCAGTTTTTGAACCACTTATATCTTGAGTAGGAGGACAAAAAGACAGACCTATCTAAAATAACTACAACAACTTTCTGAGAGACAGATAGTGTAAAAAGATGTGGATAGAAACAACAAAATGTTAAAAAGTGGGGGCGGGTGGAGTTAAAGCTTAGAATTTCTGTTTGCTTTCTTTTGATTATTTATTTGTTTTTAAACAGTGTTGTCACATATTTTAAATAATTGGTAATCAAATGTTTTTTTGCAAGCCTCTTCATAACCTAAAATCAAAAAATCTACAATGGATACGCAAAAAATAAAAAGGAAAAAATTAAATCGTGCTAACAGAGAAAAATAACTCTTACAAAAAAAAAAAAACACAGGAAAGAAGGAAGGAAGAAAGAGAAGGCCACAAAACAACCAGAAAACAAATAATAACATGGCAGTAGTAAGTTTTTACCTATCAATAATATTTAATAATATTGAATGGAAGTGGATTAAATTCTCCAATCAAAAGACATGGAGTGGCCAAATGGATTAAAAAAGAAAAGACCCAACTATACGTAGTCTACAAGAAACCCACTCCACCTATAAAGACACACTGACTGAAAATAAAGGGATGGAAAAAGATATTCCCTGCAAATGGAAACCAGAAATAGCAGGAGTAGCTATACTTATATCAGATAAAATGGATTTCAAAATAAATGTTTTATAAAGAGACAAAGAAGGTCATTATGTAATGATAAAGGGGTCAATTCAGCAAGAGCATATAACACTTCTAAATATATATGCACCCAACACTGGATCACCCAGATATATAAAGCAAATATTATCAGAGCTAATGAGAGAGATAGATCCCAATACACAATAATCATTGGAGACCTCAGCACTCCACTTTCAGCACTGGGCAGATCACCCAGACAGAAAAGCAACAGATAAACATTGGACTTGATCTGCACTATAGACCAAATGGACCTAATAGGTATTTATAGAATGTTCCACCAAATAGCTACAGGATATATGTTCTTCTCTTGAGCTCATGGATCATTCTCAAGGATAGACCACATGTTAGGCTACAAAATAAGTCCTAGAAAAAAAAAAGACATTGAAATAATGTCAAATATTTTCTCTGACCATGATGGAATAGAACTAGAAATCAATAACAAGAGGAATGAAAACTAAACAAATGCATGGAAATTAAACAATATGCTCAGGAATAATCAGAGGGTCAATGAAGAGATTAAGAAGGAAACTTAAAAATCTCTTGAAAAAAATGAAAATGAAAACACAACATATCAAAACCTATGGGACAAAGCAAAAGCAATAATAAGAGAAATGTTTATGCCAATAAGTTCCTATTAAATACATCAAAAAAGTAGAAAAGCTTCAAATAAAAAATACTAACAATGCATCTCAACTAAGAAACAGAAGCAAATCAAACTCAAAATTAGTAGAAAAGAAATAAAGTTCAGATCAGAAGCAAATGAGATTGAAACAAAAAAATGCAAAAGATCAACGAAATGAAAAGTCAGTTTTTGAAAAGATAAGAAAAATTGAAAAATCTTTGGTCAAACTACAAACAAAACTGAGAAGACCCAAATAAATAGAATCAGAAATGAGAAAGGAGACATTATAATTGATACTACAAAAATTCAAAGGATAGTTAGAGACTACTATGAGCAACTATATGCCAATAAATTGGAAAACCTAGAAGAAATGGATAAATTCTTAGACACGTACAACCTACCAAGATTAAACCAGGAAGAAATTCAAAACCTGAATAAACTTATAACAAGTAACAAGATAGAAGCAGTAGTAAAAAGTCTCCCATCAAAGAAAAGCCCAGGAACCTATGACATCACTGCTGAATTCTACCAAATATTCAAAGAAGAACTAATAACAATCCTACTTAAGATATTCCAAAAATTTGAGGGGGAGGGAATACTCCCAAACTCATTCTACAAGGCCTATATCACCCTGATACCAAAACCAAAAATACACCAAAAAAGAAAAAAAAAGGAAACTATAGATAAATATCTCTGATAAACATAAATGCAAAAGTCCTCAACAAAATAATAGCAAACTGAATTGAAAACATTAAAAAGATTATTCATCATGATCAAGTGGGATTCATCCCAGGGATGCAAGGATGGTTCAACATGTGTAATTCAGTCAATGTGATACATCATATCAATAGAAACATATTATCATTTCAACTGATGCTGAAAAAGCATTCAATAAAATTCAACATCCCTTCTTGATAAAAACTCTCAAAAAATTGGTTGTAGAAGGAATGTACCTCAACATAATAAAACTCATATATGACAGACTCACTGCTAGTATCATACTGAATGGGGAAAAACAACAGCTTTTCCTCCGAGATCTAGAATAAGAAGAGGATGCCCACTTTCACCATTGTGATTCAATATAGTACTGGTAGTTCTAGCTAGAGCAATCTGACAAGAGAAAGAAATAAAGGGCATCCAAATTGGAAAAGGAAAAACTCACATTACCCTTGCTTGCAGACGATATGACCTTATATCTAGAGAAACCTTAAGACTCCCCCCAAAAAACTATTAGAACTAATAAACAAATTCAGTAAAGTTGTAGGATATAAAATGAAAATTAAAAAAATTAGTAACATTTCTATATGCTAATAGCAAACAATCTGAAAAATAAACCAAGAAAGTAACCACATTTACAATGGCTACAAATAAAATAAAATGCCTAGGAATAAACTTAACCAAAGAAGTGAAAGACCTTTACAATGACAACTATGAAACATTTATGGAAGAAATTAAAGAGGACATAAAAATAATGGGAAGATATTCAATGCTCATGGATTGGAAGAATGATTATTGTTAAAATGTATATATTATCCAAAACAATCTACACATTCAATACAATCCCCATCATGATACCAATGAAACTCTTCACAGAAATAAAAAAAAAATCCTAATATTTGTATGGAACCACAAATGACCCAGAATAGCCAAAACCATCCTGAGCAAAAAGAAAAACAGAACTGGAGGAATCACATTACCTGACTTCAAATTATACTACAGAGTTGTAGTAAGCAAAACAGCATGGTACTGGCATAAGAACAGACACATAGACCAATGGAACAGAATAGCAAATGCAGAAATAAATCCAGACATCTATAGTGAACTTATCTTCTACAAATGTGCCAAGGACATACAGTGGGGAAAGGACGGTCTGTTCAATAAATTGTGTCAGGAGAACTTGATATCCACATGCAGAAAAATAAAACTAGACCCTTACCTCTCACCATAAACAAAAATCAAATAAAAATGAATTAAAGACCTAAATCTAAGACTTGAAACTATGAAGCTACTAAAAGAATACTTTGAGGAAATGCTTTAGGACACTGGTATGGTCAAGGACTTCTTGAGTAATACCACTAAAGCACAGGCAGCCAAAGCAAAATTGGACAAATAGGATCACATCAAGATAAAAAGCTTCTAAATAACAAAGGAAACAATCAACAAAGTGAAGAAACATCCCACAGAATACAGGAAAATATTTGCATGCTACCCATCTGAAAAGGGACTAATAACCAGAATATATAAGGAGCTCCTTATATGAAACAATCCAATTAAAAAATGGGCAAAAGATCTGAATAGATATTTCTCAAAAGAAGACATACAAATGGCCACCGGGTATATTAAAAAATGCTTCACATCATTCATCATCAGAGAAATGAAAGTCAAAACTACAATAAAATATCTCACCCCAGTTAAAATTGCTTTTACCCAAAAGACAGACAATAACGAATGCTGGCGAAAGTGTGGAAAAAGGTGAACCTTCATACAATGTTGATGGGAATATAAATTAGTGGAGAGCAGTATAGAGGTTCCTCAAAAAACTCAAAGTAGAAATGCCATATGACCCAGCAATCCCATTGCTAGGTATATATCCAAAAGAAAAGAAATCAGCATATCAAAAAAATGTTGGCCGTTGTGAATCATGCTCCCATATTTATTGCAGCACTAATCACAATAGCCGAGATTCAACCTAAGTGTCCATCAGTGGATGAATGGATAAAATAATTGTAATACTCATGTACTTGCCATCAAATTGGCACTAAATGATCAACACTATGGTGCTCACATGGTAGTAATATTCTCCAGGGATCAGGGAGTTGGCAGGGGGTAAACTTACAACTAATGGATGTGGTGAGCATTGTAGGGGGGAAGAGTATCCCTCTAATCCTCGCTTGGGTGAGGCAAAGTCATAAAATGTAACCAGAATGTTTGTACCCTCATAATATCCTGAAATATAAATAAATAAATAAATAAATAAAAATAATTGTGATACATATACATATACAATGGAATATTGTATAGCCGTAAAAAGAATGCAATCCTTCCTTTAGGAACAACATGGATAAAACTGGAAAACATTATGTTAAGTGAAATAAGCCATAAGCCAAGAACAGAAAGACAAATCCTGTATGTTCTCACTCATATGTGGGAGCTTAATATTAAGACAATTGATCTCGTGTAAACAAAGAGTAGAATGATGGTTACCAGAGGTTGGGAAGGGTAGTGAGGAGAGGGGAATAAAGGGGGAATAGTTAATAGGTGTAAGAGTATAGTTAGATAGTGAGACAGAATTAACAATATTTGATAGCACAACAAAGTAATTATAATCAACAGTAAGTTAGGGTGTACTTTAAAATAAGTGAAAGGGTGGAATTGGAATGTTCTTAACAGAAAGAAATGATAAATGCTTGAGGTGATGGATACCCCAGGTTAATATACATCGTATGCCAATATGAAAACATCACATGTACCCTATAAAGATATGCAACTATTATGTACCCATAATAATTAAAGATTGAAAAATTAAAAAAAGAAAAAGAAAGGTCCTGATAGTGTAAATTCCATAGTGTAAATCCTCTCACCGCGATAAATTTTAAGGTATCAATGTGAAGTCACTGAATGTGGAATTGGGAAGGGATGTTTACCACTGTCTCTTGTGAACTAGTACAAGTCAAGTACAGTGCACGACTATATTAGACTAGTTAATATTTGTTTTATCTAAATTTAAAAACGTTTCCAACCCATAGAAGTTGATTTATCTGGCACCGTGGAGGATGGGATAACATAAATTAATTTTCTAAATAATGGCTGTTTCACCTATAAGCAGTGAAACACTTCAAATAGTGACTATTTATGAAAGACAGTATCTATGAAATGTGTATTTTTTCTGCCTGTACAGCATAACTTCATCAATTGCTGATGCCCCTAGGTCCTCAGTTGATACTAATATCATGCTTTAGGATGAGGAAGGTAGTGTAGATAGTGATTAAAAGTCCATGGTCTTAAACCAGCTGTTTGAGATAAACTTCTCCCTCTGCCACTGTATGATATTGCTTGTTACCTAGATTCTTTATTCTTTAGTTTCCTTAACTGTTAATTGGAGAAATTATAAATGTTGTTAATTCTTATTATTTAAGGTAGTTATATTCTATAAAGTTATCAGAGACAATGAATTAGTAAATACTGAATCATTGCTTCTAGGGTAAATACAGGGTTAGTTTCCTACAAGCTGATTCATTAAGCAGTCACTACGTAACATTGTGTTGTGTATGTTTCTGTTTAAATATACTTTATTTAATATATATTTTTGACTCATTAACATGGACCACATGGACAACAGCACTGTAACTCACATGTGAATGAAGCTGATAAAAGACATGCATTTTCTCCCTAAGGCACATCACAGCCTTCTTGTGCTTAGGAACACAAGGCAGCCTTTCAGCATTACACTTGGGGGCCATTTTAAACACCAAAATCACCACCAAGAAAAGCACAAAAGTGTGAAAAATGCAGCACTAACTCAACTATGAAAGAGACTTTGTTTATAGTATGAAAGTTGAAACAAGAAGGCTGACCTTTGCCTAGTTTGGCTACGACTGGGAACATGTGCATTAGGTGACTCAAATTTGTCATCATTCTGCACATGCTCATGCCTGCAAATGACCACAAAAACACTGTGAGTATTAATTTTGGGGTTGCTGTCAAAGATAAAGCTGGATGTTGGTTAAAGTAGTAAGGTCAAATTTTCATCAGTAATATACTATTGCAAAAGGGAAGAGGGACCAGCATGACCTGAACTCAGATTTGTACAGAGGTGACTGGGCGATTTAAAGGAAGAATGAGGGAACTGGGAGAAGGGCGAGCAGGAACTCAGTAGAATCAGGGTGGTGAAAAATTACAAAAGGTTTGTCAGTGTAAATGAATCTATCCCCCAGCAGAGACTGGGAGACAGAAGCTCTGTCCTTCCTGATCATTACATTTTAGAGGAATGGCTTTCAGGTCCTTTGAGAAAGATACTCCTGAGTTATAGGAGATGCATAGACATCTCAAAGGGATAAAGGAAGGATTCACAATCATAAGCCCTTTTTAGTAAACGCTCTAAGAAAGGATGTCAGGGGCTTATCCTCAGGTGTTGCCTAGAAAAAGCAGTAAATTCTTTTGGCAGCCTTGAGCTTTCTCAGGCAGGCTCTTCCAGGAGGGCTAGAGTTATCCTGAGGATGAAGGATTGAGTTCTTGGAAACTATGCTGGTATTTGTTGAAGTCTTTTATGTGGGGTTGGGGTGATAGAGGAAATCATTTGTACTGAGAGTCTGTAGTTTTATAGGCCAAAGTTGAGGACTAGTCAAAAAGAAGGTTCAGAGGAGTCTGGCTAGAGTTTGGTCAAGGAGAGAATCTTCATCATTACCACTACATTTTATCAAGTAGGCAAACTCACAAACATGAAATCGTAAATGATGAGGGTCAACTGTACTTCACATCGTTTTTAGTTGATTTATGTAAATTGCTTAGAAGAATAAACACTTAATAAATCTCAGCTTAAACTATAATGTGAAATATAGGAACTATTGAGTTATAAACTTATCTGCTTTGGTCTTTATCAACTTGCCCCAGGTTGCCATTTTGATATTTGATCTTCCTTTTGTTTCATATTTTCTGTTTTCCAGTTTACTGACAAGCTTCCACTTTTTCCCCCTGTTATCAGTGTGTACTACTCTGGACTTTTAAACCCTGGCCTGCACCCATACCCTTTGCAAAAATGTTTCAAGTGACTATCTGAAACGATTGAGTGAAGACTTGAGGGTACTATGAGTCAGTCCTTAACTCTATTATAATTATTTTATTTACTCACCTTTTGCTTTTAGATCCAAGATTATGACTGTGTTCCAGGTATCTGAAGTTGTCAGGAATCTGCCCTTTATGTAAGGTGTAGTTTTATGACCATTTGGGGGCAATACTCAGTCTATATATTTACCATCAAGGGTTTTGGTCAAGAACTTCTCTTGTCTAGGAGCTGTGACCTGGTCATGCTCTTGCCTGGGTGAGACACTGAGACCACGTGATTTCCATCCATGCAGACAAATATTACGGTGAATTTTATGATAGAACTTTTTTAATAGACTCCATGGTAGACTTTATTTAGATATCATACCCTTCACTAAATGTTCAACTAAATGCCATGGTCACAAAGGAACTGTAGTATAATGAAGTATTTTATATATTTTTGTTGGTAATATAAAACAAATACATGCTTTCATTATAAAAATGTTGACTTCGAAGATAAAATGTGGATATTACTTGAGGACTTTGCCTGACTAAGGTGCAGAATTCTCATTGGTTTTAAAAATACCTTATATATAAACTTCTATAAAAAAACTAGGAGTTGAGGGAAAGTCCTCACTGAACTTGGATGTTTTGAATTGCAGTATGGGGGTTAAAATAGGTTTCACTTATGTGCATGTTGAATTGTTAGATTCAAGTATTAATATTTCATAAAGAATTTTTATTTCAGATAAGCTCATGATAAATTTTATTATATATTGGTTCAATTATATAAATACTATTTAAAATCTAGATCTTACTAAGGGTTAAAATGTTAATAAATTCCACTACTCCCCTTCAAAAGTAGAAGATAGATAGATCTAAAAAAATGGATTTTTTTTGACTCTTTTTCTTCATGTTCACTCAAAAAATATGTTACTGCTGCCTTTCTCTAAATGTTCTATAATTCCATTAACCACATTTTATTTACCTGCATATTCATACAAGCCTGAGGTTTGGAGGTGAAATTTCATATTCAATATCAATAGTATTAAATAAAACACATCAAAGGAAATAAACACCCGAAAATGGCTCACCAAAATGAAAACTATGTGTTAAAACACTGTCCTCTTAGAGTTAGCATACATATGGAAAGTATATTTTAAATGAAAATGTATCTGACCCAGGAGAGTAGATAAGTCTGTTTTACAGCAAGTTGAAAGTTTAGAGAAATATCCATTTTTCAGTTACCAGAATAATAAATTAAATCAAAGGAGCAAGGAAAGAGAAGAGAGGAAACAAAGGGAACTAAAGGAAAAACAAGTAAGTTAAGAAAGAGCTATTGCTTGTGAACTAACTTCTTCCTACAAAATGATAGGAAAACAGGGAAACAGAGAAAATTGCATCAGGCTTCAGTGTTTATATTTTTGATGGAAATGTACAAATCATTTTCATCCTTTGCAGTGCTGTCATGCTCCATCACTTTAGTCCATTTTCACCTTGCAAAGAAATTCTGAATGGGCCTTCCTTCTCTGGCAGCCAATTAATCTCTCACAAGCCTGCACTTGCAGACTGTCTGCCAGGGATGTCCCACACCCTAAGCCAGTGACTTGTGAGCAGATTCCTTCCCCTCTTGAGCAGTTCTTTCTTCCCCTAAGCTATGTGAAGACCTGGCTTTTCTATTTTGTTTGGGAAACTGTGTGAGCTATAATACATCATTGAAGAATTGCTCCCTCCACCCCACCATCATAAATGAATATAAAATACTCCCAAATAATTGAATCAGGCTTTAATGACAATGGACAAAGCCTGAATATAAATTATGAAAGTGTATAATATTTTGCCAATATTAAATATAATATGTATTTAAAGACACACATTACTAGATTATATGTTTTCTATGTGTATTTGTTAGATTATTATTGTGATAACACAGATATACTTATAATACTGGAAATTTGCCAAAAAAATACTAAAATTGAAAATAAAATAAATTTTAGTTTAATTAATAGCATATTCTGTATCTGAATTTTTTAAAGGTGAGAGTATAATTATTTAAAGATTGAAATGTATCAACTAAAAAAAGTAAAAATCCTATTCAGCTTTACTTCTATTTAATAAATTTAGTCTTTTAAAAAGTCACTACTACTGAACTATTTACATGTGGTGATGCTTATGTTAGTCACCGGTGGATGTTTATTTCAGTAACAGCCCAAACGAGTTACAAACATTAATTATATCCTCATATTTTGATGATACTGTTCACGGATCAACTCTCTTCCCCTCTCGTTATCTTTTTTGCTTTTATTTACTTTCACTTATTTTTCTATGAAATCTTTGATGGATTTTTATTTTTTCTTTAATATATTTAACAATTTTTTGATATTGGCTTTCCTTTTTATTTTCTTTTTAATTAAAAATAAAAGACCTCCCAGCAACCATGTAATGTATGTCTTTAGAAAGCAGAAGACATAAGAGAAAATATCACAATTATTCTGTGAATAATTGAATGTATATTCCGAAATATTTTTTGTGTTCCAAATATCGGGAGAGTGAAAATAGAAGGAAAAAGCATTCTGACAAGCTATATTTATTTTTGTTTAATTAAGACAAAATATATTAGATCATTTCAGATACTTTCATTCATTTCTGTATACAGATGTTTCCATCTGGTGTCATTTCTATTCTATCTGAATAATTTTCAGCATTTCTTGTAGGAAAGATCTGCTGGCAATGAATTTTACCAGCTTTTATATTTCTGAAAATTTGTCTTGTCCTCGTGATTGAAGGCATTTTTAGCTGAGTATTGCATTTTCAGCCCTCAAAAATGTTATTCTGCCTCCATAATTTCTGTTAAGGAGGCTGCCATTTGTATCATTGTTCCCTGTGTGTTATGTTTCTTTTATCTATAGCTACTTAGGATTTTTGTTCTAAGTTTTGCTTTTGACAGGTTGACTACGATATATACTTTGGTGCATTCTGTCTGTTATTAATCATGTTTAGATTTTGCTGTGCTTTTTGGATCAGCAAAATGTATGTTGAATTTTTTCATTAAATTGGGGAACATTTTGGCCATTATTTCCTCAAAAATGTTTCTCCCTCTTTTCTCCCTCTCTTCTTCTCTCTGACCCCTTGAAACCTAACTAGACATAGTTAGACTTAGTGAAAATTTTCCGCCATGACTGATACTGTATCCATGGTTTTCAATATTTTTCTGTTCTTCATATCAGATAATTTCTATTGTTCTGTCTTCAATACTGCTACTCCTTTTTTCTGCAGTATCCAATCTGATATTTTGCTCACCCAGTGAAATTTTTATTTCATATTTTATGCTTATCCATTCTTCCATGGGCCTCTTTTTTACGGTTTTCATTAACCTTATGAAATTCTCTGTCTTTGTACCCATTATAACTATCTGTTCCTTTAAATTTTAAACATACTTATAATAAATCATTTGAAGTCTTGGTCTTTGCTTTCCAATATTTGATTCAGGATTTTTTTCTATTACTGTTTTTCTTTTCTTCTGTATGGCTTGCATTATCCTGGATAGAGCTGGAGCCCATTCTACTAAGTGAAGTATCACAAGAATGAAAAAGCAAGCACCACATGTAATCACCATCAAATTGGTATTAACTGATCAACGCTTATGTGCACATATAGTAGTTACATCCATTGGGTGTCAGGCAGGTGGGAGGGGGAAGGAGAGGATGGGTATATTCACACCTAATGGGTGTGGTGCACACCGTCTGGGGGATGGACACACTTGAATCTCTGACTCGGATGGGGCAAAGGCAATATATGTAACCTAAACATTTGTACCTCTGTAATATGCTGAAATAAAAAAATAAAAAAAGAAGAAAGTCGGGGAGGTCACAGAGTTCATGTTGAGTTTTCCTTCTCTTAAGGATTATCATCCTGTGTTTTGTTTAGTTCACTGCCAGTGAACAGCTGCTTTATATAATGTGTGTATTAATAATTTTATAGTTGCTTTTTGTGAGAGGAGAAGTTCAGAACTGGTTACTGTATGCCATGGTTGGAAGAATGAATCCTAATAAGCCATTTTTTTTTTTCCTAGATAAAGGAGATAAAGAAGACTGCCATAGATGAGGCAGATTGAGGATGATAAGGGAGGCAGGAGCATTTAGAGTTAACATAGAGCCTGTGACTGAAGGGGTTTTGCAACAAGATACATCTATGCTTTAAAGTGAAAAAAAAAAAATGGAGAAGAGATGAACTTCAGGGGTCAAATCAGTAACACCTGGTGAGAAGTTTTTGAGGAACACAACAAATCTGAATAGAAGTTAGACATTACCTTTCCCTCCTTCTGCCGATTAGTCTTCCTAATTTCCCTCCTTTTGCCATTAATCTTTGGCAAATAGCTGACCCCATGCAAAGACAAGTCATAATAAAAAGAAACCAACCCAGAGTTTAAGAAGAATTGCAAAAATTGAAGAATAAATGAATATAAACCAAATTCCAGTGAAAAACGTACAATACATAAGAAATCACATAAATAAAGATATCAAATCAAGAATTCAGATAAAAAGGACTCTATATTTTCAAAGAAATTACCAAAATGCTATATTTTAAATTGCTTTTATGTAATAAAACAAAACATCAAAAGAGCTAAAGCATTTTGTTATGATTTTATAAAACAATAGATGCAGATGAAAAGCAGACTGAGAAAGATCAAGAAATAAGTGAAATAGAAAGCAGAGTTAAAAGCTTTTTGATTGCCCTCCCCCAACCCAACACACAAATAGAATAAACATACTTGAGAGTTATAAAGAACAGGTATGATAAAATGAAAAAAAGAAAAATACAAGGATTATAGAAAAAACATTAAATTTAGAGCCAAATGGGACAAAATAGAACATAATGTTCCTAAGCAAAATAAATGGAATAAACAGAGGAGAAAAAACAAAAATATAGGGGAAGAAACTTTCCTGGAATAGCAAAAGTCTAGGAATAATAGCTGGAAATTTCTATCAAGGCATGCTGTGCCAGAATTTCTGAACTTCAATGTTTGTGAAAGACTTATGGGTGCAAAGGATTAATTTAAATATATATTAAGTAAATACTAGGAGGCTAGGGGAGGGAGGACACTGAACAACTACAGGATTTATGATTACGATTTCACATTCTAAAATTAACAAGATTTTTAAAAATTCAGAAATGAGTAAAAGAAATATGGGAAGGAATATAAATATGTTCATTTTTTTCCACTATGCTTTCTATAAATGAAAATGTTATTAAAAATAACATACTTAATTTTAATATTTTTAATCTTAATGTATTTAATATTTTAATATTTTCATAATATTAGGGTATCTTTTAGAGAGTGATAGCTCTTACAGTAAGAAAGGATTTACTTGACACTCAGCAATGCCTTTAATTATATTTGTTTTGTTTTATGATTAACTTCCATATAATTTAATGTAATAATTTACTATTTGTATAAATGAGAATGTAATTCCCATCTATTTGTCTTCCTCTGTCTCCATATCTCTCTATATATACTATTTCTATCTCTTCCTCTCTCTCTCCACCCCCCACCTCCATGTCACTCCATAAAGCTATAACTGGAACAATTACACTGATATTTAAAGATGATTATTTCAAGATAGTGGGCTTTGGAATATAAACTTTTAAAGAAAATTTTTGTACTTATATTTTTAGAATCATTAAAAAAGATTTCTACATAAAACATTTAAGGAGAAAATAATTTTAGTCTGTAAGTTTTAGTACCTCCCTCAAAAAAATTGAATGTTGTAAGTAAAACCTAAGCATATCTATAAATTTTCACATATATTGGCATATATCATGGGTCAGAAAACTTTTTCTTGAAGGACTGCATATTAAATATTTTAGGCTGTGGACCATATGGTCTCTGTTGTAACTAAGCAACTCTGCTACTGTGGTAGGAAAGCAGAATAGACAACATGTAAACAAATTGGCATATTCTAATAAAACTTTATTTACAAAAATAAGTCTGCCCATAGGCCATCGTTGACCCCTAGTATATATTGATACATCATTGACTTTAGTTATCAAATACTGAGATATTAAATTTTTCAATATTTCTTTATCAAAAACAGAAATGTGAAGGTAAAGAAATTATTGCAAAATATACCTATTTAACAAATTTATCAATTTTATGTTCTTGTTCCAGATATTAATTACTATAGTACTTAACCTTGATAGGAAAGTAGTGTGTTGTTGAGTAACTTACATACATATCTATGTACACACAAATCTTAATACCTCTTGACTTCTCAAAAATGTCAAAATTTAAGAAGGAAAGAATAAATTTTGCTTGTAACAGTTCTTCTACCGTCTGCTCAAGTTGATTTCTCCCCTTCCACGTTACATTTACAACTTTGGTTAAAGAATCTCCGAATATAGGAGCTGGACTAGATCTCTGAGTGTATCAAATTAAATAATTTTATTCACACAAGAAGGAAATCTCCTAACACTGAGATTAAATGATTTATTTATGGTTATCCTGCTAGTTCATGTCAAAGTCAGGACTGACCTTCAGTTTCCTGGATATCATTGCAGAGTTTTGTCATTACACCTTGCTATTGAATACAGCATGGCTCAAGCCAGAGAGGAACCAGTTAATCAGAGATTAACTAACTAATTATCATATTAGGAACATACTTACATTGACTCCTCTGCTCTCAGCACTTAGTAGTTATCCTACTTCTATTCTTTATTTTTATAATAATTTTATCAATAAAGTTACCTAAAGACAATTAGTTGTTACACAGAGGAGTAATACTGCTCTATGTATACCTGCTTTCATTAAGAAACAGCCCTTTCATAAAGTAGCAAAAGCCACAGCTGCAGCTGTCTTCCTTTCTCAGTTATTTCTGTTAGTTTAGATCAGCGCTTCTCAAACTTTAACATGTATCAGAATCCCTTGGCTAAAACAGATTATTGGGCCCGACTCCAGAGTGTCCGATTCTATAGGTTTGGGATGAGGCCTGAGAATTTGCATTTCAGACACGTGTCCGTGTGATGCTGATACTAGTAGTCTGGGTAAAACACTTTGAAACCTGCTAGTTTAGATTCTCAGTCCTAAAGGCAAATTATAATTACCAGGGGAGTTGTTAATACACTAACACCAGGGCTCTATTATCCATTGAAATAGAATGTCTGTGGCTTGGGACTGCGTCTCAGTATTTTGTTTCTTTTTTTTCTTTTTGGTTTAGTTAATTATTTAATTCACATATTATAATTGTACATATTTACAGGATACAATTTGATGTTTCAATGCATATCTATATTCTGCAATGATCTAGTCAGGGTTGATAGCATATCCATCACCTTACACGCTTACTGTTTCTTTGTGGTGAGAACCTTCAGAAGCCTCTCTTCTAGCTATTTTATAATATACAATATTTTACTGCTAACAGTAGTCACTTTATTACTATGCAATAGAAACCAGAATTTATTCCTCCTAATTGTAACATTGTATCCATTGACCAACTTTCTCCCCCCTCCCCACTCTCTTCCCCAGTCTCTAGTAAGTGTTGTTCTACTCTCTACTTCTATGTGGATGTTATTATAGTAGTTTCTAAAAGTGTCTCAGGTGATTTCAAAATACAGCCAAGGCTGAGAAAAAATTAAGAAAAATAGTGATCTAAAAAAGTTTATTTGGTTTTATGAATTAGTACAATATTTCCTTTTCTTAACATATTCCTTTATTAACTGGGGACAATTTTTATGTAGTCATTTCATGATAAAGAATAAATGAAATAGTATAACAATGACTTTACCAAGTGATTCTACAAATTTAAGGTAATTTAAATTTAGCAAATTTTATGCTACTACTAATTCTATAAAGTGCTTAGAATATAAGGTGGTTAAGAATTTTCCTTTTCAAATGTTCTTGTAAAATTTTTGCCATTTATAAAATTACTTTATGCCTCAGATTTTTAAATTATCTTTATTAGCGTTGTATAGACAACATTTAGATACTAAGTCCTAAAACTTTTAACTCTTAATTTTTCTCCATACAGTGAAATATGCAGATGTACTTTGTATGGACATACAGATTCTGTGAACAGCATTGAGTTTTTTCCTTTCTCCAATACTCTTCTCACTGGCTCTGCAGACAAGACCTTGTCTCTATGGGATGCAAGAACGGTAAGCAAATTATCTACCATTTTCCTAGATTTTGATAAGTCTAATCACTCTTACTCTGTAGGCATTGGGTACAACTTAAAAAGTGATTGTGCAAGGGTATGCAGGGTAAAAGGATGGTGATAAGTTCCTAATTATAAGATCCTTTCTATGTATTCCTATCTATTCTGCCTCCTAAGTGTTAGCATGTAAAAATAATAAAATTACCACATTCGACATTAATTCAAAAATTATTTATTGAGCTAGAAACTCTGCTCGTTCATGGGATACAAAAGGGAAACACATCGTACCTCTCTGTAAGCAACTTGGAGTTTGGTAAGGAAAGAGAAATAGATTATTTTAATGAAATGGGGTATGTGTTAAAATGGAAGACTATACAAGTATGGGGGGAAAGCAAGGAGAACCCACATCTGCTGGAATAGTGTGGATGGCTTCCAAGGGAGGCTATTCTTGAGCTGAGATTTGGAGGGTAAGTAGGATATGCAGGTAACCTGGAGAAGAGTGGATTCTAGGAAAAGGCAAAGCATGCACAAAGCCCTATAGAAGCATGAGGCTGCAGTGGCATATTCTGAGAATAATAATATACATGGATAGAGCTCAAGGAAGAAGAGAGAAATGACAGGCAAGAATGTACAGTACAGATATACAAGGACAAGATCATGAAGTATTTAAGCTTTAAACTATTTCAGAGGAATCTATTAAAGAGTGTTAAGCAAACAGGGCAACATAATGAGATTGATAGTAGAGTAAGGGAGCCAGTTTCACGAGGAATGTAGTATAAAAGGTCTGAGTAGATGAGAGTTTGAGCTAGGATATTGTCTGTGAAAAGGAGAGAATGGATTAAAGATAAGAAGTTTACCAGAATTTTGAAAGTGATTGGTGATGGAGATTATGGGAGGAGGTGGGGTTTAGGGTGACCAATTCTGGATTTATCCAGAACTGAGGTTTTTTCTAAGTCATGGAAAAACCTCAGTTTCAGAGCTAAAATTGGACAGTCCTGGACAACTGTGGGTTCAAGAGTGAATTTAATGTTAAGAAATAGAAAAAAACATGTAGGGACTACACTTTCAAACAGTTTGGCTGTTAAGATGAATAAGAGAAAAGATTGTAGCTCCAGGGTCAAAGGAAGGATCCTCTTTTGTTCACATAGGAGACAGCATGTTTATTCGTTTAGGGGCAAAAGCAGGGGGAGAGAAAGGAACTGAAAGTGCAAGTAAGACAAGAGATAACACAAGTTTATTGAGCACGGATTTTCATTACTTGAAGAATGCCAAGATGTACAAAACAAGGTCCCTGTAGCCTTTTAGCAATATTTGATAAAGATTACAAGGAAAACAAGGACTCCAGAAAAGAAAATATCTGTAGTTTCTGGTTCCTAGGTCAATGAAAAAGAGAACTTGTAATTTCTCCCCATTTATCTTCCCATATACAAAACTTGATTGGCGTAAATAAAGGAATATGATGATGGATGGTGTGAACAGGGATAGAAGTTCAGTATGTGAGGCCCTATTTAGTCCTCTGGGGCAAATTTATTTAGGATGAATGGAGAACAAAACATCCTCAGCTTCACATATTATAGAAAAAAAGCTAATGGTAGAGCTGCACATTTCTTAGTCACATACTGCAGAGATTTAGACTTCTGACAAAGCAGAAGTCAAGGGGGCATTGTAGGAAGAGTATATCAGACATGACTTAAGAATAAGATCAGAAAGATTTGTTGTTGGGTATAAAGGTCCCGCAACCCCCTCCTTGCTTTAAAATAGCTTAGACACTGATGCAGTGGAATCCACTCCTGCTAATGGAGAATCAATGGAAAAGCAAGATTTTCAGCACATTTAGCCCCAAAAACTTAGATGCGAGGTGTGTATAAAAACAATTGGTAAAGGAATACCCATAGAAAAAAATATTAATTTAGCAGTGACCTAAATCTTACGCTCATTTTCTATTGACTTCAAGATCTCTGTCTCTCTCTCTTTCTCTCTCTCTCTCTCCCCTCCAGCCCCAAATACTATAACTGAATGTTGTAAGAAAGTATATTTCTTATTTACTTTCCCTCATGTGAAAAATTGAAGTACTAATGCTTGGAAGTAAAACTACTCTAATTAAAAAAAAAAAAAAAAAGCCTCTCATATATCTGCCTTAAATACATACAGTTGTTTGTTGACGGTGACTTTCCTCCCTGATGTTGTGAGCTCTTTCTGTACTATTCTTATTCCCCAGAGTGTTAGGAAAAAAAGGAGGATTCAGCACAGCACAGTGCCTTTAGCATAGTAGTATCAATAGAATTGCATTTAGAATGAATGTGAGAGTGTAGAAGGGTTTATGAATCCCAATGGTATCACTTTAATCAATATAAATATTCTTACATTGACTCAATGGCAAATTAAAATTTATATTACTAATATTATCATTATAATTTTATTACACATGCTAGTTTTTATTAATTAATACTAGAAAAATCACTCTAAAATATTTGATATAAATGAAATGTTATTCGTAAGTATATAGTAAATGCATCATTGACTAGAAATAAAGTTCATTTAATGAGTTTATTTTCTGAAAATATTCTTAAACCAAGTAATTGCAAAAATTAATTTGATATCTATGTACTGTAGAAAACTAGCATGGAAAGCAAAGAGAAATTCACTTAATTTAGTTATAAATAATTATATGAGGCAAATTGTTAACTAAAATAAGGAAATAATAAAATTATACGAATAAAATATGAGAGCAATGCTAAAATTAAACAGAATCATATCACGAAAGTTGTATTAGGCAATTTTGGAGACTTTGTTTCAGATGTACCTTATTTATTTAAAAAACAAAACAAAACACACCTTGAATCACCCAGATCTTTAAAAATTCATATTATATACATAGCTTTTAAAGTACATGTTATATGTTGTCCATATAATATGGAATTATTTGTTGTTTTTTATCCAAATGGTTCATAAGGGAGTTAAAATAAATTTATATTTGTAGTTAAATATTATGAGATGTTTAAAAGGGCAGCCAGGATAGCTATAGTTTTTTTCTGTGCAATAGTAAGAACTTTATAGCATATTGATATGGATGACATTATCTGACTTGCAACATAAACTGCTCCATGGTACACTGGCGTGCTTCTTCTTTATAATTTTTGGAATATATTAATTCCTTAATAAATGATAAATTGTCAGGTTATACTGAAGTTCTGAACCTAAAAGGAGATGAATGACTTCCTTCTATTATTAATAAAGCAGTAACAGTATATTTTGTCACCTCAGTGTGATCAATTACTATTGAGACACCGTCTGAAATATTTTTTGATGAAACGTGAAAGTGACCAGTGGATTATACTCCTATAAATTCGTTTTAAACCTCCTCCTCACACTCTAAAACATATATTAGTTTTAAATCATTACTTTAATCTAATAGTTTATTATCAAAGATATGATTGTGGAGACCTCTAAGTCAATCTCTAAGTCGACTGGACATATCAGCTCTGAATTTGCAGGGGATGAGGAGAGGGATATAAATCTCTATAATTACCAAACTGAGGCTATAAAATAACTTGCAGTTTGGGAACTCATGAAATTGCTCTGTTTTACAGAGCTGTGTATATTTTTCTTCAAAGTTATGAAACAGCAAAACTATTTTATTAAAATTAAAAAGTAAGATTGTCAGAAAATGATATAACATGTAGTAAATCTAATGAAAAATAATAATGCCCTTCCAAAAAGCAACATGTAACATCCCGATTTACATCAGTGATTTGGAAGCCTGTTTAAAATAAATACAATGAGATTAGTAGTCATTCAAAAGCCCAGTGAAAATAAGGCTTTTGATTTTTTTTTTTAAAGGAAAGAATATGCTCACTGTACAGTAACACAGAGAATGAGAATGAGCTGAGTAATGCATCTGTGAGTTGTATTGGGGCTGGGCTGGCTACAGTCAGAGTTGTTGACATGTTGTCTCTCAGAGAATCAGACACAGAGGGTTTGTGACTTGGACTACCTTTAGTGGCTGTGCCTTGCTCTTTAGACTAACTGCGGGCACCCATTCAGCATAAAGCATTCTCCTGATTTAGCTTTGGCCAAGATATCTAGCTAGTGGTCACTGCGAGTTACTATAAAGTGGAAAAACTGCGTACTCACAAAAAGGGTTAACCTTTTTGGTGTCTGCCTCGCGACTACTCAATAGTTCAGCCTGCACATTGCACGGTTGGTTTTCTCTTGAGATAGGCTCTGGTGAAGTCTTAGAGGAGCCTGAAGTTACTCAGAAGCCCGAAGTTGGAAATGAAGGTAAAGCTGGTACCTTTGCTCCTTTATTGCTCAGCCATATTCAGTTTAGTAATAAATATTGGAGATCTGTGTGCCAGGCAACATTCTAGGTTCTAGAGACATGACTGTGACAGAGTCCCTGACCTCAGTGAACACACAGACATGTAGGAAGCAGGGATAAAGATTAAGATAAAGCTTTGGCTTTTTTTACGTATCAAAGCTCACTATCACGAGAGCTGATCTTATGGTTAACATTTACTGAACATGCACTGTGCACCATCACTTCACCTGCAACATCTATAGAATGCTTCTAGGAGTCTGATCTGGTGGGTATCATAGTATCTTTATTTTCCAATTGAGAAAATGGAAGCTTAGGCAGGAAAAGTAAGTTAGCCCAGCTCAGCCAACTGCTCAGTGGCAGAGTCAGGAATAGGCTACCTCTCCAACCTCAGTCTGCCTTCTTCTTGCCCCTTGGCCATTTCCATGCCTTTTAAAATCTACTTACTGAATCCCTTCAGATTTCTAACACACTAGTCTCCAAACAGTTTTTGGTAAAAATGTTTTAAGCATTTATTGCTATTATGATATTTTATATATGTAATAATATATATATACACACCTGAGATAAAAAGAATGACAGCAAGATATAATTAGCAATATTTAAAAAATTCTGTATTGTTATTTTATGGACTCTAATTTTGATTGGTTCTGACCAAACAATAACAATAGTATTACAATGTTATCTCAGTGAGAAAAGATAATTCACGTTTATATTTTCAAAAAATACTGTTTTAATGATTGCAATTAGTGACTACAATTCAATGGTTCACGAATCCATTCTATGATTAGATTTAGCAGCTATGAGAGTTGAAAATGATCCCTTAACAAACATACAAAACTCTAAAAGGAAAAAAAAAAAGCATCATTGTCTATACCTACCAGTATTCAGACTCAACTTTCAAATTCATCTGCTAATTATGCAAAGGTATTTTTGTTAAAATTTTGCTAGGCTTTTTTGTTACCCTGAGGTCAATGAATTGGTCTTATAAATTGATCAGTTTTCAAATATTTTAAAACAAGGTTAGAAAATTCTGCTTCTACATTTTTAAAACAGTTAGATGGAAGCACTTTTAAAGGTTACTGTCCTTACATAGATTTGGCAGGGGAAACAGTATCAAATATCTGTTATCAAATGTTCTATAGCACAAGTTTCTTTTGAAAGTGGTTCCTTTTTTTTTTTTGCTCACCGTAAAAATGTCACCTTTACTTTGATAGGATGATTAACTATATTATTATTTTCAAAAATATCTCCTTATAGCACACTGTTGGCAAATGCTTGTCATCACATAAAAAGTCAACAAATTAGGAATACTTATGTTTTGGGGAAAAAAGCATAACTCATCTTTAAGGTCAACTTTCTTTTAAATGCTTTGCTGAAAAATAATTGTGAAATTTTACGGGGGTAGGAAACATCTTTTTGATCACTCCCTTGCTCAATATAAAAGATTGTGAAGATTCTAACCATCAAAGGACTAGTTTACATAAAATTAATCAACTTAAAAATATCCAAAAATGCTCTAAACTACAAAAATATTCAACATAAAAGAAGCTTCATTGCATCATTTTCATTATTTTGATGCACCTTGCCTTGGAAACCTTGATTCAAAGACCTTCATATTACACAAATCCTATGCAAAAGCAAGGACTTTCTCCCTAAATAAATAGCATTAGCTACCATAAGTTTTTTCAAACACACTATATCCTAAATAAATAGCATTAGCTACCTAAATAAATAGAGTTAACTACCATCGGGTTTCTCCCTAAATAAATAGCATTAGCTAATAGCCTTAGCTGCTGTCAGTTTTTTATTTATTTATTTATTTTTTTTTTTTTATTGTTTGTTGTTTATAGGGGTACAGGTGTTTAGGTTACGTATGATGCCCTTGCCCCCCCTTCCCCCCAAGTCCCAGTCCCAAGCGTGTAAATATGCTAACCACATGGAATACAGTGCTCTTTCTTTTGAATAGCTTCGCCTTTGTTATTTCATCTGCCCAGCATATCTTTTCCCCTTGTTAACAGAGAATTTGCATCTATTCTTAAAGGCTTACTTTACCTTCTCTCAAAAGCTATCCATGCTTGTTCATCTGGATTAGGTGTCCCAAGAGGCAAACAAGAAAACTCTGTACCACATAGAATTTTGCTAATTATTTCTTTGTAAAGTACTTAAAATGTTGAACTTGATAAGTGAGGCCTTTTTTTCCACAAAGGGACGAGCCTTAACAATTTGCTAACATTTTGCGTAATTACTAATGGCTTTAGAGACATGCTACAAGCAGATATATTTGAAAAAATAAATGTACTAAAATGTGTTTCTATAGAGCCTGAACTTATGTGCTATATTATCTTGTGTTTACATTAGACAGTATAGCACGGTAGTAGTATGCAGCCATTCTGCCTGGATTCCTGCCCAAATTCTGGTGCTTATTTGCAGTCTGGCCTTGGAAAAACTGTATAAAATATTTTTGCCTCAATTTTCTTATTTGTAGAATGTGGATAGTGGTAGTACTTATCACATAAGGGTGTGATGGGCATTAAATGATTAATCATATGATATGCTTAGAAATGACTGATAAGAACACAATCTGTTTTAGGTATTCTCATAGCAGCTGTCATCCACATTATTATTGTTTGCTTTCTAACATTTCACTATTGTGAAAACTCTGACCTTTCTTTCCTACTTTCACAATGGTTGGCCTAATAGGTGCTCATTAAATAGTGAAGGAAGTGAGGGAGGGAGGAAAAGAAGCAGGGAGAGAGGAAGAGAGAAAGGAAGGGAGGAGGGAAGGAAGGAAGGAAGAAAAAGAAAGAAGTGAGGGAGGGAAGGAAGAAAAATAATGTTTTACCGTAGTATCTTTTCTGGCACAAGACCTTGTGCCATGTTTGTCAGATATAGTATATTTCATTTTAATTTCTTTTCCTATCTTTCATTTATGTTGATGGCAAAGCATAGCAAAAAATTGGCACTAAATAAATATTTAAGAAATATATAAATTATGCAATTTGGTTTCCCCAGGTTTATCCTCCTCTTTCTTTTCCGATAACAATATAGTCCACCTCTTTGCTTCTATAATTTGATGACATGGACCTTATCAGACTTCTCAAGTTATTTTTCCATCAGTCCCCAATACGGCTTCTGAAATAATGTAATTTTCCATTTCCTCAAAGTTATCTTCATTTTATTGTGTCTTTTATTTCAAACTAATAAACCTCTTCTTTCCCCCTCATTTTTCTCTGGCTATCTGCGTAGCTTCCAGTATGGTATCACTTTAATGCTCAACAGCCTCTGTTTTCCAAATAATTTCTCTTACTTCATTAAAAATATAGTAGAAACTATGTTCTAAGGCAAGTTACACTGATTAAGATGGGCGTTATGTTTTTTTTTTCTAGAGTATTATTAGTAACAAAAGTAAAAATTGCTGATTTTCCACAAACATGACTAACTGGCTTATTCTTCATATCTTTCCCAAGAGGAGTAAAATTTGGATAGCTATCAGTTCCTTCTTAAAGCATCCATTTAAAAAATTGCCTTATTGTATGTGTTTTGTAAAATGCATAAGATTTTCAGAACTTACATTAGCATCTTTTAAATTTGCCATTGGTATATTTGCCATCAGGTATAAGTACATAGATTGTAAGTTATTATAGACTGTGAATCAAATGTTTTGCTTTTTAGGTAGAACAGAATTTTACCTGAATAATCTACTTTTTTATTTAAAATAAGTATTTTTAATACACAGTAAAATGATTTGTATATTAAATAGATCAATTTAACATGGTATAAGATTTTGAAAAATTGTTATTTAACTCTGCTAAAATAGTTGTATACCTCATACCCTCCACATAAAACATTTGCATACATATCACAAATACCATCATTTCCCCCATTTCCTTCACAGTTAATATAAATAGCATTACAGTGGCCAGCAGTGGGAAGACTAGATTTTTGTATATGGGTATCAGCCTTTAAAAAAATATCATATTTCAGTAATGGAAACAATGATTCATAATGACTGTGTATTTCCAGGTGATACATATAGATTAGTTTTATGAGATTATTTCAGTTCTGTAAGAGTTGGAAGTAATTCCTTCATACTTTATGAAGTTCATTTAAATTTCATCCAGTAAAATGTAATATAAAGATATGTAATAGTAGGATAAGAATAAGTAAAATCCCTAATTAATTATTTAGAATAACTTGAATATTCTCAATACTCCTGTCATAGTTAATACACCCTATTGTACTAACTTTTCTGTTGATTTGTATGGTTTGGATCAACTTCTATGATTGGAAGGAAGAAGCCAAAATATCAGGCACTAAAAATTTATCCTTTTAATAAAAATAACATGAGCTAAATCTTCTCAAAACCTTTTCCCCATATGCTTGCCCAATTGATTTTTATTTCATTGCTGAAAAGCCTTATTTTTTTAATCAATTTTATGGTATTTATATTGTTATCTAAGAGGGTATGAAATTTAGATACAGCAAAATAGACAATTTTCTCATATTTTAATAATATCTGTAATAAAAATAGCATTTATTCTGTCAGGCACTTTAGACACATGATTATATTTAATCATCACAAACAACATTGCAAGTTAGAGAATATTTTCACCATATTTTAGATAAAGTAACTAAACATCAGAGATGTTAAATAACTTTTTCAAAGTCTACAACTGTAAGTGTTAATCTTGAGATTGCAACTCTGTTCCTTCGAGTGTCAAAGTCCACGTCTCTTTAGTGCAACGTGTTATCTCTATTTTAACAGGACGTTAAGTAGAACCTGATTATCAAAAGGCATCTGTAAGCATCTGCTTATGATACTGGGTTTGATGCTGTTCCAGATAAACTGATTCTGATTCAAGTTCATCACTTTGTTCCCTTTGCCACTAAGTAGGTTCTTATGGAGAGTAAAGATTAATATATTGTAGAAGATAATTATTTAATTCAATATTTTATAAAATTATATAACACATTCCAAAGTTAAAGACATTTGTTTATTCCCTCTTTGAATAATATTAATGACTATTTATTCCTTTTATTCAAATTTCCAGTGAAATTGTAGGGATAGATGATTGATAGGGAGTTAAGCCAAAGGAGAGGCATGTATCTACCTTTTTATCTATTTGAAATGAATAAGAAATAGGATTATCCCACATAAATATTGAAGGTACCTTAATCATAAAATGTGTTTGACCGACAGGAAACTTCAGTGAATTGCCTCCAGCCTTTTCTGCCTTGAGTATAGTGTAGAGAAAATATATTAACAGATTTTTAAGTCAGATAGAATGGACTTTGAGACCAAGTTCTGTTACTTCCTGGTTGTGTGTGGTGAGGCATAATACGTAGTATGTGTAAACGTCAGCATTCTCTTTTAAAATGGGAATATTAATTAATTAAATCACAGTTAGCACTGGCAGTATTTATTTGGATGTCAAAAAGTGTCAGTATTTTTGCCTTTATTGGGAGCTAGGAATACTGGTGACAAGTCTTCTCATGATTTGTAGTTCTGTCTCTTTGGTTGATGGGTTAAATGATGCTTAATGAAATTGAACAATTCCATTGCAGATTGCTTCATACAGTGTTTTGTCTGTTGCTGTCACTTTCAAGAACTCAGTGACTGTAATTCATTGCATCAGTTTGTAATTCCACAGCCTGTTTAGTGTTTATTTGACCTATCTTACTTGTAGTCTCTTAATTTCAGTTCAGTATCTAGGAATTAGGAATAGTCTTGTCACTGTTATTTATTCTTTTATACATTCAACGCATTACAACTTCAATAGTGATGGCTTGGATATACATCAAGATAGTCTTAAATTGAATTCATTGTAGCACTACATGTTAATTATAATTTTTTGGTACTATGGATGAAACTATTATAGAAATTAAATACAGCATTTTTGGCTGTACCCATCCTACTATGGTTGTGATTGTGATCAGTGTAAGATAAAACAACACCTCTTATTATATAGATCTACAGCACCAGAAAATTATTAACAATTAAAGTATATTTCTAATGAATAATCATGAATGTTCCATGTAATCATGGGTTTTTTTTTTTTTTTTTGACCATTTATTATATACTGAAGCATTTCATTCAATAAAGAAAATACTGCAAAAAAGACAAGCTTCCTTGTGTGCTGCCTCGTGTATCCTCCCGTTTCTGGCAGTTGTGCATTCTATATATAAAGACAAAAACTCTTAAATTTAATCATATATCAAACTTAAATTATAAGCTTCTGTAAAAGATATACTGAAATCGCCATTTGTTGTTTATCTGACTACCCAGCATCCAAGAAATAGTCTCATTAGAGGGGAAACTGACAGTGTATGAAACTTGGAGGGAGGCAGGGCTGCAGGGATGTCAGCAATAGAAAACAAAGATTAAAGCATAATTTATTGGGGAAAGAGAAGGTAGAAGTTGTTTATCCATAAGCAGTTTCTTTGGAAAGCCAATAACAACCATACTTAGACATACTTTGCTTTATTATATTTATCACTTTATAATTTCTACTATTTCAGTAACCATATATATTTACAGAAACCATATATACGTAGTTTTAGAACTAATAAAAATATCATAAAGTTAGACCAGTAAAATTCATTAGGCCAAATTAGCTTTCTTCTCCGTTGACAAATAATAACAAAAGTTAATAATGCAAATTAACATAAAAACTATATGAAAATGTTTGCATAATGTAGAAGAATAAATCTACATGATAATAATGAAAGATGTAAATAAATATCGACCCACATATAAGGAAATGTTAGGTCCTATTTTTTTTGAAACATTAATCAGGATTTTACTAACAAGCGACCTTTTTAATACTCTATTGTCAGAAGAATACATCTTCGTAGTTAAATTAATGAATTTCTTTAAAAACAATTTTTTTTTCAGCATATTACAGGGGTACAAATGTTTAGGTTACATATATTGCCTTTGCCCCACCTGAATCAGAGTTTCAAGCGTGTCCATCCCCGAGACCGCACCACACCCTTTGGTGTGAATATACCCCAGCATCCCACCCTCATCCCATCTGCTGGACACCTGATGAATGTTACTACTATATGTGCACTTAAGTGTTGGTCAGTTAAGTCAGTTAATACCAATTTGATGGTGAGGACATATGGTGCTTGTTTTCTCATTCTTGTGATACTTCACTTAGTAGAATGGGCTCCAGCTCTATTCAGAATAATACGGGAGGTGCTAGATCACCATTGTTTTTTTGTGGTTAAATAGAACTCCATGGTATACATATACCACATTTTATTAATCCACTCCTGTATTGATGGACACTTGGGTTGTTTCCACATCTTTTCAACTGTGAATTGTGCTGCTATAAGCATTCTAGTGCAGATGTCTTTTTTATAAAATATCTTTTGTTCTTTTAGGTAGATGCCCAGTAATGGGATTGCTGGATCAAATGGATCAAATGGTCCAGCTATATTCTACTTATAGCTCTTTGAGGTATCTCCATATTGCTTTCCACAGAGGTTGTACCAGTCTGCAGTCCCACCAGCAGTGTATGAGTGTTCCTGTCTCTCCACTTACACGCCAACATTTATTGATTGAAAGAGAAAACATGCCACTTAACTTCTTTATAAAGTAATATGTAGGTTTAATGAAATTCCAAGGAAGATCCTAATATTTTTACTTTTGGCGTTTTGGGAAAACAAAGTGATTCAAACCTTATGTCTTATTAAATAAGAGCAATTGATAAATAAAACTGTAAAAAAAAGATTGATAAGACTATCCTGCCAGGTATTAATCTATAAAGTTACTATAGAGTAAAACATTGTAGAACTGAAGAAAGACTGATAACCCAATCAATGAAATAGAAGACAGAGCTGTGAAACAGATCCTAATTATGTAGTATATGATATATGCCCTTTATTTCAAAAGAGAAGTCTCCTTGAGATTTCTTAAAGGAATCAAGCTGACTGTCTTTTTTCCCCTCAGCCTTTCACCATTTTGGCCTGTTGTTACTGATTCCCAAATCCCTGTATATCTGAATCTTTTATGTCTCTTGACTTTGGATATCTGGTTAAAATTTCATCTACTTCGAAGAGTCTTTATTCCACTATTCAACAAGTTTTTGTTTTTAATTTTTTTAAATTACTTTATTACACAAGTAAGACACTGATGTTGGAAAAGTGGACTTTTCAAAAATACTAAAAAAAACCTCTCTAAAGATAACTAATGATAAAATTTTAGTGTTATAACCTGTCAGATGTTTATATGCTATAGACAGTATTTACCTTAAAACCCTTCTATTCATAATAGTAGCATTGTGCTATACCTAGTATTATGGAAGCTAATTTTTCTTTATTTAATAACTTAAAATTATTTTAAATATTATTATATGTAGATTCTTGTTATCAATGTATCATGGATACTTTATAGTTAGTTATATAGGTGTATCATTGTTTGCTTGGACAAATCTCTTACTAATGGATATTTGGATTATTTCCAAATATGTGATCCTCTAAATAAGACTGCAGAAAACATCCTTGCAGGTTTATTTTTTTTTTCATATTTGTAAGTTCATTTTATTGAGGTACATTTGTGATAGTGTAGTCTGAATTTTAAAAAGCATTTAAATAATATTGACAAAGCCTCTATAAAATGTTGACCATTCCTAGTTATGTACTCCCTCTAACAATCCATGAGTGTGCCTACTTTTCTGAACTCTTGTCACGTTACTTTTAGCAGTTAGAGAAGATAAAATTATCTTGTTAATGTTTTAATGTATAATTATATAATTATTAGGACTGTTGAAATGTTTTATATATTCATTAAACATAAGTTTGATATGCAGGCTACCATTGACATTAACTTCTATATAATTTGTAATTCATGTTTGAATTATTTGACAGAGAATTTTGGAAAGACTTTTTTTTTAATTTAGTATGACTATCTGGTTTATTTGTTTTCAAATTCATACCAGTTATATTTTTTTGCATAAATTTCAGTTTAATTTTTTTCTCTGTGTGTTGCTAAATATGAAGTACTTCTTGGAATTTATTGCGATTTTCTTAAGGGTATAATACATAACTAAGTGTGTTCTTCTAGTTAACTAATTAGAATATATACCTGTAGCATCACTTTTCAGTTTCCCTCCTTTCGTCTCGTGTGTTTCCTGGGATTTGCGGCATCTGGGATTTGTAGCACACATTTGTATGACGTGTGAGATTGTGAGGAACTAGCAACTCCTGTCCCTAAATTTTTCTACTTCGGTTCTCAGATTATACTGACCTGGTCATGCCTTTTCGATATTTTCGGTATTCTCTAAGAGTTACAGTACCTATTTGTGTGAAAATGGTGGTGAGTTTGTGAGGGAATGGCACAGAATGTCAAGGAGCAGAAGTAGTGTATTGCACACCTCACATGGGCTCGTGGAATTAGAACCACTCTGCTGTCAATGTCTTAGTTCAAAAAACCCACAGGACTCAGGGGCACTGGGCAGACAGATGGTGAAGGTTTTCACAATCAGTCACTACTTCATAAAGCGAAGCTACAGCTTGACATGTGCTAAAGCCTGACTAGGATTTTCAACTGGCCTAATTAGGAATTAGGTTGTCCATGAGTATTTTTTAAATATGTTTGTATGCTCTAGTCTCTTTCTGTATCTTTATGGATACTACATATATCCTGATACCTAGTTACAATTTCATAACAAGTGCTTCAACCCAAGATTTTAATTGTAAAGTGCATTTGATAAAACTTTAACGTATATTTATTTTTAAATAAGGATTCTCTGTATCTCTAATAGAGTGAAATTGAAACCACTTGATCTGAGGTCCTGAGTAATTTTACCATGTACCATGTTATTAAGTGAAAAATATTCATTTTTGAATTAAAAAGTACACATATATTCACATATATTTGTGAATACCCAAATCTCTACTATTAAATGTAATACAATCAATCATTCTACATATAAGTACTGAATGCCTAACATGCAGCTGACACTATTCTAAGTTCTATGAATAAAACAACTATAAAAAGTGACTCTGCCTTTTAGGACATTTTTGGTGGTGACAGGAATAAAAAGATATAAGAAAAATAACTAGTATGCTAGATGACAATATATTTTATGGAAAATAGAAATAAGGTTAGAAGTCTGTGGCTTGTGTTGAAGAAGAATGTTGCAATGCTAATTAAGATACACTTAGAAGGAAGGCCTAAAGAAGGTTTGTTAGGCAGCCCTGTGGATATCTTGGGAAAGAGTGTTCCAGAGAGAGGAAACTGCAAGTACAAAAATCCTTGGGTAGGAGTGTGCCTGGTGTGTGTTTGAGGAACAAGCAAGGAGTAGATGGAATGAATAAGGGGAAGAGTGGTTGGAAAATATAAAATGAGGCCAGAGAATGTTGACTGGTAGAAAGAGTGGGGCAAATTCCATAGTCTTCCAGGGCATTTTGATGACTAGCCTTTTCTTAGGGTGGTGTGAGAAGACATTAGAGGGTCTTTTATCAGACTAGAGTTCAGGGAGAGGGGAAGGCAATGGTGGAAGCAGAAAAATCACGTGTAGCTATTGCGACCCATCTGTGCAAAAAGATGACAATGGTTGGACCAGAATGATAACAAAGAGGTTAAAGGAAATTAAACACACA